>OZ029913.1:8868773-9453773 GCA_964023275.1 Norana najaformis | reverse complement strand
TTCTTCCTCTTATCTCTCTCTCCTCTTCAACCCTAAACACCAGCGCTACTTCTAAGCTAAGAGTAAAGCACCAGCTTATTCACGAGCGCCGCGTCAAGTCAGTCCAAAGATGACATGTCAAGAACCAAGTCCGGTTGCTAGAAGACCAGAGAGAGACAGGGAAAAGGAACTGTTAGGGTGGGTTGTGTTTAAGCTGAGAGAAATGGCAAGGCAGATGTATCAGGGTGGGATATCTGTCCATCGCCCGGAGAGTTGCATTTTCTAACCCAGATTCCAAATAGGCCAATACGAGTATCGAAATTATATGCAAATAAAGAAAATTGAAATAAAACTCAACTGTAAATATATGAAGTTTATTATGTAAATTGTTAGAATGGACGAAGATGTATATGCAGAAATGACTATGGTCAACGACTGAGTGATCGCAAGTGTGATGCGAAGTGTTCCGGCAACCAGTTGCAATTTTGTGGAGGAGCAAGTGCTTATAAATTTTATTCGCTCTATACAGGTGAGCTCAATATAATTACAGCAAAGCTGTGCATTCTGTTTTCTTCAAATAGACATGAGGGACCTTCCCTTGCCTGCAGCTGATCCTTGCAATTCGAACTTATAAAATTTTGTGGCGTAGCTGATGGCAGATGGCATGTAGATTCTGTAGAGTTTAGCCATTAGTTCACTGAGTTAGACCGGAGGGTGTCAGAGGCTGCGTACTTGTTTAAGCTATTCGAACTAGTTAAGAACTTAATTCTACCCCAGTTCCGCCTCGAACGTTGATAAAATATTTATTAGACACCAATGAAAGGTGTGGTCAAACTATGCATAAATAAATAATTACACATGGTCAAACAAACTAAACTCAGTTTCTCAACACCTCTCTGCAACACTGTCGTTGTTGCTCCTAAGTCTGTGACCTCACAACCTCTTTTAGCACTTCCTACCATAGTTACTTTCATTGTTGCTTAGTAGACGCGGTTTGTTAACTAAAATTAATGCATTTTAGTTTAGCAGTATGTCTTTACTCGTGTTGCTTAAATTGTGTGTTAGACCTTTTAAATGAGTGTGACTTCACTTTGAGTTAATGCGGAGCTAATTAAAAGTATGAATTGAACTTTCAAGCATTACCTCAAAGGAGAATATTTTCACCGTATTCTATAGTAAAATAATGGATGTACCTATTTTGATCATCCAGCTTCCATACTTGCCTTGATTGCATGATTCCAAATTATTTATGCTCATTCTACGGATCAGTTTTGTTGTCGTGATGCATAAATCATTTGCCCTAATTTGCTGATAATATGGTAGAACCGAATCGACCTGGCATCTCTAATAGATTATGACTTTACGATTTCATCAGAAGCGGCCATCGAATGCCTTGGGCAATATGTTAAAGGCGCTATAGAAGTCATTAGATCATATTAGATTAGACTAGAATTCATCATTCAACTGATCCGTGTCCCCATCTGAAGGCCACTCCTAACTCACGGAATATCCGTGAAGATTGACGGCCTGATGAGACAGTTGTAACGATGTTGTAACGTTCGTACTGATGGTGTAACATTTGAACGGTTCCGAATGGATAGCTGATTGCGGAAATAATGAAGAATGGCGCCAAACCTGTCTCTGCAATGTACTGATAAGAACATGCAGACGATAGTAGAACAATGGCACACAGATGTATGCATTGGGTTCGGAGCGGTTCAATAATCTGGACGACGTGGTTCTATTTGGTGAAATGCGTGAGATCCTGGTTCAATCCTTAGTGATATTGGATCAGGAAGTGCATGCATTTGTATTAAAAATGAACTCAGCCAAGACGGAAATCTAAATGTTGTTGGACTCACGTCCTCGACAGCTCACGTACAGGTGTCTTTAAACCAGGCGAAATTGGTTTATTGGTTTTCCTACTTCTGTTCTTGTGTTGAGACCGATTGTGGTGGGGATCTGAGGTTCAGTGGCTCATGGCCGTTGCAACCTAAACGAACAACTGGAGTGCCAACATTCGGCTGGGTATCACACTCCGTCTAATCAGAGCATTACTTATATTTTGTCCGTCCTTCTATACCGTGCACGGACTTAGGAGCACGTCAAGGAGGAGAATAATGTGTATTCCCCATATAACGCATGTCACCAATGTGAAGATATATCGGCCCTAATCATGATCTAATCTAATCTAAAAACTTCTATAGCGCCACTGTAATAATGCTCGAGGCATCACTCGATGGTCGCTCCTAAACAAAATCATTGTCCAAGCCAAAGTCCATGGTGAGTCCCAGTCGAAAACCCAGAGAGGAGTCCAGAAGTCACAGAGACAGCCTACACAGGAAATGAATTCAGGAAAAGATAAGTTTTCTGTCGAGATCTGAAGGCAGAAACAGACTTTGCCGAGCGAACATTTGTGGGAAGAGAGTTCCAGAGTCTATAGGGCCAGAAACAGAGAAGGCACGCCTGCGAAGAGCTGTTCTCGTCCACGGAATAGTCAGATTTAAACAGCTAGAAGACCTAGTCGAGTGGAGGTAAATCTTGGGAGTCAGTACAGAGTGAAGATAGTGAGGTTGGTTGAAATGTAGAGTCTTGTATACAATTAGTCCAGTCTTGAACATTATGCGCTTTCCTATGAGCAACCAGTGCAACGATTTTAGGATTGGTGATATGTGATCATATTTCGGAGTTTTAATGATAGCTCTCGCCAATGTATTTTGAACTCTTTGAAGCTTCATCAAATTAGCTTTAGAAATGCCAGTAAGAAGGGAGTTGCAGAAGTCAAGACGGCTGGAGACAAGGGCATTAGCCAAACAAACCAAGGCAAAGAAGGGAATGTGGCACCAAATCCTACGGATATCACGAATGTGGTAGTGAGCAGACCTACATATAGAATTGATATGTTCATTGAAAGACAGATTGGAGTCAAATACAACGCCAAAATTATGGATGAACTGTTGCGTTTTACGACAGAGATGCCTAGATGGACGGAATTCAAAGAATTAAATTTACTCGGTTGCTGTGAGGTTCCAAAAAGGAGAAACTCAGTTTTGGATGAATTGAAGAGCAGTCCATTTTTTGCCATCCATGGCTGAACTTGGTTTAAAACGTCAGATAATAGAATAAGAGAGCTGGAAGAAGAGGAATTATCAAAGGAAATGTAGAGTTGAGTATCATCAGCATAAAGATGGTGCTTCAGACAACTTTGACTAAGTAAAACGCCTAGCGGAGTAGTGTACAAGGAGAAAAGCATGGGGCCAAGAACAGAGCCTTGAGAGACACCACAGGTAAGTGGTATCTGGTCAGACATTGCACCACTGATGTAAACAGATTGAGTACGAAAGGCGAGTTATGATTTGAACCAGTTTAGGGCTAGACCTGATATACCAAACCAATGCTCAAGGCGATGAAGTCATATAGCATGATCGACAGTATCGAAGGCGGCAGACAGGTCAAGAGGAGCAAGTGCACTTACTTTGCCATTTTCCGTGGAGCAGATAATGTCATTGTGGACAGAGAGAAGAACTGTCTCAGTGGAGTGGAATTTGCGATATGCTGACTGGAAAGGCAGGAGTAAGGAGTTTGAAGACAGATGTTCCTCCAATCGACATTTAACAACGCGTTCAAGAGGTTTAGAGATAACGTTCGAGATTGGTCGGTAGTTTGACATAGTTTCAGCATCCAAAGATGGTTTCTTCAGCAAAGGATGGACAATAGCATGAGAGAAACATTTTGGGAAGGAGCCGTCAGCAAGTGACCGATTGATTAATGCCAAGATTGTAGTTCCAAGCACATCAAACCAGACTACAGAATGATTAAAATGAGAAGCTTGACACGTTTGGACAAACGGCACACTGCCAGGGGGAGCAGGACCACGCCAGGGCTCTATAAAAATTACGTACGTAAGCCCCTCAAGGGGTTGGAAGATGCCAGTTGGACGCCCTCACGACACATCAAAACGAGTTCCGAAGTAGCCTGACGACTGTAATTTCGTCAAGACTTATCATGAAAACATACAAATATGCTACTAAAATGTAATTGCCCATCCGATACTGCCGTGAATTAAAATGAAGACATACGTTGCTCAGTGTTGCATGAAATTGGTTCACATTTACGTCTATCGTGCTTCTTAACACAGTGAAATCTCATCCGGCTGAGAGATTGACCCCTGACCAAATGTCGGCAGTTGAAACAAGATCAATTTATATTATCAACTAGGCCGATCATTTGTATTTTCAATAAATTTTAATCCAACGAATTTTCTAAATTCTGTTATAATCGAACCTATTTTATTATAATATTAAAGCATGCGAAGAGTTACTGTTGTCGACAGATACTTGATGCCAATGGGATGCTAATTTCGGTGGAGAGTTCCAAACTATCCCAGTATGGCAATTTCCCGATTTAGAAAAAGACTTTAATGTTCATGGATTTTCATGCTGATCAATGCAAGGCAATCACCTTATTGAATTCCTGATTATAAATATTGCTTATCTCAGTTTTAAGTTTTTAATAACCTTCTTATAGCACCAAATTAACTGTCATTCGATTCATAACTCACAAAAACCGGCCGAACCAATTTGGTTTTACAACAATTTTATAATCGTATTTAGCCGTGGTTTTTGCAAATATGATGCTTTTGCATCATAATTTAAAGCAATATATTTAGGTATTTTACACATAGTTAAAATTTATTTTAGAATTTTAAAATTTGAAATATAACGTTAACAGAATTTGAGTTTCTCCATTACCTTAGCCATAAAATAATAACAGCAGACTAGCCAGTGTTCCTCCACGCTAAAAGCTTTAATAATTTTGTAAGAATTCACCCTAGCTTGATCTAGAAGTTCTTCCCTGGATTAATTTTAACACCTCTCCTGCAAAATAACATAAGCTTAAGCGGAATTTCTAATTTTAAAGTCAAATTTGTAATATATTTTCAAAATATACCCTCAGATAACGTCACAGAACGGGTCTGCGCCCAGTAGAATTGTTGTTAGACTAAATGTCAACCACCGAAGTCTTGTTCGAAATGCTTTTATGCCGGGAGGAATTTAGAATTGCTTCCGCCGAACAGTTGGAATTCAGAGTTTAGATTCAGGATTTATTAGCTTAAGAAAACATTCTTTTAGTGTCGTGACAAAACCGAACTACAACGAACAGAACCGGAAACACACATAACATAGAGCTAAGAAAAGAGTTCTTTCCTAGAGCCACCTATATTGTAAATTGTGTATAACATGTCAATTCTAACACTAACACCTGTCGAAACGTATAAATAATTCCTAAAATTCAAATTTTAATGGGAATTTTGAAAAGAACAATCGAAAATTGTTTCCAGATCCCATTAAGTCTGCTTGTGACTCTTCCCCATCTCTTAATCGGAAAACTTTGGGCGCTTCGCATTCTGACATCTGCCGTCGCCTTGCGCCTTCTAAATTTGCATCCTACAATTTGATCCCTCAGGCCAAAATCGCATCAAACCGATCCTGTCAGGGTTCTGCAGTGTTGCAGATAAACTGGCTTATTCCATTGATTTAGGCCTCCTGGCTGTGTAATCTCTTATTGTGGTAACGCATTAGCATAACAATTATTAATAATTTATTAATTATTTATTTCAAGTAGTTAGCGAGTAGTCTTGTTGCCATATAGACGTCACACGCTTAAATTAGTTAACTTTAAAAGAAACTTACAGATCGCAAAGGGATCATTCAGTCAGCCTACCAATTTAGCTATATGTCCCAGCGGCAAGAAGCTGACTGCGATTTAACTGTCGCCCATGTTTTCAGTTGATATCAAGAACGACTGATTATGTTGGTCTTAATATTGCGAGATATATGTAATTGTATTGTCTTTAGTGTGTCCTGTCGGCTACTTTGGTCAAGACTGCCACCAGTCATGTCATTGCAAGAAGCATTTACCATGCGATCGAAAAACTGGAAGTTGTTTAGACGGATGTGAAGAACAATGGGCTGGAACAAACTGCAACATAAGTAGGCAGAAAATAACAACCGATCTTCGTGAATACTTTTTTCCACTTATGAATCCGATCGTTTGAATACCATTTTTATATAAGTCTAAACTATTAGACTTTCATAGGCCTCGGTCTACCCAAATTAATCGTAGAATTGTATGTTTCTTTCTGCCGACAAGATTTGCATTTTGCAAAAATACTAATAATTTCCTAAAAGTTAAATAAGCACAATAGCGTACAGACACTTCGTTTACAAAACGTTTATCTTTCGTGACAACTCTGTCGAACGTTTCACGGGATGTGATACAGGAAAGCAGAGTGAAGACAGTGAGGAAGACGGAATCGATTGGAATGATAGGGATCTGGAGTAAATAAAAGAAATGATAAAACATAAAAAAGGGGAATAAGAAAAGAAAAGGTGGGCAGAGGTATGTAGAAGAATGAGCGATGGATGAAAGTTTCTTCATAAAGGTCCATCAAGGAAAGATAAATTCTAAATTAATTTCGACTAAGGACATAATCTTTTAATAGCACCTTATTAAGCGATAAGTTACAGAATTTCAAGCTAGAACCCAGATGTTCGTGAGCCTAATTAAATTAATGTGCACTTAAGTCAGACTGAGGGAAGCAGATTATTTCATTGTACACTTAATGGTCATTATGGCTAATACATAGTTTTAAATTTGCGATAGGTGACATTCGTAAACAGTACATTGGATGTTATGGAGATAGAAACCAGGATAAGGCTATGGATGTGGGAAATCCAGGCAACAAAACAGGTATCACCAAACCAGACGACAACTCGATTGAATTCTGCATAGAAATCTGTTCCACCAATAACTATACATATGCAGGAATGCAGGTGAGTCTACATATTAGTCAATGATTCTTCATATGGGAGCCTTTAAGCAATTTATATTATATAAAAACACCCATGAACACTTTTAAATCTATTTTCGCTTTTTATGACCTTATCAAAGTGATTGTCGAATACACGATCGCAATTTAAGAAGCATCAAAAACATATAACGACAATTCTTATTTGGTCTGATTTATATTAAATTAACTCGCCCAACAATTGGAAAAATATTATTCAGTATGAATTTGAAAATGCTATCTAATCTTCGAACGTCTATGACGGCATTAAACCAATGTGAAAGACATAAGTTGGCTACCAGTATGTATGTGCCAATCCACTCACATTCTCGAGATAGACAGCTTTAAAGAATAAGCACAGAAAGAGAGGTAAGTGTTCAGCAGATATCAAAAACGCAACAGAGACTGAGAAAAAGGGCCTAAAAATCTAGACTTTCAGGATTAAGGCTAGTGATATTCACTTATCTAACTTTGCACTGCAGTAATTTATCTGCTAACAGTACAGGTTTGATAAGTTTCTGTGTTTTGTTACAGTACGGATACGACTGTTCATGTGGAGAAAAATACGATAAATATGGAAATGAAGCACCCAGTAACCAAAACGTTAACTGTAGTTATCCTTGTCCCGCAAACAGAAACCAGACGTGTGGAGGCTACTTTGCTAACAGTGTTTACTATGGTGAGTGATGAGGATAATTATATACACATGTACACACTTGCATTAAGCGTCATTCAAACAGGATTTTTGCAACACCGATAGGTATTACAGACCAAACGGTATTATGGATACGTTGTTTGTTGTTAACCCATCGGTCCTCACTACAGCGTCGGAGATCCAACTAAAACGTAGTATGAAAAATTGATGCTGCGTTTGACTGATACAACGCGCAATGATATTCTCCAATTGTGGGTCTGATGCTATCTTCTGCGAGCTCTTTTCGATTATCTTCAAATGGTAGGGAAACATTAGGGCATTTTTAGGCTTTATCAGGTCTGGTGACATCTGTTACTATCTGTTGCTAATGATGACATTTCGTTAAGGCAGCTCTTACTAATACGCGGCGGAATGTAACTCTACAAGCACAGTTTGGTGGCTTTTGATGACTGGCAATATCACTCGCTCTTCGTTACTATAAGAGCAAGTGAGGCATTAGAAATGCTGTTGTATCTTGTATATTGTTGAGGCGATTTTTAAGTTAAGAAATACTTGACCTTACATTCTACTGAGCCCGTGGATCTTATGAAACTTATCGCGCTATACTATACTCTAATGCTCTAGCGATGCTATAATTTGTTTCAGTCGTTTGCTACTTATCATTCCCATTTTTTAAAAATGCGAAAACAAATTTACAAGTTTATTAAAATCAGCGGGGTCTTGCATTTCTGACACGTTCAAGATATTGCAATCAAAACCATACACAGCAGTATAATAAATAGAAATTTCATAGGCATTCAATCTTAGCGGCCGACTTGCTGCTTAGAATGAAACATGAACTTCTCCAAGAAATGCCCATATTTCTCTGACTGGACTCTACAACGCCTCTTTTGTACCTACGTCCTCACAGACAGAGAACTTTTAATGGCTGACCAGTTAATGTCGTGGTGCATACTTTACCCGCTGTGTGTTTTAAGAGCAAATGAGGCTTTCGAAATTTTGTTGTATCTTGTATATCGTCGAGTGTCTTGTCGTTCAGCGTCTATTCCATTCCTTCATTGTAACGCGCCTGCAATACTTCGATTCCATCTTTTGGTGCTCATCTTCTCTCATCAACTCCAATCTGACCTAGCCGAACTGCATGATAATCACATTCCTCTTAAATCCAAGAAGGTTGCCATTCTTGACCCGAAGCTTTGGTCTTACTCTAAGTTTCTTGAAGCTCGACTTTTCTTCTATTATATGGGTTCAAAAGAACAGTGTAATATTGTTCACTACCTAGTTTCCATTACCAAATCCTCATATCTCACAAACCTAACTATGGAAAACTCATCTAGTTTGAGGTCTCTTTGAAAGGCCTCAATAAGTTATTCCGTGGAAAAATACCATGCCTGCTGAGGGCACTTTTTCACCTCGTTTCTCTCATGCAATAGTCCACCCTTGCTGTCATGTCACGTAGCATCCAATTAACACACCTCATTTTCATCCCACCTAAGCTTGTTTTTGGCAACAAGAAGTGACTGAATATAACATAATAGAGCTGAAACACACAAATCTCGTTTAATATGTGCAAATCTACTTAGGAGTCTGTACTTCACTCAGTCTAAACTGCCACAAATTTCGCGAATTTGAAACATCACTTAAATTTAAAGTCTTTATTGAAATTACTCTCAATAAAATAATATTATGAACGCATCCAGGCCTATAGTTGGTAAAACCAATTAATATGGGTTTCAAATTTGAAGAATGAACAAAATTATTT
The DNA here is from genome assembly GCA_964023275.1 of Norana najaformis. NCBI lineage: Eukaryota > Metazoa > Annelida > Clitellata > Crassiclitellata > Hormogastridae > Norana > Norana najaformis. The sequence continues at coordinate 9,444,527 of OZ029913.1, read as the reverse complement.
GACCTTCTTGTTTTGAATAGGCTGACCTATTCCAATACTTGTGGAATGCCTTTTTGGTAGTCATAGGTAGATCAAAGTGAAACTATTGTCCATGAGCTCAATCAGTTGGAGAAGACTCTTAGAAATCCTATAGGTCAGACATAAGGATAGGCTGGATACGGTGTGTAAGTAAGTTGCCCAAGATGGAATTGCACTTTAAACATGAATAACATCAATTAAGTGACAGAGTGCAAAGAACCGACATTGGATGTGAAGGCTTTTGACGAATCGCCGAGAAACCCTGAAAGCCTAGTACCATGTTGGTACGAGCTATAGCAATGGTCAACGTCAGATAATCAATTACAAAATTTACTGTTCTCAAAGTACTGGACAAAAATTTAAATGCAGTAAGCTGTCACTTAGATTGAAATTTAATCCGAAATTGTTGATTGATAGGCAGTAAGAGCAGTGAATTCCTACAAAAATCATATGCTGATGACTCAATTGATGAATCAAAGATTAAATATTTTTGGACCTGCATTTCAGTGTGTCCCATCGGCTTCTATGGACGAGACTGCATTAACCGATGCAATTGCTTTAACGGAGGCCCGTGTCGATTCAATGGTTCTTGTCTTAATTCAACGCTCAACTTCTGCAAGCCAGGATGGACAGGCTCTGCATGCAACGTTAGAGGTTACTTGCTTGAATTGAGAATACAGTTTAGCTAAACAAAAATGCAAAACAGGTTGTAGTTGTGTGCAACAAGAAAACTGATGGGTGCAAATATTTTAAAGGCTAAGGGAACAAAGCATATTTGCAACATTTAATTGGGCTGCGATCTCAATACCATCGCCATCTCCAGAAGACCCTTATATATATATGAGCAACGGGATTTTTCTGGTCACCATATCATTCCTGTTCCAAAGTCACTCCACTTACTGAAGATCCGTGAACGCATTCATTTCGAAGTCCTTCTGCTAACCTATAACTCTCTCCAATCTTCCCAATCTACTTATCTTCGCAAACTCAAACAGACCGCTCTACTCTTTCATCTTCTTGACTCACTCTTGCCCGTCCTTCTGTAACTACTCGTCTTTAGTTGTCTAACCGATCCATACATAACAACGCACCTCGAACAAATTCAAATAACGAAACATACGCTTTATTACATTGGCTTGTTTCTTAACCCTCGAATTACCAGAAATTTTTACAACCACTGAATACCACTGGGGTCAAAAACGACCCCAATGTAAACTTGGGCAGTTTTGGTTTCAATTCAGAAACTAGTTAATAAGAATAAGCAGTACGCCCGCATTCAGCACAATAAATGTGTCTTTTTGTCTTTTTCCCTTGGGTAGTAGTCACAGCGAGCTCGTTTCTTGGCAGGTTTACCTGATGACATAGGCATAGGTTGTTCAGCAACAGTATTTTGTCCAGTTACGCCTTCGTATGTACGCAACAAAACGAATGACAAGGCGTTGGCCCATGGCATTATTCTGCAACATGTTGGACATTAGTGCCCTTGACACATTTGTTGTCTGGATTGCACTAAATCCACAATGGCATGTTCACACAAAGCACAGGAGACGCCACTAGAAAACGTCAACACCATCTTTGGATGCATTATAGTCCAGGATCATTAGTGGTTTTCTCCAGGGTGGTTGTTATCAATCTCGGCTTGGTCGTGCAGGCTGCTGAGGAGAACTTTGGACAGTATGAAACAAGTGTGGCATCATCTCATAAGGCAAAGATGGAAGATAGTGCTTCGCGACCCTTTGCGTTTATGGGGCTCTGGAGGAAGTTCCTTTCTGTTTTTCCGGATGGTGCCGAGCAGAGTCATCTTTTTTGGACAGCTTCTGCGCTAGACTAAGACTGGTGAAAAAGTTGTCAGCTGTGATATTTCTATCAGAACCTTGCATGTTGCTGGTCCAAGAACCAGATGAAAATGTCCATGGACAACACGTTCTCCTTGATTTTGTTCCCTGTCCTGACCTTACTGTCTTCCGGTGTACACCTGCAGGCGATCGACATAGGTGGTAATGCTGTCACAAAGCATCCAGAGCTTGATTCCATACTTGCCAGGCTTACTTGGGATATATTGTTTGAATGGTACTCGCCCACGATATGTCAGCAACTGTTCATCAACTGTGACATTTTCATCTGGTTCAAAAGAATCCTGTAGCGCTTTTCTCACATGTCAAATACTCTTCGTATAGGTGCAAGTTTGTCAGGATCTTGACGTTCCCTTCTGCGCGCCATATCATCAAATCTTAGGGCACGTGATATCTTCTGGAATCGATTTCTAGCCATGCTGTTGCTGAAAACTGGACGCACATCACCTGAACTCCACATCTTCTGTACTGCTTCATTTCTTGACTTGTACATGCCAACCAAGTTAGAAAACCCTAAAAACACAGCAGCTCCTTATCAGAAATATCATTCCATATTTCGCCATAGATGGCGCTGGCTTCCTTATTTGTCCACTTTAGTATTTCTTTTAGGATAGGACTTCTCATAAATAGTTGGAAGGCTGTCAACATTTTTGGCAGCAAATCTGGTTGGACCAGGAGCACTGTGCATGACATCTGCGGTTTTCTGTTGTCCTGAGGCTTGCTTGACGACTGTTTTCTGCCATGAAGTTTTTCAATCTTTTGATTGCAAAATTTACTCTGATGACCCACTGAAGTTCTGTTTTCCGTTGTCACTGTTACGCCCCGCCATCTTTGTTTCATTCATAGAGAAATAAGTGTGCAAGTACAAAAGAACCAATTGAGTGAGAGAGAGTATGATCTAAACAAAAGGTTTGATTAAATGTATAATAAAAACACTAAATAATCAATTACAATAGTTTCTCTTTGTAAATATACTTTCAAAAAATGAATTTCATTGCAATAAAATGTATTTTATTATATTAACATATGCCATAATCATACAGTTTACATTGGGGTCAAAAACGACCCCATTGGTACTCAGTGTATAAATGCAATACCTGCGCCATCTGGTGACAGAAAATGCAGAATAAAACTCGGAATTTTGTATAAAACATGAATACCTATAAAGTCATAAAATTTCGTTTAGATATCACTTATGGGGGCTGAGCAGCACTAATGGGAACAACCTCTGGGGTCGTTTTTGACCCCAGCGGTAGTTCCAGGGTTAAGCACCTGGAGTTATCTTGCCTTTAATTTTATGGTTTGGATCTATAGCATAAATATGCACCGAAGTCATTATGCAATTGTGGCAGTGATAATATCTGAAAAAGAACTTTATCAGAATTAAAGAAAACATTGCATCTCAGCACAACTGAATATGTACGCGGAAATATGTTAGGTTTTTAAAACTATTTTGTTAGTCTTCTATTCACTAGATAGTTTCATTATTATATCTGTAACAGTGGATGAAGCATTTTGATACTGATTGAATAGATTGCAAAGTCAACAATGGCGACTGCGGGACAAAAGAGCGATGTGAAACCATCGACTTGGGTTATGCTAACACAACTTCATGTTCAATTGCAACAAGTTAGTAAAACATTAGGCCTAGAAAGTTATAGAAATTATGCCTGATTCTCATTGTCAGGAGAACGCGAGCTCCGTTTTAGTAAATCCATATATTAACCAGTTAAGCACGTATCTATTAACAACTAAAAAGTCTTAGCGCGCTTTCAATTCGCAGTTCTCATGCTGCACGCATCTAAGCTGCAACTAGATTTTTCTTGTTAATGCTCACATCTTACAATCCGTCACAGTTCACTGACCCACACGTTAGACACACGTTCAAGACTTGATAAAACGTTCACAATAGACACAATTTCGTATATCTGAAATCAGCCTAAAGGCAGGGTCAAATCGGAACATTTTCTGGCACTCATGTCTTCTGACGTTCTCCCTTGCTGTCCTTCTCTCTCTGTCTGTCTCTGTCTGTCTGTCTCTCTCTCTCTGTCTCTCTGTCTCTCTGCCTCTCTGTCTCTCTCTCTCTCTCTCTCTCTCTCTCTCTCTCTCTCTCTCTCTCTCTCTCTCTCTCTCTGTATTGGTGTACACTTACGAGCTCAGCGATATCCAATGAGGCGTATTACAGTGACTTCTTCCCAAGAATGTATGAAATTCAATATTCTATTATGCTTCGATAGATCTGTCGTTGTTACGATTTTAATCTTGCCATGGTCATATGACCCGACTCTAGACCTAAAAAAAATTACTGTCAGAAAATGCAAAAATGGGTAAAACAATGGGTAAAGCGTTGAATTTTGGAAAAATAACAAATTTTTCAAGCATTCAATTTAAAATGGATACGCTTTTTGATTTTCAGATTTTGAAATATCTAAAATAAATGTTACTAAATAACCTATTACAGTCATAAAATCACTCTAGTGAAATAGGATGCAATATCAAACGTCTTGGCAGAGTTTTGTGTTTAATTACTCTAACAAAAAAGCGACTTCACAAGGTAGATTATGGCTATTTAGTGAATCTAAAATTTAAAATTAACGTTTACCTTAGCAAGAAAAGGAAAAGAAGTAAGAATTCAAGCATTTGTTGCCCTGAAGAATTGCGAACGTGGTACCTTAGGTCAATTCGTTGACGTCAAAACAAGCGCGTCAATAATTTTCAAGTCTTAATGATGGGACAGGTCAAAGCAATAGACTTTGAAGAATATTCGGTTTATGAGTCATACACACGTCAATTCAACTGTGTAGCCATGCTCCTTCTTAATTTAGGAATTGTTTACGTTTACTAATTTGTAATATTACCTAACGTAACGTCATGATGCAGAATATATGAGCTACTTCGCAACAGGATAACTCATAGGTATTCTTATAGACCTATGTCTTTGGCACTGTTGCCAGTTAACTCTGACAGTTTTGGTGTTAACTTACTAAATTTTTCGTCGATACGGGACGCAGCTTCTGGCACAGACAATGTTTCTGAACAATTTTAGTTGGTTGGCTTTTCCAATATGAGCCGTCATTTAACTTAATTAGTTTAGCTTGCATTAATAAGGATTTACATTAAACTATAAACACAACGCTCTTTATAAAAGTTTTTGTGCAGTTGTAGTAATTTTGGCTAACAATAATAAAATTAAACTGAGAATGGCATTTTCTGTTCTTGAATTAGAAGACAGAGATAATGATAGGATTACTATTACGCCAGTCTTCTCTTTCCTGAGCATTCTCATTAATATAACTCAAGCATTACATGAATAATTTTCATCGAACAGATTGCAATGTCGACAATGGCGACTGCGGGATAGAAGAACGATGTGAAACCATCGACTTGGGCTACGCTAACACAACTGCTTGTCAGCCTGTACCACGTTAGTAAAATAAATCGCCTACACGTAAAAGCTAATTAACGAATGAATTAATTAAACCTCTAGGGAATCAGATTAACAAAATTACAGTTCAGCAAGATAAAACTGAATAGGCTTTCTTGATATATTTTGGAATCATCTACAGCGCAATAGGAACTTAGCGTAATCGTAATTGTAAGTGCACATTAATTTTTAAAGCGCCTCTTCAAGAAAACACCACAGAGGTGCTCCCAACCTGACAGCAAGAGATCACGATTAAACTCAATGGTCTTCAACCGCTGGCAGAATAGGCAAGAAGCTTATGTCAGATGTTACGTGGCAGTCTGTTCGAGACTGAAGGGTCAATCTCAGCGGATCTACCGTGTTTCACTGAACAGACGCATAACCCTGTGTTGCTGCGGTACGGGTGGTACAGAAATATGTAGCTCCCTAAGATAGGATGGAGCACAACCGGCCAGGCAATTACGGGTCATCATACGAATCTTAAACTCAATGCTTCTTCACTGCAGCGTTTACATGCAAAACGGATTCAAGTTCGCTAATGCGAAAATGAGAATTGCCCGCATGAATGGCATTACCATAATCAACCTTATTGCATATGGATGCATGAACCAGAACAGAGAGCAAGCGAATGGCGTAGAGTTAGGATCTGACGCAAATAATAAACAAAAGCATATTCTACTTGCTGTCACCACTTGCTCAGAGAAGGTCAATTCCCGGTTTATTGTCGCACCCAGGTCTCGCTCAGAAATTTAGAAAAAGCCATTCGGAAAATGAAACTGCAAGTTATGTAAATCTATCTTATGGAGAGGAATACATATACACTCATATACGCATTATATGAATGCCTGTATGTATATATGTACCATACACGTGCATACATAAATTGAACGTGTGCATGTTTGTGTGTATGTATACAACCATATATGTATGCATGCATATTTAAAGATACAGATGTATATGTATGCATGAGCGTACGAATGTGCGTACTTACATGCGTACACATACATGTGTATGTATATATGTATGTATGAATGCATGTACCTACATATGTATGTTGTATGTATGCGTATAGTATGTATGTATATGCATTTTCATAAGATTATATCTACATGTGCGCACATACATGTATACATGTACATGTGTATGTATCCAGCTACCATATGTATATAAGTATGTAGGCCTATGTATGTTTACATGTTTGTGTGATTGTTACTTAAATTAAACGGCGCTGTAAATCATGAATTACGATAAAAAAAAATAAAAATTAGAATATTTCTGTTCTTTTTAAGAACGATATTTTACAAACCAACCTACTCATACAGAAATAACGTTTTGCGAGAATTCGATGTCGTTCAGAATGCATACGAAATGAAATTATGCTTGTTAAAATTGCAGAAAAACTTGAAAGGTATTATATTGGATGCTTCCATACAACTGACATGCAATCGACGAAACAAACTGATTTGAAGAATGCAACTGGCTTAACCCTTGACGCGTGTATTGTAGAATGCCGTCGTCAAACTCTGGTCACATATGCAGGGGTCGTGGTAACTATTTCTCAGGAGTATTTACAGTAAATGAAAACTAGCCTCTTCCAAACAGAGCATCAGCAAGCTAATTCTCTTCCTTTATCTCTATATCGCTGTCTCTCTTTCCTTCGCTCATTATCCTTCCTTTTTCGCCTAAAGTCCCTAGTTGGCTCTTTCTCCTTCCCTCCTTCTTCTTCTGTCTCCAATTTCATCGTTTCCGCTTTTCATCTATCCTTTTTTCTCTTTTTCTCTCGCTGATTTTATCCTTTCCTCTTTTCGTCTCTTCTTCTATCCAATCTCTCCCTCCATTCCTATCTCCATCCCTTTCTCCTTTTATCCCTCCCCTAGTCCTTCCATAATCCTCCTTATCTCCCTTATCTCCTTTTCTATATTATAATTTTGATACAGGTGATCTATTCTGGTTATGCAATCGAAGGCTGGATAAACATCCAGCCTTTCGATTGCATAACCACAACTTGTATAACCAGAACTTGTATAGCCAGGCCTCATGAGCAGGCTCCTTGTAACGACGCTGTGCAAGTTGTCTGAACGCACGTGCTTATGTCACCAAGCAGTATTATTTGCTACCGGTGTAAGTCGGGGGGTAAACGGCAATTCCTGCGATGCACTTGACCTTGTCCAGGACTGTTTGGACACGTTCAGTACAGGCTCGAGGGCCAGCGAGCTGGAAATGAGCGCCTCCAGCACGTTTTTCTATGGATCATTGCTTTAGCAGGCTATGCTTTGGTACATCAGCTAAAACATCTGAAGCAATATTCCACAGCATTACGGTACTGTTCCGCTAGTCATATCTACACATTAAACGTAATATGGTAAAAATTACAATTTTGATCTGTGATATAGACATGCTCGGTGAACTTCATTAAAAACCACTATTAATGTTCTATCACATGCATACATGCATATATGATGAACAAAAATACTTCTATACATTTGCACGTATCCACCTAACAAGTGCCTATGTTATTGAAGCATAAATAGAAAGATATATAACGGTTTAAAACTAAGATTCCACCGAATTATATTATCAGTGTAATATGTAAAGGCACGATCAAAGACAAGAACTATATGTTCTTTTTCAGAACGGAAGCACGTGCTTCTGTAGCGATACATACGGTATACAGCTTTCTGAAAGCAATTGCGGAATCAGATGCACAGGTTCCAGTTCACAATTCTGTGGTGGAATGTTAAGAATTGGATCGATGGCAATATATTCTGTCTATACAGGTACGTTTTGTACCACAAGTTACCTCCTTATTTAAACACCTATATAATCATCTTGTATAGCCAACGTCTAGCCTACAATATTATTCGAGACAATGAAACATTTAAGATAAACTTTCAAACCGTAGACCTGCATATGAGTTCATGCATAATATTGGTTAATTTGCTTAAAGCCGGTTTTGTTATAGATCGTGTATTCAATTCCGCAGTCTTAATCTTTCTTATCATATGTTGGCCATTTACAATTGCTTTACACCACGGTATAACCCACTCTAATGGGTTTCATAAATGCTGCTTATGTAAACAAAGAGTGTTTAGCTTTATCCTTTACAATTCGCTTTAGTCTGTCCAGTTGGAAAATTCGGTCATGACTGCAGAAAAGTGTGTCATTGCAAGAACCAATCGCCGTGCAATCGTATCAAGGGTGCCTGTACCAACGGCTGTTCTGGAAATTGGACTGGAGCCAGCTGTAACAAAAGTAACATGAAACTCATTCTAGAAGATTCAATGTAAATTGGAAAAAAATTTGAAATAATATTTGTAGCCAGTAGAAATAATGTTCGTCTCAATTACCTTGTATCACATTATAAGATTTTATTTCCAATCTTCACCAAAATCTAATTAAATTATTCACTTTTGTACTCTAATCTACAAGAAATGTAGCACAGCTATGCTCCAACCCAGCGCGTCTTCAGGTGGCAAATAGTGGAACGGTCTCTAGGTGGAGGTTATCTGCGAAATAAATGGAAGTTCGTTCTATATAACAACCATTTAAACTGTAGGCCGCTAAACTAATCTTCGTCTAAATTACCATATAGTATACTACAAAATTTTATTTTTGTAAATTATTTTTTATTATTCAAATTTTATTTTAGTATATTACACAATTTTGCTTCCAATCTTGACGAAAATCTATTCAAATCTATCAATTACACTCGAATCTACAGGGAATTGAGTCGAATTGTGCTGCAACCCATTGCGTCTTCAAGTGGCAGATAGTGCAACGGACTCCAGTATGGAGGTTAGTTGCGAAATGAATGGAAATCCCCTCAACAAATGACGGCTACGAGGAATGGATAACTACTGAGGTCCTAAGTACAAAGCTAGATACACGGCTAGACAGCTTCGATATGGGGTGACTCAAGAGGACCTTCGGGATCAGCTATCTGTACCTTGTTATCAACCGGGATTTCAGGACAATAATGGCAACCACTGCTGTTTATACAACAGTCCGGCTCTAGGGTTAAAAGATCCATAAAAGTCAAACAATACTGTCAGACAAAATTGATTATTACTCCAGAAAGTACGGTATTTCGTCACACCACAAAAATAATTGACCACTTAAACATTATTCTGTGAAAGTGCTGAGAACGTTAATGGATACCCATTAAAATTCTTTTGTAAGTTATTTTCTGTTCTAATTCTTGTAACAAGAAAACAAATGGTTACCTAATGCACTGTTTTACTCATATGCATTATAAATATAAGACTTTGGCCAACCTTTAACAATTTCTAATGCACCTTGACCTCGCGGATTTTATGGACGAAATTGCGCTGACCGAATCCACTCAGTCGATGGAAGACCATGCATTAATGGATCATGCACTTGCAAAACAGGATGGATAGGTGTTGCTTGTACAGTAGCATTATAGGTAGCAATATTGCTAGCATTACTTAGTCCATTCAGGACATCGTCCAGACTTATTTGAAAAGCCAATAGTGCAACCAAAGTACACTTGCATAAAGGTTTGATTAAGTAAGCAAAATAGACTTACTGCGTTTTTTCTTTTAGAAGTAAATTTATATAGCGCATTGTAACCTTAAAGTAATGGTCTCGTCTTAAATCCTGCAATATATTACGGATTATGCCTCAAATAAGACAAAAATTGGTGCTTTTAGTTTCAGAACGCATAGCATAGTTTCTCCTGAAGGCAGCTGGCAAACTGTACCTTCATATCAGACACATTGTGAAGACCTACGGCCTCAGTCATTCACGTCTCTGGCACGCGTTGCCATTGCAAATTGATTTCCATCAGCTTGATGATCGTGCTCTCGACTACTTAGCAGTTAATTCAGTCATAACAAGACTTTATAGTGATAACTCTTCAAATGACTTTGTTAGTCAAACCAAATTAAATTTCGAAAAATCGACTGAAATCACACATCACACAATTTATTCTTGTTTGCTGAGTCTTTCCTTCAACATCCGACATCTCCTGGCTTTCAATTAAATAAACAAAGATGTACAAGTCTACGAATAAAACACACGTGAACGTCACGTTTCACCAAGTGTCGGCTCGATGCAACTTATTTACATAAGTAACATAGGTCTACAAACAGCAGTGTTTGTCAAACTTTAGCCATGTGACAACGTATGTAAAGGTCACATTATATCACATATATTACTTGGCATTGTAGCGACTCCCCTCTCACCGTATCCTCAACTCTTGGCTCTTACTCACTCACTTCCACTTAAATTGTGCAGTGGAGAGGACGTCACGGCGCCTAGCAGGGATCTACTGCTGGACTTGCGTAGATAAAACATGTATATGTCTATATATCAAGCAAGAGTTCGTCAGATTATACTGCAGTTTTAATGTGTGCAAAAGAAAAAAAACAAACGATAACAAATGATAATACTATATATATACTAGAACCGTATCAAAGTTCACCTTTAACTAACCTACCTAGGCCAGCATTGTTCTACCAATTGGAAGACTGTTATTGATATTAGTAATTCAGAGGATAATAATAATTATAATAATAGATAAAATAAACCTCCCCCGATGGCCGGCAGGTGTTTGATTCGACTGGTCGCTCAGTCCAGCATGGGAGACATTCACGCGCCACCAGATGATTATCTCTCTTCGCATTCGTTGATTCAATAGCAGCTCAATTTTCACCCGGCTAAGCGGGTGACTCCAACCCGTCTGAAGTGGTCGTGTCACGACAGAATCGACATACCAGTACAGAGTTTACATTGTCTCGGCCGCTCAGACAGTTGCTCATCGAGTCAATTCCTTCGCAATTCACTTTCTTTAACGAGTCGGAAGAAACAACTTCTGAACGCTCACACGATCCACGTCCTCGGCAGAACTGATCTTTCGGGCGCGAAAAGTAGCGTCCTCAGAATTCCTTCCGCCCGTAGGGTAGGTCAGTCTAGCCCTACCCTGGCTCAGTACAGCCCCATCACACAGCACGCGCCAGTCTTGCGTTCCCCTTACCACATTCTTGATGCCGTCGCCCCTCTCCCCACATATACATATATATATATATATACATATTACAATGCTGGCCGTGGTTAGACGTACATATAAACCAAAAATGCTGGCCACTCAATACATTTACTTACAATATAAAGTCTCTAGACTACGCATGCAACATATACCCATGTGTATATCTATACACATAGCCATACACAGTCCGTGAGTCATACGCTTATCTAAGACAGGATGTGGGCCTACAGGGGAATCGCTACAGGCATGTCTATTGAAATATCCTTACAGGTTTCTCTTCTCAGTGGTAGCAGTAAACATTTAATATATTGATTGTTATTTTACTGTTTTATTTTGTATCTTTCTGAATTTTTGGGTTAATTTTGAACTTTTAAATCATTATTTTTAAAAGGCAGTCATATTATCTACTATAATATATATGAACAGTGTTACTTAGCACATAATATGCCTACCTACTGTACAATGCCATAGTTTTTGGCGATATTTACCGACGCTTATAACCTCGTTTTATGTTTATCCATTAATCTTGTAGATTGTGGAATCGACAATGGTGACTGTGAATCTGACGAAAACTGCCAAATCGTTGACTTAGGTTTTGCCAACGTGTCAGTGTGTCGATGTAAAGAGGGATCGTACAGAGACAACAATACTTGCAGGCCGAGTAAGTTTTTAAAAGAATATTGACATCCTTATGCAAGAAGAAGGCAGGTTACACTTTTTTACTTTGAGATCACACACAAAAACCACGTTGGTTAGTGCAAGAACTATACAAGTATAATAGTTACAAACGACTTTACTAATGCATCTATGACAATGAGGAGTCACTGTAAGGCCAACTGGTAAATGATTAATTCAAGAATGCGTGTTCTTAACACTGTAAGTCGCCACTTATTAATCTCTGTGTGAACTCCGAAAGTCTCAAAGGCAACCTCAGTCCCCTAATAGTCACAGCACCGCGGGTACAGAGTACTTAGCCATTGAAAATTTGGCAAAACGCTCTTACGACAAGGTTTTGGTTATCGAAATAGTATATGTTGATTTTAATAATAATATTCACTGGATGCTGAAAGTGATACTACATTCTTAAACAAATAGCACTGAATCCGTTTCGATGTTTAGCCTGGATAACCCAGCATGGCGGCCTTTGATTTTTGAAGTTCGTAATGCACTGAGAGAATCTATTTAACCCTTTTTTAACTCTTTCTATTTAATCTCAGTTTTGTATAAATTATAATTCTATATACAATCAATAGTTTTATGTGATTTTTATGAGGAACTGCTGATGATACACTAAAAGTGTGTTAAACACATTTTCAAAGCGGATACAATTTTTAGTAGGCGGTCAGTGCGCTACAGATTATGGGTGACACGAGTGGATGCGTACTACAATTCAAATACATGTTTACTGCATAGCCATAGACGATTAGGCTATGGTTTGCAAGTAAAAACATGTAGAGGGTTACGTTTCTTTACCTTTATGGCTTAGGTGGTATCGAGTATAGAATTAATTCAACTGATGAATGGGTATATTACAAATTATATTCATAAGCTCTGGGGTGGATTCCAGCAAGCATAGCAGAGTACTTCATGTTTACAATCTAGGATACATATCAAGAAACGTTTAATATCACATCATCTTTTGCATTATTGTATCGGAAAATCTCAGGTTAAGAAAAACGACCAATTCTGAGCTTATTTTTACGATAGACCTACAGTACTTCTTGACGATAGCAACGCTGGCTCATATAAACATTTGTTTAACTCTTTGGCAGCTACATTGTTTTTGCAAAATTTTACCCCAAATAGTTTATGTATAAGTTTTTGCTTACAAATCATCAAAACATACACATATTATTTATCATCTGAATCCTTTTAAAATTCTTTACAAGAATATAACATCCAAAAGTTCATAATGTCAAAAACATATTTCACATTTCATGACAAACTTTAAAAAATAAAAAATTTAAAATGCTAATATTTCATTTGAAAATTTATAATATTTTCATGAACTGCATGAAATGTAAAAGAACACTACCAAAAGTTGGTACACATATAACAAACATAAAACAAACATATCTGGCACTAAAAATAAAGTAGTTCAGATTAGAGAGAATCGTGTATGAAAGGCCTCAAGACATTTACGACATATATATTTCTGACACTTCAAAAAAATTTACAGTTTTGGTTTGCTTGTATTTACCACATGCTGTTTTCTATAAGCAAAAACAAAACAAATTATTTTAGGGAATTTAGAAATAGCAAAATGTTTGTCCTCAATCTAATATCAGAGCTCACATGTGCTCTTCTAGATGGCCTTCCAACTGTGGGTTCTGCATAACTGTCAAGCAAGGGTTGAACCAGCTGATGAGCCATTCTATTCTAATTCTACTGTCATTTGCTCATCACCGTCACTGTATTGAAGTCCCGAATAGTCTAAATCGTCAAATTCGTCCGTTTCAAGAGCCTTCAAAACATCCGCGGTTCTATAAAATCCAAGCTTTTCTGACATTTCCGCACGTTAGGAGGGATTTAAAATTTAAATGCCGAGCGTAAACAAAAACGCAGATTAACTGTGAAAATCAAAAAAAAATTATTTTGTGTAAACACATCGAAAACCCAGTGCTGGGGACTTTTCCACAACAGTATTGAGTCTGCTACTGTTAGATGTAAAGAAAATACTAAATATAGCTAATAATAATGCAAGGGGCCGGTTTTTTCGAAATCGACCGCATTCGCCGCCATAGAGTTAATGATTTCACTAGTATTTATTATGTGCAATCATCTCTTTCCAGATAGATGCATTAAAGTTGTACTATTTCAGAGGATGATGTTTGGACTCGGATGCACGGAATTCTGCCATATAAGCAACCGCGTCATAATGCGCCGCATAAATGTCATACCAAAGCCAAACTTCATCCTCTGCAATATAATCGAAGCAAGAAGTGCTTGGATGTTTTTTATACATGACTTGTGTTATTAAATTTAGCTTACCTTCACTACGTTGGCTGCTACAACGGAAGCATCGCCCAGTATTCCGTTATAGAACTACCAACAACGGACACATTGACCATCGAATTCTGCGTACAGAGCTGCCGACAACTAAACAAAACATACTCAATTCTTCAGGTATTTATCCATGACTATTTTTTTCACCGCATTCTAATCTGATGGTAATTATGTGATAATTTTTAAACAGTTTAATGGAATGGACAAAAAGACACCGTAATGTCTAAAATACTTTAAAATGTAGTAGTTTAAATGTTGAACTCCAAAAACCCACTAATTTTGTAATCCTGAATAATTATTTGAATGCTAATGATTTTCAAGGGTGGAGCAACATGTCTATGTGGAGATGACTATGGCCAGATTTCACCAGATAGTGATTGTCGAGTTTCTTGCACTGGAAACAAACTGCAATACTGCGGCGGATGGAATACGGTGGACGAAACGCCTATTTACGCCGTTTATACAGGTGGACTAATTAATATTTTTTCACTTGACATGATGGCGGATTTATGTATCGGCCTTGGCACAGGAAGTCATCGTTCTTTATCCACAATATTCTCACTTAAGTAGCTTTATAACCATGCGATAATCTGCTTAACCTGGAAACTCAAAAGCATATTTTCTGCATCGTAATTGTATGTAGGCCTATGTATTCAATTCGCTCAAAGGAAACTTTTTATTTACTATGAAAACATTTGTGTTGACGAAAAGTACAAAGTAAAAGAATTGGACCTCCAAAGTGCTGAACGAAAAAGTGGGTACGATAATTGAAGTTTACAAAACTATTTGCCTGCACTTCACTGCGCAAAGTCAATAGGGTTTACAGCGCAGTAGAAGTAGCCTAAACCCTTTTAATCTGTGCTGGTGAGTCGCAACCAAACATTAGGCCTATGCGAGTTGTATTATTGTACCCAGAGTAATTTACTTTGTAGCGTAATCTCATTTTAAAACTGTGATTGGTATGTTTCATAGTCTTATTTAATACATCTGATTTTAGTATAACCTAATGACTTTTATAGCGCCTATTTTACGACCAAGAGATCGCTATTTCAAGAATCACTTATGCACTACTAGCTTATGCTGGATTTTTACTTTTCGTGATGCTGCGCGCATTAATGCATCTCTTAGAGAGGCTCGCAGATGGCAAATATCACTGGACAACAAATTTTTACAAAAGTCATGTTACTGAAATGAAATTAGTCAGTTCTTATCAATTTGTATGTGCTGAACACGAATATGACAGTGAAAATGCCGAATTGGCTCTAGTTTTTTTGTAATCTGAAATGAAGTAATTTTATATCGCACAATGCATGCCAATAGTGATACACTTACAGTTAATATTTGTAAAAACCAGGTCATAGAATAGTTCTTAGATTTTTTTGCCTGTCTCTTGTACAGCTGTTCGGGAGCATCTCTGCGGAGTGTCCAGCAGTAGTCAGCCAACATTGTAGTGGACCATTTTCCCTGGTACCTTTGCTCCATTGTTGCGATATCTTGATGAAAACGTTCGCCATGTTCGTCACTAACCATACCACAGTTGTCAGGGAAGAAATCCAGATGGGAATGAAGGAAATGCATCTTCAGAGACATATTGTAGCGAAATTTCTGGTACTGCTTGAGCATGTCTTCTACTAGTTCCTTGTAGTTTTCTGCCCTAACATTCCCCAGAAAGTCTGTAGACACTAGACGAAAAGCATTCCATGCTTGTTTCGCATCACCCTCCAGCAAGTTGTTGAAGCGGTCATCTTTGAAGAGTTCTCTAATCTGAGGACCCACAATAACTCCCTCTTTAATCTTTGCTTCGCTGAGTCGAGGGAATTTTTCATGCAGGTATCGGAAAGCTGGCGAAGTGCGGTCCATGGCTTTCACGAAGTTCTTCACCAAACCTAGTTTGATGTGAAGGGGTGGTAGTAGGATTTTGTGAGCCTCGACCAGAGCTGGGTGCTGGATATTCTTCTGTCCAACTGCCATGTTTTGTCTGGGAGTCCATTCCTTCCGCACGTAGTGCAACTCTCTTGCTCGGCTATCCCACTCACACAAGAAACACATATATTTTGTATATCCTTGCTGCAGTCCCATTAAAATGGCAACTACCTTCAAATCACCACACAGGTGCCATTTGTACCTGTTATAGTCAATGGAATGCAGTAGCTGTTTTAGGTTATCGTATGTCTCTTTCATGTGGACAGCATGCGCTAATGGAATAGATGGAAGACGGTTTCCATTGTGCAAAAGCACAGCCTTAAGACTCAGTGTTGAAGAGTCTACAAAGAGTCTCCATTCTTGTGGGTCATGAGTGATCTGTAAGGCATTCATGAGGTCGTCAATATTGGAACAGAATACCAGATTACCTTCCTTCATAAAGAAAGGTTCCAACTGCTGATGGCGCTTTCTATATGAAGTAATTGTGACATCTTCTTCTAGAAGATTCCATTGTTGGAGTCTTTATCCTAGCAATTCTGCCTTGTTTTTGGATAAGTCCAAATCACGAACAAGGTCATTTAGTTCTTCCTGTGTTATTCTGTGTGGGGTTGATGATGCACCACAGTGACAATCGGGATCACTGCACGCTGACGGACCAGGAGAAGAACATGTCGGCTCACCCTTGTACTCATCAGATGAATCAAGGAAAATATATTCTGCTGGAGGTTCTGGAATAGGAAGTCCATCACTATGTGGAACTGGTCTCAATGCTGACGGAATGTTTGGGTAGACTATTGTCGACTTCTTTTGCTTCGTTATTCCACCGGAAAGAGGAGGAACCAAGCAGAAGTAACAGTCATCTACGTGGTTGCTTTGCTCTCTCCACACCATGGGAACTGCAAACGGCATTGATGGTCTTTTGCCATTCAACCACTGTGAAAGCTGTGTTGTACAGGTAGCACAGCATATATGCGGGGCCCATGGCTTGTCTTGGTCACCAACCTTGCATTCGAAGTAAGCATGATATGCCTTCTTGACTTGATAAGTGATACTTTTCTTCTGGTTGGCAAATGTCACT
This sequence comes from Norana najaformis, assembly GCA_964023275.1. Classification (NCBI taxonomy): domain Eukaryota; kingdom Metazoa; phylum Annelida; class Clitellata; order Crassiclitellata; family Hormogastridae; genus Norana; species Norana najaformis. The sequence continues at coordinate 9,427,215 of OZ029913.1, read as the reverse complement.
TCCCCACAAATGTAACAAAAGTTGTCCACAGTATTTACGCACTTCCGAGGCATTACTGTTCTGTATTGTATCTAAATGGATAAAGTAATAATAGTTTTATAAAACAGTAACTTAAACTGTCTCGCACAAAGTCTGTAATATTGTAAATGCTCAACCGTTCCGACTCGCTTTATATAGTACACTGCTGACGTCATCTTACGTCAGCAGCCGACTGGCTGTAGTTTTACATTGCATCAGAAAATGACATAATCAACTGTGCATGATGTGTCCATGATGGGATTATGCAATGAGGTGGAATATTACATCATTCTAGACTTATTTAGGATATTGTCGCAGTCCTACTGCATAAATTTACATGGTGAAACATAAAAAATGAACTATATGAAATATTTTCAAAACGAGAGCCAATAAAAAATTTTTTATGGTTATATTCGTGTTCAGCACACCAAGATGCTACACATTAGGGCCTTTTCCAGTCAGTAACGATTTCTATGTTGACCAGTGTATGTGAGCAGAGCAATATGGCAGAAGAGCTGATTGTTTTAGCAGACAGGGAGCTCTTTCAGAAATCGCTGTTTGCCGGGCTTTTCCTTCATCAGCTCTTACCACCTCTTTATGAGTACAAGTACTCGCTGCAATAGAGTACACTCTTTCATGTCAACTATTGTTCAATCTAAACTATTTTAAAATAGTTTTGTGAATCGACGTATCTTCAGTTTTAGATGTGCATGTCTGTCTATTATTGTTTCCCATATTATAATCTAGTTTAAATACATATGTAATTGATTCATGCATGTGCGCTTGTCACATGTTAATAAAGGATACTTACTTTTTTACTTACTTATGATGCATATAACATCAGTGGATGTTCGCTTTACTTGAAATCATAGTCAAAATCATAATCCTTTAGAGAATCTCGGTGAAGATCAAATCAGTTACAGAAACCAGAGGTCGAGTTGCTTTGTGTAGCCAAGGTTAAACAGATGAGTTTTAAGCTTACTTCTGAATGACATGATACCTGACAGAACATGTAGGGCCTACTAATTATTAAGTATCTCCATAAATTAAAACACAAAAGACATTAGCAATGCTCTTAACTGCCCCGCAACTTTTGGCGCTCGGTTGTGGTAACGATTACAAAGGTCATGCTCACCTCCGGATCGATAGTTATAGACATGAACGGACAAGCAGGCAACGACTACTTCGAGCGTTTGCAATAGCGATACCTAACAATAACTTCTTATAATGTATTGGTTTATAGGACTCTTTAGAAAACGAATTTTTTAAAATTTTCACTAGCAATTGTGAATGTGCTTTTTGGTAGATACATGATTATTAAGGTACGCTGAGTCAGTTAACAGGCCCTTGACATATAGTTTGTGTGTTGATTGAATAGCAAAATCGTTTCTACGGCAGTACATTGGGTGCTACAATGATAGTAATTCCTCAGCAATGGAAAAGAAATTCTCTAGAGAAAATGGACAGAACAACACGATAGAATCCTGCATGAGACAATGTGCTTACACCAACTACACCTACCTTGGAATGCAGGTAACTAGAATACTTCTAAGTGGCATATTTTTGTCCATTTCAGCTGCAAACACATGTGCGTTTTACAGCATATTAAATTTGGTTTATTTTACTCAATTTGTAATTGTAATTGTAACCATAAATTTGTATTGCGCCGCTTTATGAGAAACTCCTCAGAGTTTATTGACCAAACAATGACCTTGCTTTCCAAAAATTTAAAGCTATAAATCGTGAAACGAAGAAACTTACCCGGTGATTCATGTTAAAACCACAATTACACATATCAATCGTTACAATAATTATTATTTATTACAATGGAGTATGATATTTGAAAATATTCTTTTTCTATATTCATTTGGTTTTGCATAGAATTTGCTTTGTTGAATTAGATGGTGTTCTCGGAATATGTGTAACATTTAAGGTTTCAGACAAAAATGTATATGGTCAATGTTTCCTGTCGCCCGGAAGATATGCGCATTAGTCTGCGCAACACCTGAAAAGAAAAACGAATTTAAATGGTGACTAGATGAGTTTGCATATGTTGCTGGTGTATCGTACATAGTGAGAAAAAAATGTATAAAAAGAAACACATAAAAGCAAGTCAAGCTTTTTGAATCTGTAATATATGTTCCGAATTTATGTAGTGCAAAAGTTGTCGGAAAACAAATAAAGGGCATATTTTACAATGTCATACATCGAATATGGAGCCATTTTAGACCAGTTGTAGGGCCTATATTAATTATTGCCAAGTATCTCCTTTAGCTTACATGCATAAAGCCGCGTGAGTTCCGCACTCCCGAATAACTGCACTGGCACATCGTGCTTTTTACTGTGCGGAATCGTCCCAGTTTTGCTCCAATATAATTTTATTTTAGCGCCTTTGTGGGGTTCTTAAAATGGGCTGTACAAGTGCTTGGAAACATACATACATAGGAGCTTATTAATGCACATAACCTTATAGCTTCGACCTATGCGTCTCCCAGAGGTGTAGAGATTCGAAACGTGACACTCGGACAGTGTCGAGATATAAATCTTTGTATGCTGTCTGCAACCTGGAAATCTCGAATTCGGTAAAGGAAAGGCAAAGAGTGTCTGGAGTCATGTCGTCCGTCAATCACGGAAAGGTTCAATTTCAAATTGGCGGTCTGTCGACGAATGGTTGGTTGGACAGATCTCCTGGTTCGAAAGATATCCGGATGCGGCCGCTTCCTCCATCTGGGATGGACTGCTTCACTGTGAGGCAACTATGTGTCATCGACGGCGGACTTCATCGCCTGTCGCCGTTCCTCATTCTTGATGCCGCACGGTCATGGAGCTCTGAACACAGTGTCGACTATTATTCTGAATGAGGATCCGTTGTTTGGGCTCTACCTGTGGGAACCCGCCAGTGGTGACTTTTTTAGTTATTTGAAGTTGCTTATTGATTCAATTCGTTTGTAACGAACTTTAACCTCATCTAAACTAGTGTATAGAATGCCTACGATTAGTTTTTTGCGGCGTTATGCAAACTTTTGATTACAATTACTATAATAAATTAATTTCAAATTGATTATTGTAGTACGGTTACGATTGCTACTGTGGAGATTCCTACGATAGAGATGGATTATTACCTGAATCCAGTTGTAATATGACGTGCTTTGGTAATCCAGGTCAAAAATGTGGTGGAAACTACGCAAATAGTGTGTATGCAGGTTAGCTTATACCAGTACAAGTGTACTATAATTTTTCTCTTCAAGTGGACTCACATTTTCACTCTAAAATCTGAAATGAGTCCACAGTTCATGTAGAGAACTCATTGTGTTAGCTGTTTCCGTATTATCTATTATTTTGATATGTTGTGTATGCTGTATCGAATGAGCTCTTCAGCCGTTTCAAATTTTTTTGACAATTCTTTTGTGTCTGACATCTTCAGCTTATTGACACCGGATTTATTTGATGGCCAGAGTCATACTTTCCATTAGAAAGTGACTATTTGAACCAATGTGAACCATTGCAGCTTGGGTTAACCAGGTCATATAAGCCGCCGCTCTTCATACCATAAACAAATCTTGAATGACCTGAAAGCGAACTTCATGTGAAAACTATTATATGTTAGGTACTGGTTATGGACACTTGAGCTGAAAGAACAGGAAATAAGAAGCTAATTAATAGAGACAGCAAAATCCAGATAAAACGTTAAGCAAACTACTTTAGACATTCCCTGCTTATGCTACAGAGAACAGTAACTAACGTAGAATTTGTAAAAAGCTATGGCCAGCTTTCGCCAACTGAGGCCAAAGCCTCCGGCAATGCGGCCTCTGAGTTTCTTGATGGGCCATTGCAAAACCAAGTCCGCGACCTTCCGATTCAAGGCGTTTGACTTCAGATTTGTCGATATGTGCATCACAAAACTAGCGAGCAATGAGCCCAAAAACATTTTGGGACAATTGGAGGTACAACTCCAAAATTATAAACGATCCACATAGTCGCCCGGAAAGCAACCAGATATCAAGGCATAATCTCAGGCGTCGCAGTAGCGGACCGGGACGCAAAAAGCCTCCCCACGATAAAAAGTTACACAAGGGAATAGACCGAATAGCAATCTAGAATAAGAAAATAAGAAAACGAGTTGACCAAACAAACAGCATCCACCATAGACGTCTGACTGCCATTCATTCTGACATCGTAACTAGGATTAATAGTTACACAGAGAAGCACAACAACAATCTTTCTTCCAGGTCACCGACATTGTATGATATTTAAGTTCCGTTTCGTTCACTGTGGAGACCCGTCGGTCGTTCACTCTTAGAGGCTATGTCACCTTGAGCCAACTGTGCTTATCTTGGAATTATTCCATTGTCTAAAACATTGTTGCTCTGCATTGTCTCCGTTCTCCTCTATAAATTCAGGTTAAGTTGCATTTCAACCTTTCTGAAGTCGGATTTTTTTCTTCCATCCAACAGCTAGATGTTCAGAGTTTTCGATAGGCTGCTAAAACCGTGAAACAATGTGAAGTTTAGCAGTCCATACTCAGTAGCTATTATTTTGTTTAGTCGAATTTAAATCAAAATTCTATAAATAAACGGCTTGTTTAAAGAGTAGTTTCAATGGTCAAAAGTAACTGATTGCACATGCTAACGCCTCCCAGTAAATTTTTGTATTAAACGCCGCTATATAGATTTACCTATATATTATATACACAGGAAAATGAAGAACGAAATAATGTACGCTGTCTTGTTACCATTCTGTTTCTGTGTTATTCAGTAACCGATATATTGTGGTGTTCAAGTGACGCAGACTGTAAATCGGATGAGGATTGTAACGTTATTGACTTAAAATACATGAACATATCAAGATGTCGATGCAAACAAGGTTTACACAGAATGAGTACATGGGGGAAATGCACAGGTAAAATATAAATGGCATATTATTTCTTCAATTTTGTCATTACAGGCTGAAGGGTAGTTTTGCATTGTTAACGGTCAATTGTGTGAATGTCGGAAACGAGCAGTAGTAAGATGAAAAAGTATAGGCGGTTATTATTGCTGTTTAATATGTGCCATTTGCATTGCGTGACATTAGCACTCATTTCTTAAACTACTAAGTTTTCTGCATTAGTTAGTCATTAATATCAACGTGAGAATTTGTGCGTAATTTTAACGAATGCAAAATTGTCTAAAACTTTGACACAAGTTTAATAGTAAGAATTCCTGGAACTTTGAGATAGCCAGTCGAACAAGGCTGTAGATTGCATAGAATCAGTTACAACGCATCGTTCTTGCGATAGGCTACCAATCGCTTCTGAGTTCTAATCCATTTTGGCGACTGAGGGGTGATAAAATGACCGCATCGTCAATCTTTTTCGGTCCAATGCTTTGGAACGGTTACTGAGCTTTCTCGTGCATTGGACAGTCATTCTTTCATGTGTATAAAATTAATCGTATTTAAAATAGCAGGAAAGTTTATAAATAATTACAATTATTTTAACCTGAGGTCGCACTTAGTTATGATGTCACTTTACATTATGGTTGTTCTACAGATATAGATGAATGTCAATCGGGTACATCAACGTGCAACCCAATATCAGAAAATTGCGTCAATAACATTGGCGGCTACCATTGTGAATGCAAGGATGGCTTCGCAAATAAGACTTGCAAGTCAGAAGGTAGGAACATACAGCCCATAGGTCACTGAATGTCTGACTATGTAGAGACTGTTTGTCCATTGATATTAGTTGTACCTATCTGGTGTTTTCGGTTGATTACGATTGATATGGAGAAGTCTCAGAGTCTCAGATTGAAGTCTCAGATTGCATAATCGCAATCGTAGATTGGAAATTTCTACAACGCATAACGAAAGCTAAGTTGCGGAACCAGCTTATTCTCAGGCGCTCAATCAAACTCAGTCAAAACAAAGTCGATAGGCAAGAAGGGTTCGGTTCCAGGTCAAGATCCAAGAGTCAAGCAGGCAGAAAGTCAGACATATCGGAGCTACGTGTAACATTGCAAGCTTGTATATGAAAATATGAACTCTGACATCTGCACAGATATATCTCATATAGTTTTGTACACTGGTGATTCGTTTAGACATGGTTCGCAACAATTTTGACAAGGAACACTTTAAGTATTCAAGACAGTGGCGTATCTCTTATGTTGCTGCAATTGTTTCTCTGATTTCTCTGACCTATTGGAATTTGACCCAGCTTCTACAACGGATTATGATTTTTGGCTACCATTTTGACTTGAAGCGATCATCGACTGATGCCTTATGAAGTCTTTAGCGGCTATTATCTTAGTGGTTTCCAGTCACATTAATCTCTTCTGTTCCTGCCTTTCTCTATGCAGATGTCTCAAATTCTGAATGCAGAGTTTGGTGCAAATGCAGTCATTGCAATGACTTTTTTGAACAATGAATCCAGTTTGAAACATGTCCCATAGTTTATAAAGTTAAGTACTTTGTCCAGCCAACTCTTATATTTCGTCTTGACTCTTACAATCCCTCAAAACAGGACGGTACTGAGTTCTCGGTCTTTCTCGGTCCATGAGATTCAGGGCCTCACGGGTCTCGATGGTTCCTATCTTATGGAATATGATTTCATAATTTTATTTTGCTTCTAAGAGACCATCAATTGGTTCCTCGTGCATTACGATAACGCCGGATTAGCTTAGATTTGGTTATATGCATTAATACTGTCACAGATCTAATCTCTGTAAGTGAGAATACAAGTACAAGTAAGTTTTGTAGTAGTTTACATTTCTCTGTAATCACTTTATTCTTTGCTAATGTAAGAAGGAAAGGAAGAAGAGAGAGATTCACTAATGCATAGCACCACTGACAGCGGCCTGGCTCCCAGAAGTCAAAGAGGATAGACGCCAGCTATTCTAAGAAGAACCGGTTAGCCTCAACCTCTTTAATTAAGTGATAAATAACATATTACACCAGCTGGCATGGCTGAGAGTTCAGTGGAATAGAACCGCCTCTTACCAGTGAACAGTCCGTCAACCGAGAATAAGATAAGTCCCGCCTTAAAAAATAGTTACTGAGGCTAAATATGGGAAGACCTAAAGATTCAATTGACTTTACCTCTTTACGAATCTTTTGGTGATTCCATATATCAGCACCAAAGGAAGCTAACGTATCTCTTGGCAAACAACTTCCGCGCATGGCTGAAAACTAACATAAGAACAGCAGTCAGTAGTGAGAGGAATTCAGTCAGAAATGTAGCGCACGCAGGATAACAGCTAGTGTCCATCAGACACTATAGTTAATCGTGGGGTATAAGTGATTTTAACTTCGTCGAGGCAAACGTTATCATATGCTGTGTGATCTAGCTCAGCAATATAGGGTTCTAATAAGAGTTCGGAAGAACACTCGCGTAGGAAAGACATTCATAGGAAGCAGGCTAGAAAAACTATACAAGAATCAACTCCTACATCTGATAAAATAGAACTCTGCCACAAATACCATGAGGCCCAAGTACTAAGATTGGAAAAGCCTGTTAAGAAAATTCATTGATAAGTGAGCGACAATACCGTTTCGGCGACCTGGATATATATGAATTTGGGGGATGATTCATCCATGACTGGTCATGTAAACTATGTCTTAGTCCCTGCTTTCTACCATAAGCGCTAAGTTCGGATCAGAAAGTAGGCATATTCCGTCGTTATGTTCTTCAATAAACTCAGTAAGCTATTCACTTTTTTTCTCTCCTATCAACTTTTAGAATAGTTGCTTTCCAAAAGGACTGAGCATTTAAATGCAAATTGAAATTGTATCATGCAATTTTGGCGGTATCTGTTGCTTTCCATATTATCTGCCCTGGTCACTGCTAGTTAACTGTTCTCTTAGAATTATTCTTTAATATATAACCATGATATGCCATATTAGATTGATTGCCTAGCTTCTACCTAAACATCACCTTAGATTCATTTGCTTGAAATCTATCCCTAATGTCATCCTTTTTATTGTGACACGTCCTTAATGACCTGCACCCAGTTTCCAGTTTCACTACTCTTTAAAAATTTAATATTAGCACGTAGTTTCATCCGCTTTGTCTTGGCTTAATTACGAATTACCAGTGCACACATACACGCATATATATATATATATATATATATATGGAACCAATTTCAATTTTACAACTACAACAGTTTTGAATAAAATTGTTTATTCTAGCTTGTCAATATTTCAGATATAGATGAATGTAGAAACGGTTCCCAAGGATGCAATGCTGAAACAGAATTGTGCAATAACACATTTGGGAGCTACGTCTGTAATTGCAAGCGAGAATATGAAAATATGACATTTGGCAACTGCATAGGTATTTCTTTTAGTTCTGTACACTTGTGATACACTTAGACATGGTTCGCAATAATTGTGACAACAGTCGTTTCTGGTTTTCAAGATAGTAGCGTATGTCCTATTTGCTGAAATTGTTTCTCTGGTTTCTCTCAGATATTGGAATTCGACCCAGCTTCTCCAACGGTTAATAATTTTCGACTGCCATTTTGACTTGAAGCGACCATTGACTGATGCCTTGGGAATTATGATAGCGACGCTATTAAAGTCCATAAATTAGATTAGATTGTTATAGCACAAAATCTTGCACATACTTCACCTCTTGGCTACATCTGCATGAGAGGCGCAGTTATTATCCCAATGGTTTCCCTCGCATTAATCTCTCCTGTTCATGGCTTCCTCTAAGCAGATATTTTCTGAGCGCACAGTTTGGTGCAAATGCAGTCTTTGCACTGACGTTTTAGTGAACAAAGAAACCAGTTTAAAACATATCCCGTAGTTTATTAAGTAATACACGTTGTCCAGCCGACTGTTATCTTTCACCTGGACTCTTACAATGACTCAGCACAGGAAATTGGAGGTTCATGTTCCCGTCACCCGTGCAGCGGTTGAAATGCTCTTGCACAAGAATTCAAGTACATTGTGTTTTCTCATGCATTGTCCGTCGTCCTCAAGGTTTAGCCAATTTTTCATAGATACAAAAATTAATCATTAGCTTACTGTTTAACATGACATAACATTAGAAACAGTTCTGTTACTTTTATGGTAATTTTTTTTCATGATACAGTTTTATATTATGATTTTCTACAGATATAGATGAATGCCAGTGGAATAAGTCAACATGCGATCAAGTTTCAGGATATTGTGTCAACAACATTGGCAGCTACAAGTGTGAGTGCAGGGATGGCTTCGTAATGGTACTTGACAAGTGCGAAGGTAGGTACTTGCAAACAACAGGTCACTGAATGTCTGACTATATAGAGATTGTCTGTCCAATGATATAACTTGTACCTACGTACCTGGTATTCTCTGTTGTTTACAATGCTACGGCGAATTGTCAGAGCCTATCATCGCTCAGTGACATTGATCAAAAATGTGTCCCCAGAGAAATCGTTCTGCAAGTTCAACAGCTGACCCAACCCAATATACTAGTCCTTATTGAGATTTGGCTTTCTACTTTTGCTCTATTCCACTTTGCCTTGTTGTTGCTTTCTCTGCAAATGTAAATAAATATCGATTAATGTTCAATAATATCGAAACAAAAAATTTACATAAAATAATAAAATAATCTAATTGCAACTGCTCATGTTTGTTTTCAATTGTCTTGACTTTAGTGTCATTATTTACACCTCTAAATACTAGTGCCCTAGTCACTGCTATGCTCAATTGTTCTCTTAGAATTGTTCTTTAACATATAACCACGTGATGTCATATTAAAGTGGTTCCCTAACATCTACCTAAACATAACCTTAGATTCATTTCTTGAAATCTATTCCTAATGTCATCCTGTTTTATTGTGACGCTTACTTCCTTAATGACCTGCACCTCGTTTCCAGTTTCAATATTCTTCAAAAAATTGGATAGTAGCATGTAGTTTCATCCGCTTTTGTCTTGACTTGTGTACTAGTATGCATGCGCATGGATCTTTTTCAAATTTACCACTACAACAGTTTTGAGTAAAATATTTTATCATAAATTGCAACATTTTTCAGATATAGATGAATGTAGAAACAATTCCCACGGATGCAATATTGAAACAGAACTATGCAATAACATACATGGGAGCTACGTCTGTAACTGCAAGCCTGGATATGAAAATATGACCTTTGGAAATTGCACAGGTATATCTTATAATTTTGTAGAATTGTGATACGCTTAGACATGGTTCGCAATAATTGTGACAACAGTCGCTTCTTGATTTCAAGAGAGTCGTGTATCTTGCATGTTGCTGTAATTGTTAAAAAGCAAAATCTTGCACATACTTCACCTCTTGACTACATCTACAATTCTACATAGGAGGCGCAGTTATTATCTCAGTGGTTTCCAGAGGCATTAATTTCTTCTGTTCCTGCCTTTCTCTAAGCAGATATTTCAAATTCTGAGTGCAGAGTTTGGTGCAAATGCAGTCATTGCAATGACTTTTTTGAACAATGAATCCAGTTTGAAACATGTCCCATAGTCCAGCCAACTTTTATATTTCGCCTTGACTCTTACGATCCCTCAAATCAAGACGGTTCTCGCTCTTTCTCGGTCGCCTGTCCATGGCGTTCAGGGGCCTCACGGGTCTCGATGGGTTCTATCTAATGGAATATGATTTCATAATTCTGTTTTGCTTCTAAGCGACCATCAATTGGTTCCTCTTGCGTTAACGCCGGATTAGCTTAGATTTGGTTATATGCATTAATACTGTCAGAGAGCTTATCTAGGTAAGTGAGTATACAAATACAAATGAGTTTTGTAGTAGTTTACATTTCTCTGTAGGCCTAATCACTTTAGTCGTTGCTAGGATAAGGAGGAAAGAAGGGAGATATTCGTTAATGCATAGAATCGATACATACAGCAGCATCTGCAACGTTTCATACAACACCTCAGACAGCGGCCTGACGTCCAGGAGTCGAAGAGGATAGGTAACTAAACGCCAGCTATTCTGAGAAGAACCGGTCAGCCTCGTCCGCTTTAATTAAGTCATAAGTAAAATATTACACCCTCTGGCGGACCTGAGAGTCCAGTGGAATAGAACCGCCTCTTACCAGGGACCCAAGAATAAGATAGGTCCCTCCTAAAAAAAATAGTTACTGAACGAACCAATAGGCATTTCATTAGGCTAAATATGGGAAGAACCAAATATTCAATTGACTTTGCCTCTTTATGCCCATTGGGAACTCCAGAGGTAGCGCTTTCTACCCTGATCATAACATTTAATTGTAGGCAGGGTTCGCGACACTCAATTGGTTAGTTATTGCCGCGTATTCCATATACGACCAACTGAACAGCTGGAACGAATTATTTTCAGAAGTAGGCCACCACTGCGTTTCTGTGCATTCCTTTTGCCCACTCAAGTCACTTGCTTAGATCAGTTAGATGGCCGTGAAAGCAGCGCCTTTGGAAGATGCTAGAAAACATAAACTGTGTGTTTTGTAACATTACATTACAATACACAGTGGTCATGCGTACAAACGAGTCTCAGAACCAGGACCAATTCGTGATTGCAGGACAGAAAAATGTGCGCCTTTTCATCGTTTGATCTGCTGGGGTCTTTTCTCGTTCACCCGCAGCTAAATGATCTAAACAACAGTGACTGCTAAATGATAGCCTTTTATATCACTGGTTTACACTGCGTTATTGCATATTATATTACTGCAGATATTGACGAATGTCGATCGGGTGCGTCCTTGTGCGATCTAAACTCGACTTACTGCTTAAACAACATTGGAAGTTACACATGTGAATGCAAAGATGGCTTCGTGTTAAAGTCTGGGAAATGTGTTGGTAAATAACCATTTTCACATTTAAGATTAACGAGTGAATACGTTTTAGTAAGTAAACGGCTTTACAGCCATCAATCTCTAAGAATATCGGCGAATGTGAGTTTGCGTTGGTGAAATTCTTTTTCGCATAGCCCTACGTATTGTAATTGTAATTGTAATCAAACCTTCTGTGTAATTGTAATCAGATATTTATATAGACTCGCTTCAAGAGAAACTAATTAGTTGCTCTCTGTGATATTAGATGGCAGTAAGGACAGAAAGTTCATCAATAAGCAAACAAGTACTCAGATAACTAGAGAAGTCACCAGTGCTAGGCTTCCACACACACGTAAAACCCAACCAGTGGCCTAATTCCCAACTAGAGTTGACAAATGACAGCACGTTTACTTTTGATCAATATCGACCTCTGATGTATATCAACTGACCTGGACGCTCAATTTTTTTCCTATAGCCGCTCGGTTCATGATACAATACCTTCGCTGATTAGTATTAATGCAACAAACACGAAAGTAATGATGAACACTAATGAAATACTATAGATAAAAGTGAATGGCCGAGGACTGGAGCAGGTGGACTCTTGTGTAATTAGGGAGTAGAGTAATGAAGGAGGCGGACCGTGCGGGGGAGGTGAGGTCAAGACTTGCCATGGACATGACATTCGTGATCAAGCTGATAAAGATATGGAAAAACAAGTCAATCAGCACGAACACCAAGCTGCGATTGATGAATGTCTTGGTTTGGCTGGTGGCGACGTATGGATGCGAGGCTTGGACGATAAAGAAAGGAGAGAGATGCATCCAGGTTTTTGAGAACAAGTGTATCAGAAAGTTGTTACAAATTTCATGGATGAATATGATGACTATTGAGCAAGTCTACAAAATGTCAGGAACAGAAAGTGAACTACTGAGCCATATTAAATCTCATAGGCTAAGTTATTTCGGAAATGTAATGAGACACCCACATGATACCATTGTGATGACGGGTCTTGTGGAGGGGAAACGAGGCCGTGGAAGACCAAGAAAATGCTGGATTGACAACGTTATGACATGGACCAACCTATCAGGGGTCAGTTTGCGGAGTTGGGCGTCACTGATCCATTCACGCGATGCGACGATGGCGTTTTTATTTAGATTCCCAGTTCTACAAAGAACCAGCGTAGTGTTAGTATTACAAGTGTATTGCCTAAATAGTTGGCTTTTGTTACTGGCCAAGGAAAGATGTTCAGAACCTTTTGCGATACCAAAAAGCAGTTACAATAGCGAAGGGCTCACTCGAGATTTCCAAAGACACCACTTAATGTTATTATTGACTTTGCATTGGTTTCAAACTAAGGAGTAAAATATTCCATAAGAATCCAAACTGCATAATGAAGGTGAATGGATGACAATGATGACGAAGACGATTCCTTTTATAAAGGAATAGATGGTGATTGTCAGTCGATTCGGGGATCTTTGACCTCTTATGACCACCGGGATATGCAAGTGCTGCACTTTCGAGTAACACCTAGTGCTAATCGTGCCTTCTCCTGTGTCGGGCCGTCGTGCAAGAACAGTCATCTATATCACACAGGTCCTTTTCATTTGACTCTGCTCAACATGGATTTCAGCATACCTAAAACTCACTTGTTTAGATTAGTTAGACAGTGGCATGAGTGCAGCTCTTCTCATAGGCACATAAAAGGTGCTAAATTAAGTATCGTGATACTAACATATACATAAATGGTCATGATGAGGACCACTGTGATAAAAGTTGTCACATATCTACTGCGATATGACTTTCTGAGACCTGTTCTGCCACTTTTCCCTAAGCATTCTGTTCGTTAGTGGTTCTGTGTTGTCAGGTCTGGAACGCCTCTGATGAGTTTCTCTTAGATGGCGCTATACAAATTTGCGATTTATAATTACAATTTGAAAAACACCCCGGAATCTGTTAAGTGTGAGATATGTATGTATGCATGAATGAATGAATGCATATGTGTATATATGTATATATGTTTGTTTGTGTACGTAAGCATATATATGTGTATGCATGTATATATGTATGCATATGGTTATTGTGGGAACTTCTAAGAACCTGTTAGATTCTGCAACATTTATTTTTAAAATGCTCAATTCCGAACTTAGTTTGTAACACATTTCTTTTTTATGAATTGCCGTCATTCGTGTTTGTATGACTGTATGTATGTGGGTTTATATGTGTATGATAGATCAGAAAGTGCATGTGATTTAGGAAGCTAGCCATTTATGTAGCGGTTTTTAAGAACTTCAAGCAGGCTTTGAATCTGTGAGTTTTAAAACTGCGTCGTCGTGGCAGTCGTCGATGCCCTATTCGATTCTTCGAACTTTGGGGGCACAATGATCGCTCTGTTTCCATAAATCTCTCTCAATCGTCGTCTGGACTTTCTGTTCCAAGGGTCATCCAGGTACATTCCTTCACCTCGTCGATCCATATCCTGCTTGGTCTTCTCCTTCCCTCTTTTTGTTCTGTGAATATATATGTGCATCGCTGTGTACTTGTTGCTAATTATCGCACTTCACTGCAAAAAGATGCAAACGCCACCTGGCGATTACCTTAACTATAACTTCGATCTACACTCTTTTCAGCAGTTATTTAGGCCACAATATAGTCATCTAATGTTGTAGCCAAAATATGTAAAACTAGACTCAAAGTATATTAATTTTATGGTGCAAGAAACCACTGTTCGCAAAATCATGCCACTATCTTGTCTGTTAGAAATAGATTTGGGCCAAACAGGATATGCTTTCCTGGTTAGTTACATTGATTAAAGGCTACCCTCACTCAGCCTGATACACATTGACGTCACAATCGTCGCCATGGTATCTCAATTAGCTACATTGGTTGAAGCATACGTCAAGGCGCCTCTGTGCGTCAGGATGCAGGTTCGCATACCGATAGTGGCTATATTTCAGAGATTTAAATCTCGGGCTATTACTCCAACCGTAAAACGGGGACCTTAAATGGCGTGGCAGCAGTGGTGAAGAATTTCACCGATAAATTAATTGCAAAAAATAAGCAGGGTCGAGGCCATTCGGTAGTTGTATAAAATCGTGAACATATACATTTATTTGGATCCCACTGTTACCTTATAATTTCCTGACACTTATTTCAATAGTGCAGTTATATGACGTAATATGTGTAATATTATATATGAAATATTATGGAGCAATTGTTAAAAATGAAGACTCAGTATTGAGCTGTGACACGTAAAGGAAGCAATATAGCTGTAGACTGTAGTCCTACTGTACACAGGACGGGCACCCGACGTCACACAGACGACACGTAGTCTGTGTAGGCTTGTATCATAGCCTGAGGTTACTATGTGTGTGAGGTAGATGACTCCCACAAGGAGATGCTGCTCATTATAATTACACTGCAAGGTTAACTGTATAAATGCTGCTCTAGTTAATCCAATGGGTTACATCCGTTTGTTTTGCTCACGAACTTCCTGATTCAGCCCTGCGCTCTCTTGCAGTGGGCCTATATCGGGTAATCTTATAGCAGAGAGTCTAGTAATTCTATGCTTACTAGGACAGCCAATGGGTACAGCAGGCGTAATTTGTTGGCGCTGGAATCCAGCTTAACGAATTTAGGTCAAGCGAAAGGTTCCGTATTCAGACGTTATCCATCCTTGTAACAACAGCCAGCTACTGCTGAATGAATAGTGAAGCGAATATTTGATTTTGCGCTTTGTTGCTAACTATCTTCTAATAGGTTCAGGCGAAACGATAAGGCATAGTCAGATATTTTGACATTCTAAATCACCAAAATGATATGCAAAATGATTAATTACGCAGGATTAATTATACTTTCTTGGCTACTTCTCGCTTCTACCCGGACCACTGGTAAGTTGATTACTAAAGTATGCTTAGCCTGTACCATTTTCATATAATATTTTAAAGTACGTGTTGTAGAGTCTTTCTTTAATCCACTGGTTTCATACCTTTAAGCAGTGCTATAAGCGTATAGCCTGTGCTTGAATACTAGCCACATTAATGACCGCTCTCATCAAGCATCACTGTTTAAGCCTAGGTAACATTAGCTACACAGTAATAAGAATGCTAACGGATGAACATGCAAAACACCCGTGTAAAATAAACCTAGTTATTTAACCAACTCAAGCTCATATTGGAAACACTTCATTGTATAAAGCAATTTTATAACAATCAATGCTAATGGCAATACAAAGTAATTAGATCAATATGTAAACCAGTAATTATTAAGGACCTATACTTTCCACAGCTTACAGCTGCTGGTTCAAATGACCAGCGGTGAAAAAAGTATTGGCGTTTAACTTTTGTATCGTAATGTGTAATTTTGCACTCGAAACCATAAACTTGAAAATTTCTAAAGCTTTACTTGATAGCAAAGCGCAGGACACCAGCTTATCACGAGCGCTGCGTCAAGTCAGAGTGATATCCAGCGACACCGTGTGAAGCACATGATCAGTTTAACTAGAGAACAGACAGGGAAGAATATTGAGGACTTGTTGCGGTGGGTTGTGTTTTGGTTTTAAAGAAATGGGAAGGCGGTGATTCGGATGATTTCTTGATAATGGGGGACTTTAGTTTTGAATGGAAAGCCTGAGGAGTGATAGAGGCGCTTGAGACAAATGATAGATGATGTTTGATGGACGACATGAGAAGTGGAGAAATGGAAAATTTGCGGAATTCAAGCGAGGGGTCGTTCGATACAATTTGGGCTACCAATCGGTTGGAGAAATTATGATGAGTAGAGACTGGAGTACAGAGAATAATGATAAGAATCAGTTAGAAAACTAGAGAACGAGATAATAGAATGATCTCCTAGTGGTTTGATGGCTTGAGATTTTACGAATGTTATGGAGTTGCAAGTATTGAAATGAGCTATCTATTAGTGAATACACTTTGAACTGAATTGTTTGGGAGTTTCGACCAGTGCGGTGATTTAAAGATAGCCTAAAGGTGACATGGTGATTGGTGGTGGCGAGTTCGTGAAAGTACAGCTGGATGAGTTGAAGACGGTTGACTTGAGGGGATTGAAAGCTAGGGAGATAAAAATTACTGTATTTCAGCATGATGTGGATATTGCAGTTAGCGATATTTGAAATGGCTTTGAAATCGAACATGGACCAAATGCGCTGAAGGTCACAGATAGGATTGAAGTGTGTGCACGAAAAGTTCAAAATTATATCATTAAACAATGTATATTATGCAATCGCTAACTATCTGGACACCTTAAAACGCTTTTATCGGACGCTACAGTAAGAATCGACTGCATTTAATTGACAGGCGAATAATGACCCAAAATTTATGGCTTAAGCAAGGTAAGGTCGGCGTCAACGGCCCTGGCAGCAGGAAGTTAATCGTAAAACGCTATATACTACTACTGCAAGGCAGATTGAACTGCAACTTCTAATTTTCGGACTTCAAGTTTTATCAAAAGAATTCAGTTACTATATTATCGAGCTCTGGGCGGCTTCTTCAGTGCCAGATATTCAGAGCCCTCTTCTTATGAAAAGACTTAATAACGTAGCCTTAAAGATATGGGTCCGTGTCCCTGCTGTTTAGATCCACCCATAGTTATGCTTGCGCAGTCAAGCCGTGGATACCGAGGAATTCTCAGTATAATGTCAGTATAATGTGTAATGGTTTGTGACAAACCATCAGTATTTTTAATTGACTTCACTTCAGTCCAGCATGTCTTGTTCATAAATATTTATTAAAGTGGAGAATTTCAAAGCATCCATGTAATACAATGGGTCCCCCTTTAAAGTTGTCCGCAAAGAAGCGAAGGAGGGGTCACCCAAATGCGGACAAGGGGATGGGCATGCCCAGTGTGAACGTCTGCTTCTAAATTTTGTACATACAGTTATTTCATTACAGCCTGTTCCTTAAACACCAGTTTCAGTCGCACAGCAGACATTGAGTATAGCGTTTGGACAAGGCTAAATCAAAGTACCCGCCACGTAACACAATTAGCCGTGCAATAACAACAGGGTAGCTTATTGTGTGCCTTGCTACTCCATTAGAATACGGACGCCTGTAAAGGGATGGCGAGAATAATGTCAAATGCGGACAAGGAAGATGGGTCCAAAGTAGTCATTTTTAAAAGACAGATGTGGGTCAAAAGTGATATCAAGATTGTCATCAGGTGTTGGACTTGAAAAAAGAGTGGAGGAATAAGTTTATAGGTGGATGAAGGAGTCAGGATTTCTAGTAGGCTTATTATAGCGAATTCAGTTCTGGCTTGGTTAAGTAAACTAGGTTAGAAGACATCCATTTTGAGATTTGATTAACAACCTCAAATAACTGAACGGTAGATGAAGGGAAAGAATCAGGCGACAATGATGTGAAGAGGTGTTTGTTATTTGCATAAAGACGGTAATCAGCTGAAAACGATTCTAGGAGGTGACTCAATGGGATAGTGTTCAAAATGAAGAAAGTGGCTCAAGAACTGAACTTTGAGGGACATCACGTGAGATTGGGTAAGGTTGCGAACAAAGACCTGCCGCGTTTTTACCAAATAGGACCGGAACCAAAAATACCAAATCAGGATTATAGGCGCAGAAAGAGTATGTCATAATGAACTGTGTCAAAGCAGAAGAAATGTGGAGAACACAGAGTCAGGAGACTTGCTGATTACCAATGACAAAGCGTTACATTACAGATTCACGGAAATAGTGTTTAGTGAATCCAGAATGATAAAGGTCGAAGAGTGAATTAGAAGGAAGTTAATAATTCAGCCGACCAAGGACATTGCAATCAGATTTGATAGCAAAGATTGGAAATAGGAATTGACAGTTGATGGATTAGGCCTTAATTCTCCTCTGCAAAAAAATCGATGCAAACGAATCATCAAAACCTCAACGAGTTAGCTGCAAGAAAATAACAAAACATCGCGCAAGTTGAGCCACTTGTGTTAAGCCAAGAAAGCGTTTGAAATGCTTCAAGAAACGTACAGCGAATGAACTAACTGAAGCCAACAAACAGCAAGCAGGCACTTCTTGATAGCTTAAGCAGTTGTTGGCATTCACCTGCAGATTTTGTGAATTCTGTTAGGTTCATCGGCAAAAATGCATTTACTTCAGAAAAACATTCATGGAAATCGTTTGTTTCGCCCAAATCGACTTTCAGTCAATCAGTAATGATTTCGATTGATCTGCTTGCACTGGGCAGAATAGGGATGAACTTCATGGATTCTGTGGCTAAAGTAATAGTACATACTTTCGAAATGTTCATTTTGATGCAGAATCTTCTGCTAGATGTCAGGAAATTTCTAAATTTTGCAAAATTTCGCAGGTCCAGCACATCTAGCTTGTGAGATCATCGAGCTGCTGACGATTTCATATCACCAGCACATTGACCTCAAAACAGTCCACAAGTAAACCCCATGGATTGTAAAATATGAAAAACGATGCAAGAAAAAGTAAATAGGTCAAAGAGCTGTAGCTATGATGAACTGCGTCAGCGTATCGCAAAGGGGTTAGGAATTTGATCAGCTCGTGTTTGAATCTGCTATAACTAAATTGCATGCTTGTCTTTAACACTGATGATGATGATGGTGATGATGGTGATGACGACGACGACAACGATGATGATGATGATGCTGCTGATGATGATGGTGATGATGATGATGATGGGATTAGAGGCCAAAGAAGGACATTTTGAACAAATTCCCAGTTACAACACTGTATAATTAATTCAAAGCTGAAATATAGCTGAAATAACTTAACTAAATTCTTGTAGTTGGAAATAAATTTGAATAAAAGTTACCATTAGCCTTTGAAATATTTCTGACTTCTTTTTTGCCCTCACAGTATAATATGGATGCTTTATTAATCGCTAATTAATCATAATGCATTTAACCATTACTATTATTGCGCTAGATAGACAATCTAAAAGAAAACATAATGAGACTTGGACTTACCATGACAGGAACACTGGAATTGACAAATGACTGAAAAGAATGGAGATCATTATTTTGCCGCCAAATGGTTGGCGTCATGGACTGATGATGATGACGATAGGATTATGGGTAAAAAACCATTTGACCCCGTTATAAATCCAAGATTTGACTTCTGTAATCTATTCACAAGTCAAGTGATGACAGCCGACGTCTATCTGAAACTAGTTTCTTGATCAATCTTTCGCGAAAGTTTTTTGGGCTGTAATTGGCATCATGTAAATCACAAGCTTATGGTTATATAGGCCTATAATAGTCAATCCTATCTTATCAGCCTATCCGCACTAAGATGGGGTCACGAGAGAATTGGTGAAATCTCATACGCGTATATGTAAACTTGAATCAGGATGTATCTCTGATATCAAAATTCTTGTAATTGTAGGCCAGCTGCATGAAAAGTACGTCGGCTGCTTTGTAGGCAACGGAAAGAACCCGAAACCAAAAGATGTTCTATCGGGTGCACATAACCTAACTATTGAAATTTGTATTCAGAAATGTTACAATGAAACTGATCAAACTAATTCGGAGATGACATTTGGCGCCCTGATGGTGAGTACTTTCTAGCATTTTCTGCTACTAATTGTCATTTAACTTCCAAAGCAATGTCCTTGCAATGAAATGCAATGCAAACATTTCAACATGTTAAAAGTCTCTTAAATAGATGTGTAGCTGTGCAGCTCATTCAGCGAAGCTCAAATCCATTAAACCCCAAAATCAACAGTTGGGTAACTTTTTGCACAGACCTTCATAAATGTAGAAATGCATACATATGCATGTTTATACAATCACACATGCCTACATGCACGTGAATATTCATACATACCCACATACATTCATGTATGCATGCAAACATATATACATACATACATGCATGCATGTAGGTATGTATAAACGTATGTATACATGCATACACACAATCGCTAGTGTCTGGCGGACAAGAAGACCATTTGTCTGCGCATCTTGTTTACTGGGATAAATTTACTTCGTCATGAGAGGACTTTGCCCCATTTTTCTTGTATGTTCTGACTTCTCGCTGTTGCCCAGCCTGCGTTTCGAAGTTATTTATTTGGTCTGCTTTGGACTTCGTATGTTTCGTTCGGTATTTGGTCGCTTGTCACCCAAATGCGACTGCCATTTTGAAATAATCGACTAATTGCATGTAGACAGGTTCTGGTCTGAACAATGTCCAGTTTAGACTTGCATATGCTACGCCATCTGCAACAGAAAAATCTTGGATTTTATGATGCACGTTTCTAGTCTTATCTAATGACTCCTGTAGCTCCGGTAAATTATCACATAAAACATCAATCGATAGTCGCTTCAAGTGATGTCTCAGTCAAAATCACAATCCATTAAAGAAACTCGGTCGCAATCCGATTAGTCAGCGAAACCATAATTCAAGCTAACAAGTCGAAACAGGTGAGTCTTTAGTTTTGACCTGAATGACCTCAAGTTACTGACAGGACGCACATAACTGGACCGGGAATTCTTTTGAAGCTTTGGTCTGGCCACCGCGGACGCCCTAGAGTCCAACACTATCATTGTGCGAGACACAATAATAGTTAAAGTATTCGCTGAGCGAGTGCAACATTTGCTAGTGCTGAGTGAGCAAGAAGCAGATTCGTTGGCTGATTTCATCATACATGTAGCAGGCCTACCTTGAATATTATAAAACAGATTTTAAACTAAATGCTTTGGTCGATGGTATGTCAGGGTAATGAATGCAACATGGTGTAATATGCTGATTCATTTTATATATAGTTTGAGCTAATTAATTTTTGTCAATTTCTCACTGATACTAACGAGAAGTTAGTGACTGTTGTTTTTTCGGATAATATTGGTCAGCAAGTGAAAACCAGGACAGTTTGAGGCGTGTCGGATCTTTATTCTATAAACATCCCGCATGTACATGTAAACTTATTTGCACATTGTCTGATTTGCACATTGTAATATCTTCATATTTAGGGGGTCGTGTCGAATTGTTTGCAAGCTTTTTAATGCAGTCTGTCTTTGAAAATTTTTTCTTCAGGGTTATTAATGGTAGACAGTAAACAAGTTCTTATAACGCGCAAACTACAACGTGCTACCATTACATTTCTTCCTTTGTCTCATCTCAGACAATGCCTCATCTCTCAAAATGAAATTTTTCAACGGTCCTTCACCGTGTCTTAGCTTACTCCAAACAAAAACTCTGATTTGTAACTTCAGTTTCTCATCTCCCAAAACGAAACAATGTTTTTGGACCCCATTTCTACTGCCATAGTTTACCTTTTCACAAGCCATGTCTCTTCCTTTCGAATTCATAGAGTTTCAGAAAGCTTCTGACACTGTGAAATATACATACGAATAGATTGACAGGATTGGAGTCGCGTCGATATAGCGAATCTCTTTGTATTCCCATTTATCTACGTCAGATGTGTTAGCTTGTTTGTTGTAACTCCTATATGATGCTATGATAGATGTAGCAATTGTTACAGGTTGTCTAAAGGTGTAAAGATACCAGTTTAAATCTATTTACCCATTTAAGCTATTTACAAACAAAGCGAAAACAAACTTACTGTACATAATAACAAGGCGTCGACCTCAAGTGGCGACAAAACCCGACGAACAGCCACGGATGGAAAAACGAGGTCCATCAACAGACGGTGGCAAAAAAAAAGGCTCAGAAGGAACCACACAAGTCATCGTTGCGGTAGGACTAAAACTAGACTAGTCAAAGAGACTAGTAACAACAGTACCGGCCATGCAGGACCAAAACCAAGAGCCAGTCTGAGCCAAAATAAAACCTTTATATGCTGTCGGCTTTCCTGCCAAAATGTACAGAAGACATACAATGTACAACAACTGACCCTACTAGTTGCCATCCTATACGACGTATGTAACACCATGTATGTATAATAATTATTATATATAATTGTCAGCATCTATGTATATGTCAGCATCAAAGGCATAAAATTATTAATATTAAGCTCTTTGGAAACTGTCCACTGTACTTCGGAAACAGCATGGACAGCAGAAGACCAGCTAAAAAGTTTGAATTAACGGTTGGCTCATGGTCTTTTGGACTGAAGCAGATGATTTTTATGAAGCGCGGCACGGTTTAAACGCAGCTACTTGTATGGAATTCGCGGAAGGCATAAGACGTCTCACGAAAGTTAATCACTGACCTCCAGAACGAATGGAGAAAGAACTGCTAAAACGGTGGTTCGATCGAAACGAAAGACAATCTGTAAAGTTATCACGGCTATTGTGTCTAACTACTAGATATGATTGTTGGTATATTGTGCAGACATTTAATGTTTTCATTATAAGTGAAAGCCTCATAGCTAGACCAATTACATAAAAATACAGTTTCTGCAGTCCATCCAGCGTAGTATAATTCGAGGTTTGCTGGCAAATTATCACACTACCAGGTACCGCAGACAGCAACATTTAACCAGAGATTGCATGCGCGGTTGTTTAATCAGCTTAACCTTAGCCGAATATGAATCTTTTATATATATTTTGGGTTGATCTATTCGTTAAGACTTGCAAAAACTGTACATGCTTCGCCGAAAATATGTCCATCGCTCTAGAACGTAATATTTTCTTTTCCAGAATAAAAATAGGCCAATACGAGCATGAAAATAAAATGTAAGTTAAAGTAAACGAAATGAAAACCACTTTTAATTGTATATATTTTATTTTGTAAATTGTTAGAATGGACGAAAATGTATATGTAGAAATGACTATGGTCGACGACTGAGTGATCGCAAGTGTGATGTGAAGTGTTCCGGCAACCAGTTGCAATTTTGTGGAGGAACTGGAATTGATAAATTTTATTCGCTCTACACAGGTGAGCTTAAATATAGATGCTTCAAAGCTATGCAGTTGTGGGTTCCTCGCAAAGACATGACGGGCCTCCGGCGCTTGTCGCCGATCATTGCAGTCCGAGCTCCTGAAACGTTTGTGGTGTAGATGCTGCCAGCCTGCATGGGCATGTTCTAGAGCTGAACCATTAGTTAACTGAGTTAAAAGGGTGGGTTTTGTAGTTGTGTAATTACTTAGGCTATTAGAAATATTTATAAACATAAGCTTACGCCAATTCCGTCTCTCGAATGTTCACAAAAAAGTTTATTAGACATCAATGAAAGAGGTGGCCTATAATTATAGGCCTACATGATCAAATAGACTAAACTGAGTAGTTCAACTCAACTCTGCAACACTGTGCTGAAGTGTCCTTGTTGCTCCCAAACCTGAGACCTTATACCTCCACTTGGAACTTCCTGTTTGTTTAATATTGCTTAACATAAATGGTTTATGAATTGAAATTAATATATTTCAGTTTGACAGTATGTCTCTACTCGTGTTGCTCAAATTTTACGCTATAGCTTTTATTGAGTGCGACTTCACTTCGAGTAATTTATAGTATCAATGGAGATCTAAAGCGTTACTTCAAAGGCGATTTTCACCATACTCTATACTAAAATACTGGAAGTACCTATTTTGAACATCCAGCTTTGTCAGTACAAACTGAATTCTTGCTAGGCTAAGCTGATTGCAAATTATTTATGTCTATTCTATTGTTCACATTTTTACTGTCCAGATGCAAGAAAGCATTTGCCCTAATTTGCTAATAATATAGTGGAGTCAAATCGACCAGGTTTCTCCAATATATTATGATTTTGAGTACAATTAGGCTTGAGACGACCATCGATTGAGAACTTGGGCATCGTGATAACGGCGCTATAGAAGTCATTAGAATAGATTAGAAACTATCAATCACCTGCTCCGTGCCAACCAAACAAGAATTGCCGACAAATTTTGGAACAAGATTTCGCCGGCTGAAGAACGGAATTGCGCCAGAAATCTGCCGAATATCAGCTGACTTCATTTAAGCCCGAGAAAAGACGTGCACAAAATGGTTCACTGTTTGTTAACAGGCATCGTAGACTCTGTCTCGGCACCGAGTTACTGCTCTGGGTGAATTATTCTTTCCTTTTCTAAGGGCAAAGAGAACCGCTGGGATTGCAAGAACAATCTTGGCATTACCCTGTTGTCAGCGACGGATATTATGATTTTGAGTACGATTAGACTTGAGTACGATTAGTTTTGTAGGCCTCATCCTTTTTATGGTTAAAAGAGGACTACGAAAGAGGAGCGCACTGCGAATTCACTTCTGGGAGATTAACAATTGATCGCTTAGTCACCCTGAATGGATTGAATTATTCTTTCTACTATAATAGAATGCCGACTAACGCAAAGAATTGCTAACTTCGACCTGAGGGCAGCCTTTGAATCAGTTTACTAGGTTTCCTTCCATTCATAACTTATGAAATATCAGTGGTTATAAGACGTTGCATACGTAAGTTGAGCCGCCAGGTCGATTGGTGACAGAAAGCCATTCGACTGATGGTAAAACCCCTTTCTGCTAAACGGTAGAAACAGTTCCAAAGCCTTTCGACGGCATAGATAGGCTAGAAGGCGTGAGCCAGTCTAGAACCTGTCATTTAGGTCTAAAATTGAGACTCACCTGTTTCAACTTGCTTACCCACTGTAATCTAGTTTTTAGTTTAACTGATCTATTGAAATTCGACCTGGCTTCTCCAATGGCTATGATTTTGATTGCGATTTCACTTGAAGCGACCATCGATTGATGTCTTGTGCATTATGAAAACGGCGTTATAGAAGTCATTAATATATTAGATTTTATTAGATTAAAGTTAGTAATAAAAGTGTGGGTGGAGGCAGAGTCCAGGCAGTAGGAGTTATAGGGGTCAGGAATTTTCTTCAGCTGGTCGCGTAGGCCAACAAGTATGAATTCAGTTTTAGATGGGTTCACGCAAACAACATTAGGTGTCGTCCAGTAGGAGATTTGTTTAACCACTCATGGTTAAACAAAGCTTCTCCTGAATGACATTCCATGAATTATGACGAAATATTCCAGCCATAAGGGGCGTCAATCACCAGCAAGAAAACCTT
Source organism: Norana najaformis (assembly GCA_964023275.1). NCBI lineage: Eukaryota > Metazoa > Annelida > Clitellata > Crassiclitellata > Hormogastridae > Norana > Norana najaformis. The sequence goes on along the minus strand of OZ029913.1, from coordinate 9,401,497 downwards.
CCGAAAATTGAAAATCCATGGCAAACTCATGTTAATAACACCAGAAAGCTAAGTCGATCACAGTAGCAGTCCGAACTTGATGCTTCTTATTTTAAATCCAACATTTTAAATTTTTGTTTAAAGTCAAGATTTTTTTATTAGTTTTCAATTTAAAAATTAACGCTTGCAAAATTTAATTCTCTTCCACCGTTCTCAAAGGAAAATTATCAACATATCAGCTTCGTCCCGAACTCCGCTTAAAACTTAAAAAATTTAGTCAGAATCTACCTCTGCTTGATCTAAACGTTTTTGCTTGGATCAATTTTAACTCATTACCTGCATAATCACATTAGTTTAAGGTTAATTTTCCATTTAAAAGTCAAATTTGGAATATATTGTCAAAATATACAGTCAGATAGCTTTTTGAACTGGTCGGCATCGCATACACCTATTGGTAGACCAAATATCAACCATCGCAGTTTTAGTCAAAAAGTTTATACCATGAGGAATTTCTAACCCCTTCTGCTGAACACCTGTCATTATGTATGAATAAATCTTGAAAGTCAAATTTTAATAGAAATTTCAAATGAACCTTTAAAAGAACATTCAAAAACCGCTTGCAAACCCCACTGAGTCCGCGTGCAACTCTTCCCCAGACCCCTTAGTGGAAAACCTTGGGCGCTTCGTACTCTGACGTCGGAGGGCGCTTGGCGGTTTCTGAATTCGTCCCTACAATTTGATCCCTAAGGCTAATATTGCATAAATCCAACCCTGCCAGGGTTCTGCAGTGTTGCAGATAAACTAATTCCACTAATTAACTTACTGTATAATTTCTTACTGTGGCAGTACATTAGCATGGCAATTACTAAGTCAGAAATTATTTATTTCAAATAGTTAGCGAATAGTCGTGTAGTCCTATAAACGTCACACGCTTAAATTAGCATAAACTTAAAAGGAACATGCAGATTCCGTAGGGTTCACTCTGTCAGTTAAACCACAACAGCCTACCAGTGTAGCTTTACAGTATGTCCTAGCGACCAGAAGCTGAGTGCGGTTTAATAGTCGACCAAGTTTACAATTAATAACAACTGTTTATTTTTGTATTAATATTGCGATATGTATATACTTTTGTTGTCTTTAGTGTGTCCTGTCGGTTACTTTGGCCAAACCTGTGACCAGTCTTGTCATTGCAAGAGACATTTACCCTGTGATCGAAAAACTGGAATCTGTCCTGACGGATGCGAAGACAAGTGGACTGGAACTAACTGCAACATAAGTAGGCAGAAAATATCAAACGATCTTCGTGAAAACATTTCTCAAACTATGAATCATATCGTTTTAATATGATTTTTTATAAAAGCTTAAACATTTAGGCAATCGTAGGCCTCAGTCTACCAAAATGAATCGTAGAACTGTGTTTCTTTCCGCTGACAAGATTTGCAATTTGCAAAATCATAATAGTTTTCACATATAACTAAATTTAAGGTTTTAATTGGTCTATAAGTGAACAGACGAATATGCACTATAACGTCAACACACGTTGATAACGAAATATTTTTATTTCGCGAGAACTCTGCCGAATTTGTAGAGTTTTACAGGATGGAAATAGGAAAAAGGAGAGTGAAGAGAGTGAGGAAGATAGAAATTGATTGGAATAGCAGAAATGGGGGCCGGAGTAAATAAAAGGAGTGATAAGATATCAGAGATGTAAATAAGAGAGGGAAAGGAGGGCTGAAGGAGATGGAAGAATGAGCGATGGCTAAAGGCTCGCACATCAAGGTCCATCAAAGAAAAGACAAGTCTTAAATAATTTTGATTAAGAACATACCCTATTAATGGTACTATATTATGCGACCAGTTACAAAATTTCAAGCTGGAACCCGAGCTCATGCATTTAATTAAACTGATGTGCGCACAGACTGTTGGAAGCAGATAGTTTCTCTGGTACACTTCTCGACAGGTGACATTCGTAAACAGTACATAGGATGTTATGGAGACGGCAAAGATACCGCTGGACAGGCGATGGATGTGAAAAATCCAGAGGGCAAAACAGGTCAAAACACAAACAATTCGAATGAAATCTGCACGAAAATCTGTTCCAACAATGAACATACATATGCGGGAATGCAGGTGAGTCTATGCCATGCTCAATGATGCATTATAGGGGGTTCCTTTAGGCAGTTTATATTAAACAAGCAAACACACATGATTTTAAAAAATCTAATTTCGCTTTTGTGACCTTGTCAAAATGAATGTCGATCGCGCTGTCCCACAATTTAGCGTGTTTCGAAAAATTTAAAACGTCAAGTCTCAATCTGATTTTATACTAAATCAACTCGCCCCAAAAATTGGTCAATTGTAATTCAGTATAAAGTTGAAGATCTTATCTAATCTCCGAAAGTCTATGACTTCATTGAACTAATGTAAAAGACACAAGTTGGCGTACAAGTATGTATGTGCCAATTCATTCACAGTCTAGAGGTCAGTCTGATGAGATCGACAGCTATATAGATTAAGCAGAGAAATAGAGGTAAGTATTCGGCATATATCGAAAAGGTAACAGAGGCTGAGGAAACAAGCGCTTAAAAATCTAAGGTTTGTGATTAAACCTATCACGTAACAGTAATTGTTTGATAAGTTTCAGTGTTCTGTTACAGTACGGATACGACTGTTTTTGTGGAGAAAAATACGACAGATATGGAGATAAAACACACAACGGCATACAATTTAACTGCAATTATAACTGTACCGCAAATAGTAACCAGAAATGTGGAGGCAACTTTACTAACAGTGTTTACTATGGTGAGTGATGAGGATAATTATATACACATGCACGTTACACACTTGTAGTAAACTTCATGCGAGCAGGACTTTTGCACCACTGAAAGATATTACAGACTAAACGGAATTATGCATACTTTGTTCGATGTCGACACATCAGCTTTCAACCGCAGCGTCCAGAAATCCAACCAAACTCCATTTTGCAAAACCGATGCTTGTGTTTAACAGATTAAACGAGCAAAAGTTCATTAATTGCTGCATTACTGCCATCTTTAATCTTTAATCGGTGGCTTCTATTACTAATTACCGCCAATGAAAAAATTTTACACGATTTTCAAGTGACTATTGCTGATAGGCTATATCACTTGTTTTTTTATACAGTAAAAGCAAGCGAGACATTAGAAATAATGTTGTATCTTGTATTCCGTTGAGACGATTGTTAAATTCTGAAATTCTTAGTCTTACATTTTAGTGGGCATGTGGAGCTTGCAAAACTTATCGCGCAATTTTGGTGTATATTTCATTGATCTGGCGACGTTATATTTTGTTCGATTTATTTGGCGCGTATCCTTCGTATTTAAAAATGCGAGAAAAGAGATAGATTTGTATTAAAATCAGTGGTGACCTGCATTCCTAAAATGTTCAAGATATTGCCTTGAAAACCAGACAGAAATATAATAAATAGAAATTTCAAACGCATGTAAGCCTAGAGGCCGACATACAGCTTAGAACGAAACATAAAATGCATCAAGAGGTGCTCATCATTCTCCTATTGAGCTCTACGTCGTTTCATCCGTGTCCTGGGAGTGCTTATAGACAGAGAACTTTCAATATCTGATCAAATTGAAGTCAAGGTGGAAGACAAGCATTTCCAGCTGCGTTATATTTGATCAGTATGATGTAATCTGTCGTTTAGCGTCTATTTCATTCCTTCATCGTGACACGTCTGCGTTTCTTGGATTCCATCTTTGCATGCTTGATGAAAGTGCCAGCCTTTCTTCAGATATGCCGACAGTCTAGCTCCCAATCTTCCAAAAGTGGTTCATGTAATCAGATCGTATAAGAGGAAGTTAATATAATTTGTCTATTCAGGATGTCTGGATTACGCCAGAACGTTGAGAAATAATTATGGTCTTCTATCCTTAAGAGAGTACTAGTCACTCCAGGCCGTTACTCTTGCGCTTTTTGAATTTCTTCACTTTGACGTGTCCAATCTGCGACACAGGTAAAACCCCTCCCTCTCGGGAGTGGCCCGAAGGTAGACTCGTGCATATAGCAATCGTCCATCAAGTGTATCGATACGGTTTCCGTCAGCAGTTCAAAGAATGCTGTAGTGCCCTCTCCCTTTCCCCTGGAGTAGGGGTTCCAGGATTTCACCCTGCACGCAACAAGGCGACCCACTTCGAGCCAACCACTTGCTTTACAGGCAGCCGCTTGTCACTCTCCAGTTCGAACCGGGCTACCGGCACCTGTACCCTCAGGTGCTCCATCGTAGCACATCGACAATGGCATGAGACAGCCCTCCGCCCCGGATTATATACTCTGTCCCGATTTATTTATTTCGCGAGTGCTGTAGTCGCCGAAGTCCTCAGCCATGCAATAGCATCCTCCTCGGCTCTGTGCAGGGCCCGTAGGCCGCCATCGAACCTAGTCATAGGGCAGGAGCCGACTATATGGTCCATTGTTTGCGCTTGGCCACATTCGCAGTTAGCCGACGAGGCGAGACCCCATCTATGCAGTATAGCACGACAGGGACCCTGACCCGTACGGAACCGATTTAGTAGGGACCAGGTCTCACGTGGACAGTGGAAACCTGGCTGTCGGATAGTTGGGTCGTCCATGACTATTGAGTTGGTCCCGATGACGACCAATGATCAGGATGCAATTCACTACTGCACCGATCGGTTGGCACTCGACCCCTCAATTTCAATATTTCCGCATTAATTGGGCAGCGGTGTGCCCATTCTCCCTCCGTCCTGTATGGAATATAGTCCTGTACAGAACAAGGTCCTGTACGGAACACGGTCGACAGGCAAGGCCGGTGAGACAGCCTGTTGATTGCCTGACAGGACAGATAGAGCAGGCGGATGTTGCGGCACCCCGCTCAGGGAGTCGAAGTTCACCTCACAACTCTGCTCTAAGCTTTTCGCTTCCGCCACGACGAGATCACGCAGCAGAGACTATTAAGCTGTTCCTCTCATGGTACCCAACCAATCAACCTCTGTGAGGCGGGATACCCGATCGCCATCTAACTTGGCCGACAGCTAAAAGCCTCAAAGCAGGCTAAAAGCAGTCGGCTGAAACCCTAGGGTAACCACTGTGTGTATGAGTGGCACCGTTAAAGCCCGCGAAGCTGCCGCCAGATTTTACTGCAGCGACCTTAGCCCCCATAGGTCACTACTCGTCCAGCTAAGTATTACCCTGCGGGGTAGACTCACCGGGAACAGACTAACGAACTCATAAGAGTCATAGTTACTCCCGCCATTTACCCGAGACACCAGTTCTTCTACCGACGCCGCACTACTGGATTAGCTGCTTTGCGCGCTTTTAAGAAGAGGCATCTTGTGTTCTTGTTTGAGATGCCGTCGTCATCGTCGTTATAGGACTCTTCAGCTAAATTCGCATAAAAATATTGCGCAATCGACATCCATACATGATTACAGTTTGTCTAAGGATGTTTAAGAGGACACCAGTATGATAAATTTGGTTTATTTCCTGTGCTATTTATAAGCGTAAATTATATATTTATAGCTCAGGTAGGTGAACATGACGTCGACCTCGTACGGTGAGGAACCAAAACGAAAAACGGCTCAATAAATGCACAAACATATACAATGTATTTGATACTGCCCTCCTTCCAAAGCTCAGAAGTACATAAACAAACATACGACATAGCGTCTATAGCGCTGAGTAACTGAAGTTAAAGAACTTTTTCAAGGTCTCTGCATAGTAATCGCCTAGGAGCAGGCTCGAACACGTACTCTTCTTGTTTCAGGTAGAGCACTCTAACCACTTTAAGATCGGCTTTTCCCGTCAATTGCACAAATGAAACGGGTCTGTGATCCGCCATCTGTCAGGCCGATCATCACCTTCCAACGAGAAGCCTTCTTTTACATCAAGCGATTGTCTCAGAATGTTGATGATGAAAAATGAAAGATTTTGCAGTGAGGCTGATGCTTACTAGCCTCGCCAGCTCTTTGTTGCAAGTGCCATTTTCAATAACTTCCCCTCAGTCACATTTACAACGATTTAATCAGACTCTTTTTTCGACAACCTCCTTTACTCAGTTTTTTAAATATGCACTCCTGGGGTTGAAAAAATTGACTATATATAACAGAACAAATCTAAAACACACAAATCGCCGTTCAGTATGTACAAAAATTCACAGGAGCCTATAATTCACTCAGCATAAAATTGCACAAATTTTGAGAATTTGAAATATTACTTAAATTCAAAGCCTTTATTTCAAATTCCTCTCAATAAAATAATATTATGAACGCATCCAGGTCTGCTAAATGGAGGCTTAGTTAAGATGGGTGTTAAACGGGAAGAACGAAAAAATTAATCGACCTCCTTATGTTTTGCAAGCTGACATAATCCAATAGGTCTACTTCCGAAAAACCTTTATCGTAAAGCACAAAGCATCAATTTTAGGTAGATCGAAGTGAAACTATTGTCCATAACTGTAATAAGTTGGAGAAGTCTCTTAGGAATCCTATAGGTTAGATAAAATGATAAAAAGGATACAGTGAGTTGATCAAGATGGAATTGTAGTTTAGACATAATTAACATAAATGAAGTGATGGAGGGCTGAAAACGGATTCCAGAACGTCTGACCAATCGTCGAGAAATCCGGAAAGTCTAACATCATATAGATGGAAGCTACAGCAAGAGTCAGCGTTAGATAATCAATTACAAAATTTATTGCTGTCATAAATAAGTACTGAAAAACAAATATAAATGCGGTAAACTGTCAGTTAAATTGGATTTTAATACGAATTCTTTGATCGATATGCAGCAATTACAGTGACTGCATACAGGAATTAGACGTTGATGATTCAACTGATGAAGCAAAGATTAAATATTTTTGGACCTGCATTTCAGTGTGTCCCATCGGCTTCTATGGACCAAGCTGCGTTAACCGATGCAATTGCTCTAACGGAAGCCCGTGTCGATTCAAAAACGGTTCTTGTCTCCTTCCAACGGTCAACTTCTGCAATCCAGGATGGACAGGCTCTGCATGCAACACTAGAGGTAACTTGCTTGGATCAAGAATATTTTTAGCTAAACAAAATATAAAACGCGTAGCAGTTGTGTGTAACAAGAAAACTGCTGGGGACAAATGTTTAAAAGGCTAAGGGATAAAACATGATTACAACATTATAATTGGGCTGCAACCTCAGTACCATCGATATCACCAGCACACCTTTGTACACCTTTCTGCCTGTAATGGTGTACCCTTCCCAGCGCGACGCTGTCGACTGAGCCGCTCTATCGTGAATTCTTTCTTAGAATGTGTGAAATCAGATATTCTAAATGTTTAGTTTCTTCTCAAAGACGCTCAGCAATTTTGTTCTCGAACAACCAATCGTTCTTTCCAGTCCTTAGGGGTTTTCAATTGTTGTCATAAGGAATGTTGATAATTATCCTCTTTTGGAGCGCATGGAATATATTTGATGGTAAGTTACAGCTGACGTCCGCCCTCCCGAACAGCGGCTTTTACTGAGGTAATTGTACTATTTATGATCTTTTGGCAAGACAGTGTCTGTTTGAATGTTCCAATACGTCTGTTATTATTACTAGTTTAATCCTGCCATGGTGATGTGGTCCGACACTAGGAGTAAATAAAAATCACAAGGGAAAGTTGTGCAAATTTGTATAGCGTTGAGGTTTGGAAAAAAAACGAAATGTTTTTCAAACATTCAAGGTAAAATAAATACGCTTTTCGCTTTCAAACTTTCTTACACACATAACACAGATTATTCAGTTCTGTGAAGGTGAATTTTTCATTTTAAAATATATATCTAATTTAAAATGTTGCTAATTACCCTTCAAAAGCCTCTCTTCAAAAGAACCACTCTAGAAATAGGATGTAGTAACAGACATCTTGCTCGATTAGTGAAAAGGCGACTTCATAAGGTGGATTAAGTCGATATAGTAATTTTAAAGTTTCAGGCAAACGTTTACCTTAGCCAAAAAGTAAAACAACCAATCAAGCATTTATTTCCTTGAAAAATTGCGAGCATGGTATTTCAATCCATGTTCACAAGCGTTGAAAGAAGCATGTCGATAATTTTCAAGCCTTAATTCTGGGGCAGATGACCAGCAAAAACCTTTTGAAAGCATTTGCTTTGCCTGTTTTACATGCCCCATTTGAACAGTGTAGCTAGGTTTCTTCTTAATTTGGGAAGTACTTAACATTTACTATCATGTAACATTACCCAACGTAACGACTTGATGCAGTGCAAGCAATCTGCTTTATAAAAAATTATAGGCAATTCTCAAGGGCTTGTGTTTTAGCCATGTAAATTCATTTTAACACACTGTTAAGATGTTCTAGGAGGGCACTGTATAAATATTCACGTAAAATTATGCTTATGTGCACTTTCAGTTTTTATGGAAGCATATTTAAAACGAGTATATTTAAATAAATTTCAGCAGTGTAATTAGTGGACCAATTGATGTTTGAGGCCATTAACTAAGTAAGTTAGTAAGACATCTGTTGACATGCCATGTGTTCATCGGCTGAACAAGAAATCCTAGTAGTATAAGTAAAAGCATATGGATAAACAAAAACATGCATACATGTTGGAGCACATGAACAGAAGTTCATTTTTCGGTATCGTACCGCCTGTAACATCCATTATTAAATTTATAGATTTGAGCAATATTTATATATGAAATCAACACACACCGTTTTTATAAGTGTATTGTCATTGAGAGTGTTGGCTTTAACTAAAGTAAATTTTTCGTTGACAAATTTTTCTGGACAGCTCTTTGTCCCTACTTTAGGCAAAAACACGATCTTTTCTTAACAATTCCAGTTTCATAGGTTTCGCCAATATGGGATGTCATTTAACTTGCTGGGTTTAGCTTACCTTTAAATGTTACTATAGCGTTACATTAAAACATGGAAAATGGAGTTATGGAAGGTTTCTGCAATTGCAGTAATTTAGCTATTAATGATTCATTTGTGATAAACAACTTTGTCAAAATTAAAATGAACATTGCATTTCTGCACAAGTAAATGCGAAGTCAGAAGTAAAGATGGGCTTACTATTCTTTGAGTGTTCTCTTTGCTTACCATTCTCATCATAATAAAAGTAACGATATTACATGAAGAATTTTCATCATTTTTATCGTACAGATTGCAAAGTCAACAATGGTGACTGCGAGATAGATGAACAATGTGAAACCATCGACTTGGGCTACGCTAACATAAATGCTTGTCAGCCTGTACCAAGTTAGTAAAATAAATCGCCAATAACTAAAAGCAAATGGATAAAACCAATCAATCAATCTATTAAAACTTAAGCAAAATGAACTTAATAAAATTAAAGGTTAGCAATATAAACTTGCGAAGACGTTTAGGATATGTTTTGGAATCTACTGTACAGATCAATAAAAGAAACTAAGCCACAGATGTACTTATTCGTAATTGAAAGTAGGCCTATATAACGCTACTTGAACGCTTCTTGAAAAAGCTGCCCCAGGGGTGCTCCAGATCTCACTATGCTAAACCACGATGAATTAGAACAGTCTTCAACTGCTGGCAAATAGAGGTTTAAAAGGACATAAAGCTCATGTCGGAGGTTACATAGCAGTTTGTTCGAAACTGAAGTGCCAACCATGGCGAATCTACCAGTTGGCTAAGTACTGGAAGGAGGGAGAACAGAAGACGTTATGATGTAAAGCGAATGGATCTGTGGGTAAGGACAAATTATACTGAAATATGTAGCTTTCTAATATAGGATGGAGCACAACCAGCCATGCAGTTACGTTTTAGCCTAAGAATTTAAAGTCAACAAGTCTTCGAAGGCTTGGGCAACCAATGCAGGCCATCTCGCATGCAGTTATATACATGACCAAACTTTGGAATCACACCAGTTAGCCTAGCCACAACGTTTAAAACGGTTTAAGTTGGCTAATGCTTAAAAGAGGAATGTCCACATATATGGCACTACCATAATCACGCACAGTGCACATGAATGCATGCATCAGGGTAAGAGCAGTTTTGGCATAGAGCGAGTAGTGTGTTTTGATCAGGATGTGACGCAAGTGATGGAGCATTTTCGACACACTATCTTAACTGCTCAGATAAGGTCGATTTCTGATACAGTGTCACACGTGAGTTACTCACAGAATAGAGGAAGTAGTTGAAAATGAAGCTGCAAGTTATATAAGTCTATCTTACGAGGCTGCATATTTATGCAAACATATAAGCATGTTTATATTTGCATGTATTTATGTAGGTACTTAAATGCATGCATTCATACTAGCATCAACAATTTCCGTCGTAACACCATGCTGTCTTCCATGCTTGATTCCCCAGATTCTCACCTTACAATCAAACTGACCAAACAACCTCGCTCTTGCGGACTTGATTTGGTATAGCGTCAGTTTAAGTTAGTCTACCTGACGCGACTTTTATGTGGCCTTGACAAATTTTCGTCATGATAAGAAGCTCTTTGATGAACTCTGGGACCGTCGGACTATCGAGGCCCATCCTATGAGGAGAACCTTGTATTTCGTTATCTTTTCAACCAATAGAGTGTCTTTCTATAGTTTGTTATATGCAAAAAATGTTGCATATCCCGAAAGTGCGCAGCTGAGGACAGGTTAATGTTGGCAAATTTGAAATTTCGACAGGCCTGCAAGGTCTGCATTACAAGCGTGCAAGCGCGTCATGACGAAAGCATGAACGGGGTCACAGCTGATTTATATGATAAATTATGCCGAATGACCCTAATCTATCGCAGTTCTTAAAAACAGGACTTGTTGACCACGACCTTGATCGATCTTTATACAGGAGTACACAAAGGTCGAGAACGACATGTAGTAGTTCCCAGCCAGGAAATGCAGCCGTTATCATATCTTTTTCCATTTTCGCTGGCATCCGTCGATATCCAAGCCACATCAACTGCATGTCTGACAGATTGAAAAGTAGCCAATTCGACGACATACAGTAGAGATCTGTACTTTTTCCACAATGGCCCGTACATTTGATACATAGGCAAGTGCATCCGATGTATCGAGTACAGCTGAATATCAGCATATTGGTTAACACTGGCTCCAAGAGCTGTTGTGATATCGTCAATCGGCTGTGTAGAAGATGTACAGAAGTGGCCAGAGGTCCGAGCACTGTGTGACATCGTATGGGATTGTTATGTAACTTGATCTGCTTGATCCGACTTAAACCGTCATGGTGAGCCCACCCAGAAAATAGCGTAACCATTCCAACCACTGATCGATAACTCCGAAGTACGAAGTCGAGTAAGTAAGATGTCATGGTCCACCGCGTCCCCAAACGCGGCACAGACATTGAGAAGACCTACATATGTGTGAATGCATATATGCGATATTGTTAATGGAATTAAACGGCATTTTATATCATACGAGTTACGATAAATTATAAAATTAGATTATTTCCGTTCTCTTTATTAAAAATATTTTAGATATCAGCCCATTCATACATAAAAACGTTTTGCTTGAATTTGATGACGTTCAGAATGCATTCAGAATGAAATTATGCTTGTTAAAATTGCAGAAAAGCTTGAAAAGTATTATGTTGGATGTTTCCAAAGCTCTGGAATACATTCGACAAAACAGATTGGTTTGAAGAACGCAACTGACTTAACCCTTGACTCGTGTATTGCGGAATGCCGACGTCAAACTACGTTCACATATGCAGGGGTCGTGGTAACTATTTTCGAGCAGCATTGAAAAAGAAACTGCGCGAGTTTTCTCCCGTTATCTCCGTATCGCTGTATCTCTTTCCTTTCATCAGTCTTTCTCTCTATCTCTTTCTTTACCCTCCCTGTATCTTTTTTCTTCTCTTGTTCTGTTTCTTCTTCTGAATTTGACCACCATCTTTTAAGCTATCATCTTTCTTTCCTCTCCACCTCTCCCTCTCTCCATCCTTTTACTTCTTTCATCCCTCCTTCCTATCTTCCCTCTGTATCCATTCCTGTCTTCCTCCCGCTTTTCTCTTTCTCTCTCACCCTTCCTATTTCCCCTCCTTCCTTTCTCTGTTAGTGACACAATCATCGGACAATCATCGAACGATGCCACGAGAGACCATAAGGAACATCATTCACAGCCAGAAACTTCAAATGATGAATTCATAATGAACCCAGTACCTACTGGAATCGTTCGTTTGCTTTCTAAAGACTTTTGATACTTGTAGCAGGCGATACGGTAGTTTATTTCGTTAGCACGCTGGGTCTGAAGCCTAATGGTGTGCATTCGCGCCAGCTGAACGGACTACGTGTAACTACGTTGGGCAGATTGTTGCACACACGTGCCTCTCTCGCCAAGTAGTGTAATTTAATAGTACCGGCAAACGCTGGAAAGTAAACGAAAAGTCTCGAGATGCACTAACCCCGTGTCTCGGACTGAACAGCAAGTAATTAGCGCATCAACTTCGTCTACTAAGGAGCTTAACTTTCGTAGGCTCCGTTTAGGTACATCAGCTCAAGCGGTTCATCCATTCTCATGCGTAGCTACAACTCCTGGAGCATATGCCACTGTATTACCATACTGTTCTACCCGCTATATTTACACAGTAAACGTAAAATATTAAAATCAGTATTTAGATCTGTGATATAAACATGATCTGTGAGCTTCACTTTAATAAATAAAGACCATATAATGATGTCCTAAAATACATAACTTGCATGCAGATGTACAGGAATACAGATGCATCCACACGATTACAGATGTGCTCATTTCCATCGTGTAGGTGTCTGCGATACATGCCTAATCCGAGCGATAAAGTGGACATGAAACCAAGATTCCATCTAAGTTTCTGTGTATTATGGAAGCCACAATCAAAGACTGGAATTAAATGTTCTTTTCAGAATGGAAGCACGTGCTTTTGTAGTGTAGCATACGATCAACAGCTTTCTGACAGCCTTTGCGCAAGAACTGGATCGATCGCGATATATTCACTTTACACAGGTAAGTATTGTAGCACAGGTTACTTGTTTATTCAAACACCTATATGATAAACATATATACGCTTAACCTGTCCATGCCATTCGGACTAGGATATTACTCGACTCAGTGAAGTATTAAAGACAAACTTTCCAACAAAGTAAAGTACCTAATATTCCACAAGTGAGACGAAGGGACACGGGGCCATTGCATCGCAGGACTTACCGTTTACTTCCCAGCTTACGCCGGAATCAAATTATACTGCTTGGTAACAGAGACACATGTGTGCAAGCAACTTGTCCAGGGTTGTTACACATAATGGAACCCACAACTGCATGATCATTGACCAAAGGCGTTACCGATAGACCACCGTGCCGCACAACTTTCAAACTTTCAAAACTTAGACTTTAATATCAGTTCATGTTTTTTATATTGGCTAGTTTCTGTTTAAAGCCGGTTTTGTTTTTGATCGTGCGTTTCAATTCCTCAGTCTGCCTTTTTGATTACATGGTAGCCATTCACAACCGCTTTGCACCTCGGTATAACCCAATTCAGTGGGTTCCATAAGTGCTTCTCAAGTAGAAATATACAGTAGTGTCTAGCTATTTATCTATATTTCACTTTAGTCTGTCCAATTGGAAACTTTGGCCATGACTGCAGAAAAGTGTGTCATTGCAAGAAGCAATCGCCATGCAATCGCATCACGGGTGGCTGTACCAACGGCTGTGATGGAAATTGGACTGGAGCCAGCTGCAACATAAGTAACATAATATTCATTCTAGAAGATTCTATGATATAGCAGAACATTGGAAAAATAAATTGTAGTCAGTTGATATAGTGCTGGTCTAAGTTAACATAAACAACATTATAAAATTTTATTTCCAATCCGTACCGAAATTTATTTAAATTTACTCAGTTATAATCTAATCTAATTGGAATGGAAAAGAGTTGTGCTACAATCCAGCAAGTTCTCAGGTGGAAGATAGTACTGGACAACAAATTGTTTCTAAAGTTTTGCTTCTTCCTGAAAAATTTTGCTAATTATGATTACAGCTCTAAACTGAATACAAATATAATTTCGGTTTAATTATATCACGTAGGCATTTGGAGAAACATGAGATTAACCTTTACTGAATTTAGGGTGTTTAATCGTACAATGATGCTAACATATTGCATTAGTTCAACTGAGCTAAAAGTGTTTTACTGCTGATTTTCGCTTATACTCAGCACCTGATGCTTCTCGTTCCAGTGTCCAACAATAATCAGCCAGAATTGATGGGCTATATTTCCTATGATACCGCTTTTCGATCGTCGCAGTGTCCTGGTGAAACCTTTCGCCACGTTCGTCATTGACTGCACTGAGATGGGGAGGAAAGAAGTCCAAGGGTTAGTGGACTTCTTCCCTCCTCAGAAAATGAATCTTCAGCGACATGTTGCACTTCATAGTTTTGTATGCTTGAAGCATGTTGTCAACCAGCTGGACGTAGTTTAGTGCTCTATAGTGGCCAAGAAAATTCTCAGCAACATTCTTGAACGCCTTCCATGCGATTTTCTCTGGCCCACTAGCAGATCTACGAACTGCATGTCATTAATCACTGTCTGATTTGTGGACAAACAAAACTGCCTTTCGTAATCTTGGCGTCAGTTATTCTTGGATTATCATTCTCAAATCTCGAAATAAAATCCATCATTTTCTTTGTTTATCGTTTTCATGAAATTTTCCATCAGTCCGAGTTTTATATCAAGAATAGGCAAAAATATGTTTCTTGTGTACAAATGGTTTACTTGCCACATTTTCTGCTCTGGAAACAAACTCTTAAGGAGCGGCCAGTTCATTTCGATGTAATGAAACTCTTTAGCACGACTGTCCCATTCGCAAGTGAAACAACATTACTTGATATATCTGAGCTGCATAGTTAATTGCAGCGCCACTACGTTTAGATCATCACAGATGTTCCAGTTGTGGTTTTTTACTGTATATGTTTCAACAACAGTTCCATGTTTCGTAGGTCTCTTTCACGTGTACTGAATAGCCAGTAGATATAAAAACATATGGAGACATTGTCACTGCGTAGCAAGACAGCTTTCAGGCTTAACAATGACGATCTATCTATAAAAAGACGCCATTGTTGTGGATCATACAACCCAGAGCCATGAACATAGCTCATTGAACAATCCATCAATGTCAGTGCAGAATCAGAGGCTGTCAACCTGCGCAAAGAATTTTCTCAGATCTTCATGGCGGGTTTGAAACACAGCAATTTTTTATCTGGCGGCAGCAAACCTCATCCTGGCAGTCCTGGGCCAAGTAGTTCTGTTTTTGCTTTTGACAAACTTATGTTCCTGATCAGCTCATTTAATTCTAGCTTTGTTTCCAGATGAGGCTCACCGGACAGAAACGGTAAAAAATCTAGATCAATATCGTATTCCACTTCTGGCTCGTTCATTGTGGCATCTTCGTCTGCCCCATTTCCTTGTCTCTGGTGGCTTCGGTACTGGCAAACTCGCCATGCGACACTGGTCTTATGGCTGAAGGAAGATTGGAGAATTCAATGGATTTGTTATTTTTAGCATAGAAGCCAGAGACGTTGGTCAGACAGAATTAACAGTCCGTCGCATGATCCTTGCGTTCTTGCCATATTTTCGAGACTGCGTAAGGCATTAATTTCTTAGTACTTCTGAGCCATGCTCCCAGATCGGCAACAAGTGTGAAGAGCCGAGGGTTTATCTTGTTCACCAATTTTCCAACCGAAGTACAGCTCAGCTCAAACGCTTTCTTAATAAGTGCAGTCATGCTGCGTCTTTGAGGCTTAAGCATAAAATCGCCACAAATGTAACAGACTATCTGGGCTGTTGCGACCTTGAGGAGACATTTATTTTGTTACTTATCGTCCTGTAGACAACAACTGCTATAGTTAAGCACGCACACTATGCTATCTATGCCTAAATAACATGCGCATCAACATACGTACAAACTGATATCAACGTAATTCATAGCATGCGTGTATGAGAGTTGCTTTAATAGCCTGTCCCGCCATCATCCGTCCTGACTAAGCATGTACAAGCATGTCGAGGAATGCCTAAGCTTTAGCATTTCCATTTCACGTTGAGCAGCCTGCACCGAGTGCATGCCCAGGCATGCCTGGACTAAACAAAACAGCTAACTTTGTGGGCAACAAATTATTAGACTGAAAATGTGAGAGAAAATCAACAAATAGGCGATTCAAAAAAACTGTACGTGGTAGAAAAATTTGAAGGTGATTTTTTGTAATCAGCAGCCCAAAATCCATACGATACATCCAAGGTGTTTAGAAATCAAAATCTTCTTTGTCCTATGTTGTCGTATGTTTTTAGAAAAGTAAATGACCGCGGAGAGTTCCTTGTTCTTCGAGTAGGGAACCTTTAATATCGATTCAGAACTACATTCTCTTGATGCTTAAGCATTTACCGATGCCAGTCGTATAACTTGAAAATCTGAAGTAGTCCTTTTCATAGGGTTCAGATTTTCCTCCTATAGTTTTACGCGTAATAAGTGAAAATCGGCCATAGCGTTTTAATTTAGTCTGCAGCTAATTTAACACTTTATTAAGTGTTGCTGTTGTTTCATTTTACCCCAAACCTACAAATGATACAATTAAACATATGTGCTTATAGTGCCCGATTTTCTTTTTCAAAAACCCACAAATTATGAATTTTCCCTAATGATTGATTATTCCCAAGATAGATAGACAGATAGACAGACAGGTTGACAGAGTGACAAAGATGGTCTTCGCCTGTACACACAATTTCACAATTTAATATACTTATATTTATATTTATATATTATATATTATACTATATTATATTTCATTATGTTAAATTATATTATATATATTTATTTTACTACTAGTGTCAAGGATCTTAATCTGTAAGTAGGCTTAAAGCTGATATTACTGACTTTATCAGGTCCCTCTTGCTTTCTGGAAGACGCTTAGATAGTGTGACCGCTATTTTTGCCACAAAGTTTTGATCCAATTCAGGTCTGGTGACCTAGCTGGTCTTTGAAGGGTGATAATCATGTACCGTTACTTCCACTTGACGACCACTTTTGCACGATGGCATTGTAATCTTCGAACAAGTAGCCGTCAGCAAATAATTGGTTTTCAGATAGAATCCTGCACTTTTGCAGAATATTTTTGTATTTTGTTGCGTTTAAAATGCCCAGGACGATGTATTGGTGCCATACCCTAGTGGCGGTCATGCGCCCTCAACCATGATCTTCAAAAGATGCTGGATGCACTTTGCTTTGTACTTTTCACCCGAAAATAGTCTCATGTAAGCATGCGCTAGATCTCCAAAAAGGCAGAAAGTGCTTTCATCACTGAAAAGTACTTTTTCCCACATTTCCTCACAGGTCCATTCTAAGTGCTACCTTGCTCCCTCGACTCTGCACTTCCAACAGCAGTGGCTTCCTCCTTGTTTTTCACCCCCGGAGTCGACGATGCAAGAGTAACTCTACATTTCTCATACCGCTTCCTCAAGAGCACGGATGATGTGAGCTTGCGATTCACCTACGTAGATGCTACGAAGAGTTCGATCTTGCCAGTGAGCCGATGAACGAGACGATCTGAATGCGCCTGTCTCTTTCTTCTTATGCGGTAAATTGACTACTGCACTCTGGCTGCAGCTAACGCTTTTTTGCTATCTGCATGGTGGAATAGCCTTCCTTGTTCGTCAGTTACACAAGAATTCGCTGCTTCATAGACAAAAGCCTATTTTTCTTCATGTTGGATAAGGACATTCAGCTTCAGTGATGTATACTCAGATGGAAGATCGACGCCGAGCTCGAGTTTTATAGTATACTGCCTTTAACAACACTGCTAAGCGATTGTTTAACAAAGGTAACGTTTTGATTAGCCAGAATTACGTAGGTGTGATTGGTCAATTTCGATCCGCTTTTATCGCGGGATCCATCGTTATCGATATATTAGTATTTGGCGATAACCAAACGACAAAGTTACAACCTAATAATCTAAACTGCTCGATTTTGAGAGAAGAATATTAGCTGAATAAATTATTGTGCAATTGAACCCTGCCGCACATGAGTAAGACATAAAGATCAAAAGCTTAAAAATCGCATAGCTGGCCATTGCTTATTCCAGACCTTTGCACACCACTGCACAACCACTGGAGTCCTAATTACCATGCTAAAGAGCTTTGATGTGGTGCATCATTAGGATCCTCCATTTGGACCTTGTAATCAACCGGGAGGTCAGAACAAGAATGGCAACCACTGCCTTTTGCACAACAGTCCGGCAGCGCAGACTGTTTTTTCGGATAAGTAGCATGAGCTCCAAAGGAACAACACCTAAAGAGAGTTTTAAATTATGCGCGGCTCTAAATAAACCTCAAAGGTATAGACTAAATATTATCTATGTAATATGTGGTCTAAGGTTGTGGGAAAAGCCTTTTGTCATGAATGAAAAAGGATAAGAAAGAAGAGGAGGAAAAGAAGTAGGAAAAGGAGGAAGATAAGAAGAAGAAAATCAAGAAGAAAGACGACGGCGAGGAAAAAGATATCCTTATATAGCCTATTTCATTGCAGTGGATCAGTGCTGCAATACATAGCCAATATATGGACTTTATGGCGAGTAGTTCTTTGGTATCTTAAAAAGAAACACCTCTGATTTTGAATTAAGACTACATTTTCCGGATGCTTAAATGTTTACTAATGCTCAGCTTAATGAAGTCTCTGTTATAGAGTTTAGAATGGGTCCCTATAATTTGATCAGAAACACGTGAAAACTGACCATAGCTTTTGAAATTTACAACTAATTTAAATTTATTACAGGTTTTCTTTATTCTTAAACACATATGTCACGAATTTTGCAATAAAACCCTACTGATTGATTGTGTTCAAATTTCTCTAAACTCAGAACCATAAATGATAAAAAAATTAATAATAATTGATAATACTAAATACGGTTATTTGAACGGATATAAAGGCTGACAGAGTAACAAAGATTAATAATCTACAGCTATAAACACAATTTCACATTTCTATACTTGTTAGCTAACTCTCGAGAGCAGGTAATGTCAATTGCAACTGCAATTTAACTTGTAGGTAACGTTAATCAACAGTTCATTGGATGCTACAGAGACACCAGTGTACGGGCCATGGATGAGTGGAATCCAAGCAACAAAACAGGGCCTAACAGAAATTTTACCAACAGCGTTGAATTCTGTATACAAATATGTTCATGGAATAACTATGCATATGCTGGAATGCAGGTAATTGACATCTCTATCTTAGGATAATCAGTCTCTAATTCTCTGATTCTCTCAGTTTTTATCCTTGCAATAACTGCTTCGCTCCTACTTTTTATTTTCTTCCTCTCTCCTTCTCTTTCTCTCCAGGTCTCCTCATCCTCTACTATCCTCTCCTTTTCCTCTCATCTTCCTCTGCTTTTCCTCTTTCGCTAACTTTTCCATCCTCCCCTCTATTCACTCCTCGACATATCCTTGCATCCTCCTTTTCTCTCGCTTCCTTCCATCTTTCCTACATACCTTGAACCCCTTTCCTCTCTCTTTCTCTGCTTTTGACATCTACCTCTCTCTTTATCCTCTTCACTCCTCCTTCTCCTTCATCATCTTCTTCCTCTTTTTTGCATAGAGAGCGGTCTCTCAATTTATAACGGGTCATACGAATTAAAAACAATGCTCTTGATACTTCGAGTCATGCAACAGCCGTCAGGAATGGTTCCTCTATTTTATTGAGAATGTTGTGTACGCTTTAAACAAAAGATTTCTTAACATCAGGAACAAGCTTCCCATGAATATTAACCAGTGCTACTAGATGCAGCTGATATATGAACACAATTTCTTTCTATTACATTATTATTCACTTACCTTATTTTACCAATCTGGTTGTTGAATGACTGCTTACCCGTCTTGAAAAAGCTGATGCGATGCGTTTAGCCCTTAAGAAGCTCCTTGCAGATTTTTTGAGGGTACCATTGAGTTTACGTCTTAAAATGGTCCCGGATGAGCTACAACACTGATCGTACATACGCCTTGAAATATGATTATTTGAAAGCATTTCAACTGGATAGAATCAATTTCCTCGTATACACTAATGGATGCAGTACAAATATCAGTAGCTTACCATGACTTTCAGACCAATTGTGGTGTTCCCGTCCTACTCTCAGTGTTGCTTTCTGCTACCAAGATGCAACGCGTTTCATGAAAATAAAATTGGAGACTGAGTTAAAGTCCGGTTCATTTCCAAGTCGAATTCCAAAGCTGAAGGAGTTATTAGGCAGCAAACACAGAACAAGTCACATTTGCCAATGCTCTTTGTGGGTATGCACTTAAATGCCACAAAATATTTTTTGGCATAGGTCTACTAGCGCCTGCCATGAGGAACTCAATAGGCTAAAAGGTCAAAGAATCTGTTATTAAATTTTGTCAGTAGCATAACGAATTTGATGACATGTGTCAAGCTTAATTCCATTTACCATCGAGTTTTTAAAGCATTTAACTTTAAATTTGGCTACAAATAACTTCTTTGTTTCAGCACGCATACGACTGCAACTGTGGGAATAAATACGACGGATACGGTGCCTTAACCGATGCAAATTGCAGCATGCCGTGCCCTGCTAACAACAGTCAGAAGTGTGGTGGCCACTGGGCTAATAGCGTCTATTATAGTAAGTAAATCTTAAACTAAAATTTTAATTGAATTAGGGGCATTAGGCCTGCTTTGGATGTAACTTTCGACTGTCGATAAGCATAATTCCTTGGTTTTGAGATTGATATTGAAAGCAGTCATGTGCCAGAAACTTGCGAAAGCGATATACAAAATCCTCTCAGTAGCCCGACATGGCATTTGAGCCCTTCGGTCAAATCATTAAAGAAATGTAAGCAGAACGTTTAGATTAAATTGAGCATTATTCCAGAGAGCACGATATTTAGTCACAGGCCAAAAATAACCGATCATTTAAATATTATTCTCTAAGAGTGTTGATAAAACTAACTGAGAGCCTTTAAAATTCTTGTTGTAAGTTACTTTCTGCCCTTCACAAAACTTTTGCACTATTTTACATAGATCGTGTGTGCATTATAAATATGAGACTTTGTTCGACCTTCAGGAATTTTTATTGTAGCTTGTCCTCGCGGATTCTGTGGACGAAATTGCGCTGACCGAGCCCACTCTGTCGATGGCAGACCATGCATCAATGGATCATGCACCTGCGAACCAGGATGGAGAGGTGTTGCTTGTAATATAAGAGGTAGAACCACTGCTGGCATTACTTAGTCGATTTACAAAGCGTTCAAAATAATTTTAAAAGCCAATAGTGTAACCAAGAAACATTTTTATACTATGGTGATTAAGGCAAACAGACTTACTTTCTTTTCTATTAAGAGCGAAGTTTGTTTAGCTCACTCTACTTTTAAATGTTCTCGTATAAAATTGTGAAATGCATTGCGTTTTACGCTTCAAATGAGACCAAAACTACCGCTTTATTTTCAGAACTCATAACGGATAGCAGTTGGCAAACTGTACTTTCGTATCAGATTTTATTAAACACGTTATGATGACCTGTGGCCTCAGTATTTCACGTCTATGGCACCCGTGGCCGTTGCAAATTTATTTCCAGGCCGTCAACATGGCGTGTCAATCTGCAAATGCTGCAACTTCTCAATAACTTATTTTAATTCAAGACTGTGTTGATAATATTACAAGTCATTATTAATCATACTTCGTGTAAATTGTGAAAGTCTCAAAGTCAAACTTCAGTCCCCTTACATAAACAGCACCATATGTATGAACAGTATTACGTAGCACAGAATATGCTCATGCTCTAGTTTTCGGCAATATTTACAGAATCTTCTAGCCTCGTTTTATGTATATCCCATAATTTTTTAGATTGTGCAATCAACAACGGTGACTGCGAATCTGATGAAAAGTGCGAAACCGTTGACTTCGGTTTTGCTAAATTGTCACTGTGTAGATGTAAAGACGGATCTTACAGAGACAACAATAGGCCTATATGCAGGCCAAGTGAGTACATTAAAGAAAATTGAAACCCCTTTGCAAGACGGAGGCAGGTAACGGTTTTTCACTTTTGATAAAACCCACAAAAACTACAGTGCACTGGCTTGTGACACAATCACACAGGTATAATAGTTACAACCGACTAAACTAAACTATCTGTATGGCAATAAGATCAACCTTACAGTTGCAACACATAGATCCGGTGTAGCTACTGAAAAATTGCAAAAACCTTTCATGATTACGTTTGGATTATCGAAATGGTCTCTATTGATTTAACTATAAATATTCACTGAATACAGAATTTGATATTACATCCTTAAATAAATATCGCTGAATCCGTTTCAATGTTTAATCCTGGTCACCATGGCTTTCAAAGTTGATGATGCACTAGGACTATTCAAGATCAATTCCATTCTAACTCTATTTGATCCGAGTTTAATGTAAATCATTAGCCTCTACATAATCAGTTGTTTCTTGTGATTTTTTTTAATGAGAAACTGCTGATAATACACTGACAGTGTCCCATACACGGACTGGATTGTCAATAGATTTCTCGCTCAGCTGATGGACACATGGCGTGTTAATTACTTTATAGATGATCATAAACTGTGCTGCTTCAGTGCGCCGCAGATTCGGGTGACATTTGTTTATTGCATAAGCGACAGATTAGGGTCTGCTTTGCAAGCAAAAACATTTAAAAGGTTAAGAGAATTTACTTTCTTTTTGCAAATTTAATTTCGATTATAGAATAAATTAAACTGTTTAACTGGTATATTTCAGGATATATTCATAAGTTCTACGGTGTATTGCAGCACACATTTTACAATACTTTATGATTAATAAGTGGTTTCCTACTTAGTCGCTACATGAAACACTCTTAATATCACTTCAACTTCAGCAATATTGTAAATGGAAAGCTCAGGTGAAGAAGTACAACCAATTCTGAGCTTATTTTAACATTAGGCCTACTTCTTGACCACAACAACAAAGGCCCATATGAATCTTTGCTTACAGATTGAAGTAGTATTTATTATGAGTTATTATTATATTTAAATTTATTATGCTGTTTCCTGCGAGATGCATAAAACTGCCCTACTTCAGAAGATGATGCTTGGATGTGGATGAACGGAGCTGTGGCATATAGGTAATCGTCTCACAAGGCGCCATATAAATGTCATACCAAAGCCACACTTCATCATCTGCAGTATTAACTAAACAACAGGTGCTGGGTTTTAATATATGACTTGTATCATTAAAATTAGCTCATCGTCACTACGTTGGCTGCTACAAGGGAAGCGTCGCCCAGTATTCCGTTATAGAACTACCAACAAGCGATACACTGACCGTCGAATTCTGCCTACAGAGATGCCGACAACTAAACAAAACATACTCAATACTTCAGGTAAATCTCCGTGACCATCTTTATCGCCACATCTTAATCTGATAGTAATTATGTGATAATTTTAAACAGTTTAATATAATGCACAAAAGGCTCTGCAATGACAAAAATACTCTAAATGTAATATTTTAAATGTCGAACACCGACAACAGACTCGTTTTGTAAGCCTGAAATATTTTTTGGATGCTATTGATTTTCGAGGGTGAAGCTACATGTCTATGTGGAGATGATTATGGACAGATTTCACCAGATAGTGATTGTCAAGTTCCTTGCACTGGAAATAAACTGCAATACTGTGGAGGAAGGAGTACAATGGACGGAACGCCTATCTACGCCGTTTATACAGGTGGAATAATTAATGTTTGCAGTTAACACAACGGCTGATTTGCTTAGCGCCCTTTGAACAAGCAATCATCGTTCTTTATCTTACGCAAAATTGTCAACAGAATAATATTAAAACCCAGCGTTTTAATCTGCTGTACTTTGAGACTCAAACGCATATTTTCTGCACGGCAATTTTATTCATTACTGTGTATTCAGTTCGGACACAGGAAATTTTTCGTTGACCATGAAAACATCTGTCTTGACAATAAAATGTAAAATAAAACATAGGACCTCCAAAGTACTGCGCGGAACAAAATTGGGCACCTTAATTAATTTAAGTTGGCAAAATGTTTGCCACCACCTCACTGCGTAAAGGTTAATAGGGTTCAGTGCACGATAGAAGTAGCCTAAACCCCCTTAATCTCTGCGCAGTGGGCTGCAGCCAAATATATTGTTAGTAGCATTATCGTAGCCAGAATATCTTTACTTTGCAGCTTAATCTCTTCTTAACCTGCGATTGGCTTGTTTCATAGTCTACATGAATATATCTACTTCTAACCTAATTCGTTGACTTCTATAGCGCCGTTATCTTTTGCGATCAAGCGTAATCGTTTCAAGATTCACTTATGCACTACTACCTTAGGCTCGAATTCTTACTTATCATGATGCTGCGCGCATTAATGCATCTCTAAAAGGCTCGCAAAATAAAAACACGTGGGAAGAACTATATTTCAGAAGAGCTGATTGCTCGAGCAGTCAAGAAGCTCTTCCAAAATTCGCAGTTTGCCTGACAATTCCTTCGTCAGCTCTTACCATCTCTTTGTGAGGACAAGTACCCGCCTCGCAAGAGAGGACACCCTTTCTTGTTACCTACTGCTAAATTCCAAATGTTTGAAACTAGTTTTGTGAATTCGTGTATCTTCTGTTATATTTAATCGTGGATATCTGTCTATTATGTTTGCCCGTATTATATCCTAGTTTAATTTGTGGGTAATCGATCCATACAATGTAACGCATATGCGCTTGTTCGATGCCAATAAAGATTTACTTACATAAGTAACATATAAACTGCACAAAGCATCAAGGTAAAGCCGCTTAAACTGAAATTATAGTCAAAATTATAATGCTTTAGAGAATCCCCGTTGAAATCAAATCAGTCAGATGAACTAGAAATCAAACTGCGGTGCGTAATCAAGCTGAATCAGATGAGTTGTAAGTTTAGTTCTGAACCACATGAAAGACCTCACTGAACAAGTATTAATAATGTATTACTGCGTAAAATAAAACATTAAAGATAATAGCAATATTTTGAAACTGAACCGCAAATTATTGGCACTCGGTTATGATAACGATTACAATTGTCATATTTATTTCCGGATCGATGATCATAGACATGGATGGACAAACAGGCAACAACTGCTTCGAGTGTTTGCAATATCGATACCTAACAATAACGTCTTAAAATGTATTTGTCTCCAGGCCTCTTTAGAAAGCGAGATTTTGTAAGTTTCACTAGCTGTTTTGAAGTGTTCGTTTTCGTAAACACATAATTATTAAGGTATGCAGAATGAGTTGACTTACCAATTGACATGTAGCCTGTGTTGTTGACTGAGTAGCAAAATCGTTTCTACGGCAGTACATTGGGTGCTACAATGATAGTAGGATCCCAGCAATGGAAAGAAAATTCTCTTGGGCAAATGGAAAGAACAACACAATAGAATCCTGCACAAGACACTGTTTTTACCACAACCACACTTACGCAGGAATGCAGGTAACTAGAATAACTTAAGTAGCGTATTTTAATTCATTTTAGCTGCAAAGCATGCGTTTCTCTGCATACTAATTTTGCTTTATTTTACTCAATTTGTAATTGTAATTGTAATCATGAATTTGTATTGCGCCGCTTTATGACCAAACTCTAGCCTTGCATTTAATAAATTTAATGTTATAAATCGTGAAAAGAAGAAACGTAGCTGGTGATTCTTTTAAAAATCACAATATCACATTTTAATCATTACAATAATTCCTATTTACTACAATGGACAATAATTTTTAATACAGTATGTTTGCTCCTCTAAAATGATTTCTTTTTGGATAAAATTTGCCGCGTTCAATAAGCTGGTGCTCCTGGAATTTGCATATCGCTTTAGTTTTCTGACAAATTTTGTATGGTCAGTGTTTCCTCTTTCCCGGAAGATTGCGCAGTAATTAACACAACACCTAGAAACTAAATTAAACAGTAGCCAGATGAGTATGCAAATGTTGCTGGTGTACCGTACATACTGATAGTCAAGAATATGTAGAGAGAAACACAAGAAGTAAGAAAAGAATTTTGTATTTGTCCGCTATTTGTGTCCTCATAAATGTTGTCGAAAAACACAAAAAAGGCATGCTGTACAGTATCAAACTTCGAAGGTGCCGCCGTTTTGACCAATTGTTGTCAAGGATCTCCTTTACCCTATATGTATAATATCGCGTTGGTCCCATGAGCCCGTATTAAAACACCAGCCTTATGAGTATCACAGAGGATTAGAGATTCAAAACGTAAGGCCAGGGCAGAGTCAAGCTCTTGACCTATGTATGCTGTCCGCAACCAGGAAATCTTGAATTCCACGAAGAGAGGGCAAAGGGTGTCTCGAGTCATTTCGTCCGTCAGTCATGGACAGATTGTATTTCAAACTGACCGGCCGTCGACGAATGCCTGGCTGCGCAGACCTCCTGGTTCGAAAGATATTTGGGTACTGCCGTTTTCTTCATCTGCGAGAGACTGCTGGATGGGCGAGGCAACCGTGTGCGGACTTTATCGCCTGTTGCCGTTTCTCATTTTCGATGCCACACGGTCGTGGAGCTCTGAACACGGTGACAATTATTACTCTGGACGGGAATCCATTGTTTGGTCTCTATGTGTGTGAACCAGTCACTGGTGACTTTTTTAGTTATATGAGTATTGCTGATTGATGAAATTTTTTGGGTCATTAGCTTTGACAAAGTTTAGACTACCGTAATGAGCGCCTTTGATTAGTTTCTTTTAAGCAGCATTATACAAATTTTTATTACAACTGCAATTATTAATATAAACTAATTTTAAATTGATCATTGTAGTATGGTTACGATTGCTTCTGTGGAGATTCCTACGATAGACATGGTCCATTACCTGAATCCATATGTAATATGCCGTGTTCTGGTAACCGGAGTCAAATCTGTGGTGGAAACTTTGCAAATAGTGTTTATGCAGGTCAGTTTATATCAGTACAATCGTTTTGCAATTTTATCCGCATGTTAACTAACATCGATATACTAAAAAACCAAAATGAATCCACTTTTCAAGTAAAGAAATTTGTTGGTTTCATAATACAGTGTTGCATTTAATCAAGCAAGATTTTTCCGTATTATATTTTATTTAAATAGCTTGCATTTTGGTAGCAATTGAAGCTTCTAGGTTACAGGATAATTTCAGAACGACCGGAGTCTGATTAGGCTAACTAATACAAAGTTAGATACAGCAGGTCTTTTCTAAAGTTATCAATAATACAATTGTATATCAGCTGTTCTCAAAATGTGTTTCGGGAATCCCTGAGGGTCCTCAGACCATTTCATGGGTCCGCGAGGTTTAAAATATTTTCATATTAATATAAAGCTACTAAACTACTTCTCCCCATTGCAACTACATATCTGTGTGAGGCCGGATTTTCCTCGTATACTTCAACCAAGCAACATATCTCAACAGATTGAATGCAGAAGCAATAATATGAGAATCCAGTGGTGTTCTTTTAAGCAGGACACTAAGACATTGGGACAAATGTGAAACAATAACACTCTTCTAAAAATGGCTGCTTTTGAAAACATAATTACTTTTCACAAAATATGTTTCTAATGTTAACAAGTAATGTGTTTATTATTGTTATTTTGTTATGAATTTATTGCATTAATTTCTCAGTTTTAATTTCTAACACGATAAATGTCGTTAGACATAACCCACGTCAACAAAAGCTCTTTTTAGGTCCTCATTAATTTTTCATAGTGTAAAGATGCCCCGATGCCAAAACGTTTCAGATTCGTTGTTTTTCATTATCCCGGGGGTATAACAACTAATGAAGCCTCGAATCAGAATAAACGTTCAATGTCAGAACACGAAAAGATCAGGCTACAAACCCTGCACATCAACAGTGTCTACGTGCATTAGCTATTTGCAATTAATCATATGAATTATGATGGGAATTTCTCACAGTTGAACGTATGGCCCAATCCAAAATAGTCGAAATTGTAATCGTAATCAAAAACTTATAAAATAGTCGTTACATCTCTGTCGCTTCACTTCAAGACGAAACCCGAAACACGTCAAAGACTTTTAGGTAGAAAAGGCTCATCCCAATGCGATACGATGCAACAAAACACAACATTTCTAAGTGCACATCATACGCTTGCAGTGACTAGAAGTGCTTTGCATAATGTTGTCAGGCAGCAGAAGCCAAAAGCCCATTATAACTATACTTGCAAATAAGGGCGCTCCTGACGCCGTTCGCTGTAAATGGTTTGAGTTCAGGAAAAATATCGCGTTCGTACGTGAATGATGTTAAGGTTAAGCCTCATCCAAGCATATACACACTTCAACTATTGGTATATGCTTCATAAATTAGTGTGGATTTATTATGTCAAGGTGAACTCATAAACATGTAGACAGATATGTACGCAGAACGTTATACCGCTAATCAAACCATCAAATACAGTTTATGCTAAACGCCACAATCCAGCTTATACACCATACAGGGTACACAGAAATTGAAGACTGAAGTAGTGTATGATGTTTTATTACCGTTTTGCTTCTGTGTTATTCAGTAAACGACATATTCTGGTGCTCAAATGATACAAACTGCAAATTGAATGAGACTTGTACCGTTATTGACTTAAAATATATGAACATTTCACGATGTCGATGCAAACAAGGTTTCCATAGAACGAGTACATGGGAATATTGCACAGGTAAAGTATAAATAGCATATTATTTGCTTCACTTTTGTCATAGGTCGCTAACTTCAAACTTGCTGAGGACAATGTTAGATTCTGAACTTAGTTCGAAGTTATACTTCATTTATAACTCCTAAAGTAAGTAAGTAAGCTAATATTTATAGAGTGCTTAAACAAAATTAGTCTTGCACGAAAGCGCGTAACATAAAATAAGTTAATAGTAATAAAGTCTAAATAAATGAGTTTTAAGTTCAGCTTTAAATGCGACTATCGTAGGTGAAGTTCGGATGGCGATTGATAGCTTATTCCATTCTGTTGGTCCGGCGAGAGCGAACGCGCTGTTTCCAAACTTCCTGGTTGAGCGGGTGATAGCAAAAGAGCCGGATGTTGATGAACCCAGTCCTCGTCTAGATTGAAGGGAGGAGCACGGGGTGACGAGAGATGTCAAGTAGGATGGGGAGGAGTGGGTAGATATGCGGTACATTAAAAGACAGATCTTGAAAATAATGCGGGCTGGTATAGGAAGCCGGTGGAGTTCACGTAGAGTCGGCGTGATATAGATCACGTGGGAAGAAAATCTTAATAAGCTTTGCAGCAGAATGAAGAATGGAAGTAAGTGGATGAAGAGTGGTGGCAGGGAGGCCATATAGAACCGAGTTACAGTAGTCTACACGCGAAATGCCAAGCGCTTGTATTAGAATATGGAGAGATTTTTCGTTTACGCTTTTCTTGACCTGGCGAATGCGTCTGAGATGGAAGAAACAAGATTTTGTTATAGAGGAGATGTGGAAAGGGAGGAGTCTAGCAGGACACCAAGATCGCGGACAACTTAGTTGGAGTGTTGATAACACTGGCCAACAGAAAAATTTTTTTCTTGTTGCCTTCGGTTTTAGACCTGTTCTTGGGGTAATTTTGGGCGCTGATTCAGAAAATGTCATTGGATTGAGTGCATCAGGTCTAGTTTCTGAGATATCGTCGATTTTGTAAAGAAAACCCAGTCCACTCTTTAAACGATGTCTTTGGCAAAACTAAAATGTCATAATAAGCTTTATTTATGGCTAATTATAATTAATGCTGATTCATATAATGCCTACATCCTTATAATGTAAAATCAGCATATCTTGCCGCGTGATGAGATATTGCTGATTCAACGAAATAACTATTCCGTAGCCTACAGCTTACTCAGCACTAAATTCATGGCCTCATTTAGAATTTATTTGTGCTTATACAGCGTTTCATGGTTTCGAACTATGTAAATAGATTATGCTGAAGTCAGCATTTATAGCCTATATAAACCGCCTCCTGAAAGCTAGAGCAGCCACAGTCGTCTTAGGGCATATTAAGAGTTGGTCGCAAGAACAATCTGTGAATGTGAGCATTAAATAACTACATGTTCTTACTATTTTTTAGGTTAGACATTTAATTCCTCAGATGCGAACATCCTTAAGGTTATGGCTACTTCCAGACGGAGCTGCATTAACCATCCAGACATATTCTGCTACATTTGTGGGGAATACACACTAAAAGCAAACAGGAAACCGATTTCTGAGTTTGTAAAAAGAGCATATGTAGGTTATTTTGGTGTCAAACTTGGAGATCAAGATAAGCAATGGGCTCCTCATACAGTATGCAAAACTTGTATGGAACAATTGCGCCACTGGACAATTGGAAAGAGAAGCTGCCTGAAATTTGGTGTACCGATGGTTTGGAGGGAACAGATAAACCACTTCGACGACTGTTACTTTTGTATGGTCAATATCATAGGCATCAATCGAAATAATCGTCACAAGTTGTCTTACCCTGATATACCTTCAGCCAGGAGACCTGTTCCGCATTCGGATATTGTACCAGTTCCACCTTTTCGCGAACTACCTCAGCTCTCAGACGATGAGACTTGCATGTCCAATATCGGACAAGATGACGAAAATGAAGAAAGTGGGGGGCAGTGACAGTGATTTCCAATCAACTTCACACAGTGAACGTTTTGACCAAAAAGAGTTGAGTGATCTTATCAGGACTTAAATCTTTCCAAAGAGTCCTCTGAATTGCTTGCGTCCAGACTAAAGGAAAAGAATGCACTTCAGCCTGGAACGAAAATTACAAGTTATAGAAACAGAGAAAAGGATTTGCTGCCATTCTTTACCGAAGACAACAACCTAGTATTCTGTAATGACATCAGCAACTTATTGAAGAAAATTGGTCTGTCGGATTACAGCCCAGATGAGTGGCGTCTTTTTATCGACAGTTCAAAACGTAGTCTGAAATGTGTGCTTTTAAATAACGGCAACAAATTTGGTTCTATTCCAATCGGTCACTCCACCAGGATGAAAGAAGAGTACAATGCCATCTCTTTAGTACTGGAAAAGATAAAATACAAAGAACATCAATGGGTAATTTGTGTAGACTTGAAGATGGTAAATTTCCTCCTTGGTCAACAAAGTGGCTACACAAAGTATCCCTGCTTTTTGTGTCTTTGGGACAGTAGAGCCAAGCATGAACATTGGACAAGAAAAGATTGGCCTTCGAGGAAAGACATGGTGGTTGGAGCTGAAAATGTAATCAAGGAATCTTTGGTGGCACGAGATAGGATCATACTGCCACCACTACATATAAAGCTAGGCCTGATGAAACAATTTGTCAGGGCTTTGAATAAAGAAGGTTCATGCTTCGAATACATAGTACACAAGTTACCAGGAATTACAATGGAAAAATTGAAGGCTGGAATCTTCGATGGTCCACAGATCAGGCAACTTATGAATGACCCACTTTTCATACCATCAGTGAATGAAATCGAATCTTGTGCCTGGTCTTCCTTTGTTCTTGTAACTAAAAATTTTCTTGGCAACAAGAAGGCAGACAATTATGCACAACTAGTAGAGGATATGCTTCTTCATTTCAACAAGCTTGGCTGCAACATGAGCATTAAAGTCCATTATCTCCACAGTCACTTAGATCGCTTTCCAGAGAATCTTGGTGACTTCAGCGAAGAGCAAGGTGAAAGATTTCACCAAGACATCAAAACAATGGAAAATCGATATCAAGGAAGATGGGATGCACACATGATGGCAGACTATTGCTGGAATATTATGCGCGATTGTTCCGGCAGATGCCACACTCGGAAATCGTACAAAAGGAGCTTCTTCGGTGTCGAATGACTTGAAATTTTTATAACAAACTTGTTCTGTTTGGTATCATATAAGTACAGTTTCAGGTACTACCATTTTCTTTTAAGTATTTGTATTATTATGTTTATTTAGTGTATCACATAATAAATTGAGCACTACATAATTATAGCTATAGCCTTATGTTTTATGGGCGAGCAGAGGCAAGGACTGGTATATGGCATAATGTTCTATATCTCGAAAACTAGACCTGCTGGGAGAAAACTGGTGCCTTTTCTGGAATCAGCAGGTCAAATATACCCAGAAACAGTTCTAACATTTGAGGCAACAAATTATGTGTTGGCCAGTCTAAGTGATAACAGTCTTGTTAAAAACATTCGCTCATTATCATTGTGCAATTCAAGATGTGCGATATGGTGGCTTATCGGTAGCGCGCTTGGCTATAATCTAACGACTGCTGGTTTCACCCAGCTGAGCAGCCTTCGCGTACCCATCCAGTAAAATTGCTGTTCTTTTTTGTCTGTCTCAAACAGCATTATTTGGTTTTGCGTAAATTAGGAAATAAACTGCAAGTCCTGCTATGCATTGACCTGATTCCTGGACCTTGGTATTCGTCCATTGCAAGTTCAGTGGTCTATGAGTGTCATATGAGCGCATCTCCTATTTTCCACTATAGACATGTGGGAGCTTTACCATTTTTTAAATAGGGCTATTGATTACAATTTATCATCTGTAATGCATCGCTGTTTCAATGGGTTACACCTGTAGCACTAGTGAAACTTAGTATAGAGTAGCAATCGGAAGTTGAAATATTGATCAGGTGAAGTTTCTAATTTAATTAATTCTACTGTATAGCTCCGTTATCAAAATGCACTAAGCGGCAATCGATGATTGTTTCAAGTGAAATATAGTCAAAAGTACTAATCCGTTAGAAGTTTATGTGCCCGTCACATGTGCAGCATTGAATGCTCTTACGGCAAGATTTCGGCGAGATTGTGTTTTCTCATGCATTTTACCGCAATTCTCAAGCTTTAAAACAATCTTCTGTGATATGAAAATTAATCATTAGTTTCCTGTTTAACACGACATAACTCTCGGGTATACTTGTCTCCGTATCAAACAGTACTATTTGGTATGGGATAAACTAGGAAGTAAACTGCAAGTCCTGCGATGCACTGGTCTGAATCCAAGACCATGCAATTCGTCCATTGCCGTCTCAAGAGCCGACGAGTGACAAACAAGCACATCTTCCGCTCTCCACGATGGAGATACCGGAATTTTACTATACTTAACTGAAGCAAGGCTATAGATTACAATTAATCAGTTGTAAAGCACTGCTCTTTTGATAAGTTACACTAGTAAGTCACTAGTGAACCTTAGTCTAGAGTAGCAATTGGAAGTTTATATATTGATGGGGTCAAGGTTCTAATCTAATTAATTCTATAGTGCCGTTATCACAGTGCACAAGGCAGCGATCAACGATCGATTCAAGTGAAATTGTGGTCAAAAGTACTAATGCGTTAGAAGTTTTTGTCCGTTAAAATCCAGCAGTTAAAATGCTCTTGCACAGAATTTCAGGCACATTGTGTTTTCCGATGCATTTCATTACAGTTCTCAAGAATAAAAAAAATCTTTTGTGTATAAAAAATGAATAATTAACTTTCAGTTTAGCACGACATAACCCTATAAACATTTCATGTTGCTTAAGTCGCAATTCCGGTTCTCTTAGTTTAAAGGTAAACTTTTTCATGATACAGTTTTATATTATGATTTTCTACAGATATAGATGAATGTCAGAATTCATCAACGTGCGATCCAGTTGCAGCAAACTGCATCAACAGCATTGGCAGCTACAACTGTAAATGCAGGGATGGCTTCGAATCAGTGTCTGGCAAGTGCAAAGGTAGGTACATGAAACCAACCGGTAGCAGAATGAGTTACTATGTAATTGTGTAGAGAGTGTCTGTCCATTGATATAACTTATGCCAATGTACCTTTCCGATGTTCTCTGTTGATTACAGGTTATGGCGAATTCTCGGTCTGTCATCTCTAAGTGATGTTGACATAAAATATATCTAAAGAGAGATTATTTTTAAAAGTTTAACGGCTGACCCAATCCAGTTTATTAGTCCTCATTGCGATTTGGCTCTCTTTTTTTCCTGGATTCTATTTTGCCTACCTTTTGCTCTGTCTACAAGTACAAATAAATATCTATTCATGTTCAAGCATAATCAAAACATAGTCTTATATATAACTATATATAAAAATTAATTAGGTAATCAATTCTTATGTTTGTCTAAAATTGTCATTGAATTTAATGTATTTGCTTACAACCTTAAATACTGGTGCCTTAGTCACTACTAAACTTAGGACTATTTGTCCTTTTAGAACGGTTTCATAATGCCTAACCACGTGAAGTCATATTTTCTTTTGCTTTCTGTTATTTTCTTTTCTGTCCTGGTTTGGTTGGCTATTATCCTGGTTTTGAGCCGTCTTGACTACTGGAATTTGCTTTGCCATTTCAAAAGCTATTTTGATGAAGCTTCAAAGAGTCCGAAATACATTGGCAAGAACTATCACTAAAACTCCGAAATGTGAACATATCACCAATCATAAAATCGTTGCGTTGGTTGCTTATAAAAAGCGAATAATTTTCAAGGCTGGGGTAATTAAATTTATATTGACTCCCAAGACTTGTCTCTACTCGATCACGTCTTCTGGCTGTCTGTATCTTACTATTCTGTGGCTAAGGATTACTGTCGGCAGGCGTGCCTTTTCTGCCGCTGGCTCTAGACTCTGGAACTCTCTTTCAACAAATATGCTTTCGGAAAGTTCTGTTTTGGACTTCAGATATGGACTAAAAACTCAACTTCTTCCTGAACTCATTTCCTCCGTAGGCTCTCTGTGTCTTTTGGATTCCCTCGTTGGCTTTTCGACCGGAATCACCATGGAATTTGGGTTTCACAACGATTTTGCTTAACAACGATCATCGATTTATGCTTTGAGCATTATTAGAGTGGCGCTATAGAAGTTCTTATATTGTTATTATTATATTACACTGGTTCTTGACTTCTATCTAAATGTAAAGTAATAGAATAGACATTTATTTAGCGCCTTTCAAGCTCCTCCCAAAAGCGCTGGTCACACGGCTGTCCAACCGATCTAAACAGGTTCGTCTTAAGCTGAACAGCAACTGAATGCCGAGATAAATTTAGAGGTAAAGAAAAAATGTTTGGTAATGTGGAATCTGTAAATCCCCACGGGCAGAACGAGCAAAACGCAGCATCCGACAAGGAGGCCGACTGGAGACAGGAACGCACAGCTCTCTGATGCATGCCGGCGCAGTGCCAACCATAGCAGAACGGTCAAAGGAGAAAATTGATGCGAATCCGTTCTCGAATAGAGAGCCACTGTAGTGTTTCTCTCATTTATTACAATAAATGAGAGTATTTTTGCTGGTTGGCAACCACCCGAGCAGCGCAAATCAAAACGGCACGGAGTTTAATTAGTTCTGAACTTAGGCAGACCCGCTAAGATAGAATTGCAGTAGTCAATTCGCGTCAGAACAAATGAATGATCTAGGGCAACAGCAGCTTTGAAGGAGAGATAGCGCCGTTTAACTCGAACGTGACGCAACTGATAGAAACAAAACCTGCAAAGAGAGTTAACATGGTCATCCATATAAAGTTCGCCTTCCAGGAGTACAACAATCAGCTTAGATGAGTTCTCTAGCAGTCTATAATATTATCGTCCTTTTTTCTATTGTGTTGCTTGCATCTTTTAATGACCTGCACCCAGTTTCAGTTATCATAAAATTAGATGTTAGCATATAGTTTCATCTGCTTTTGTTATGGCTTAACTACAAAATACTATTGTACATGAACCTAGAACTATTTTCAATTTTACATCTACAACAGTTTTGAATAAAATAGTTTATCATAAATTGTCAAATATTTCAGATATAGATGAATGTAGAAACGGTTCTCACAGATGCAATGTTGAAACAGAACTGTGCCATAACACATTTGGGAGCTACGTGTGTCAATGCAAGCCTGGATATGAAAACATGACCTTTGGCAACTGCACAGGTATATCTTTAGTTTTGTAGACTGGTGATACGTTTAGACATGGTGACATGATTCGCATTAATTGTGACAACAGTCTTTTCTAATATTCAAACAGTAGCGTATCTTGTATGTTGCTGCAATTGTTTAAACTCAAAGTCTTGCACATACTTCACCTCTCGGCTGCATCTGCATGAGAGGCGCAATTATTATCTCAGTGGTTTCCTGTGCCATTAATCTCTTCTGTTCCTGGATTCATCTAAGCGGACAATTCAAATTCTGAGTGCAAATTTTGGTGCAAATGCAGTCATTGCACTGACTTTTCATTGACCAATGAATCCAGTTTAAAACATATCCCTTAGTCTATTAAGTAATACACATCGGCCAGTCAACTTTTATCTTACATCTTGACTCTTACGATGCCTCAAAACAGGACGGTATTGAGTCCTCGATCTTTCTTGGTAGCCTGCCCATGGCACTCAGAGGCCTCACGGATCTCGACTGGTTCTAACTTATGGAGTGGTTTCTGTGTAATGAGCATGAACAAGTTCCTCGTGCATAACTGTCTCTGTAACAAGCAGTACTATTTGGTTTGGATTATAATAGGCAGTAAACTGCAAGTCTTGCGATACACTGGCCTGAGTCCAGCACCTTAGCATTCATCCATTGCCGTCTGAAGTGGCAAAAAGGCACATCTCCGATGGGCATAAGGGAGCTTTACTATACTTTATTGAAACAGGGCTAGAGATTATAAATGATCAGTTGTAAAGCATCGCTATTTTGATCGGTTACACTTGTAAGTCACTAGTGAATCTGAGCCCAGTGTAGCAATAGGAAGTTTATATATTGATCGAGTCAAGGTTCTAATCTTAGTTCGATAGTGTCGTTATCATAATGCAAAAGGCAGCAGTCGATGATCGATTCAAGTGAAACTGTCCATTGATATGATTTGTACCTATCTGGTGTTCTCACTTGATTACATTGTTAAATAAGTAAATCAAAAAATAAATACTTAGTGCATTTGCTAACACGCAAAAGTCCAAAAATTTCTGATGGAGGTTCATGTGCAGCCACTTGAAATGCTGTTGATTATGAATTCAGGGACGCTGTGTTTTCTCGTGCATTACACCGCCATCCTCAAGTTTTAAAAGTCTTTTATACTGTAGGTATTAAAAAAAGTTAATCATTAGCTTCCTTTTTAACACAACCTAACCCTAGAAACATATCATTCTACCTAACTCGCACTCCCAGTTCTGTTAGATTTTCGGTAAACTTTTTCATGATACAGTTTTATATTATGATTGTTCTACAGATATAGATGAATGTCAGACGAATACATCAACGTGCGATCCAGTTGCAGAAAATTGCGTCAACAGGATTGGCAGCTACAATTGCAAATGCAGGGATGGCTTCGTAAATATGTCTGGCAAGTGCAAAGGTAGGTAGGCCTGCATGCAACCAACAGGTCGCTGAATGAGTTCTTACGTAGACAGTGTGTGTCCATTTATATAACTTGCACCTATTTGGTGTTCTTTGTTGATTACAATACTATGACAAATACTCAGAGTCTGTCATCTATAAGTGACGTTGACAAGAAATATATTCATAGGGAAATTTTTCTTTAAGTTCAACAGCTAATGAAATTGTGTATAATAGTCCTCTTTATTGCGATTTGGCAAAATACTTTTGGTATATTCTACTTTGCTTACCGGCTGCTTTCCTTACAAATAAATATCTATTAATATTCAATCATATCACAGCTAAAATTATAACTTCTTGCGTTTGTTCTCAAATGCTCTTGAATTTTAATGCTTTACCTTGCACTCATGAATGTTACTGTCTTAGTGTCACGACCCTTCTTCACTGTGACATCACTAGTTTAGGCGGAGAGGCGCGGAGTCTGGCGAAGGGGAACGCCTTGATAACCCTCGCTGTGCTTCCGTTTTCCCCTGCGTCGGCTCTCCTGCGACTTTTCGGAGCGACCCTAGGGAATTGACGTCTCGATTGATTCTTCGGCCGTGACACTTGGTCTCCACTAAGCTCACTTGTTCCCTCTGAATCATAATCGTAGTCGCAGGTTCGAGATCTTTACAGCGCCCAGCGAAAACTATGTCAGTACCAGCTTATTCACAGGCGCTCAGTCCAAAAAATTGATAGACAGGAAGGGTTCGGTTCCAGATCAAGATCCAAGAGTCAGGTAGGCAGGCAGACAGTCGGCCAGTCTTATGGGAGCTACTTGTGTCATTGCAAGCCTGGATATGAAAATATGACCTTTGGAAACTGGTGATACGCATAGACATGGTTCGCAATAATTGTGACAACATTCGTTTCTAGTACTCAAGACATTTGCATATCTTGCTGCAATTGTTAAAACGCAAATTCTTGCACATACTTCTCTTGGCTGCATCTGCATGACAGCGCAGTTATTACCCCCCAGTGGTGTCCAGTGGCATTAATCTCTTCTGTTCCTGGCTTCCTCTAAGCAGATCTTTCAAATTCTGAGTGCAGAGTTTGGTGCAAATACAGTCATTGCACTGACTCTTTATTGAACAAAGAATCCAGTGTAAAACATGTCCCATAGTATAATAAGTAATATACATTATCCAGTCAACTTTTATCTTTCATCTTGACTCTTACGCTGCCTCAAAACAGGACGATATTGAGTTTTCAGTCTTTCTCGGTCGCTTGAACATTGCGCTAGTGAGCCTCGAGGGCCTCGACTAGGTCTATTTTTATGGAATATGATTTCTTAATGCTGTTTTGTTTTAAACGATCATCCACTGATTCCTCATACGCTACGATAACGCTGCTACAGAAGTTTTCAGATTAGCCTGGATTGGATTTAATGCATTAATTGTATCACAGAGCTAATCTCAATAAGTAAGTGTACAAGTGCAAGTAATTTTTGTAGTAGTTTACACTGCTCTGTAGGTCTAATCACTTTGATCGTTGCTAGGGTGTGGAGGAGAGGAGGAATAGAGAGATCCACTAATGCATAGAAGCGACACGTACCAAGATCTGCAATGTTTCGTTAAGAAGTGGAAGAGAATAGTTAACTAGACGCCAGCTAGTCTGAGAAGAACCCGTCAGCCTCGTCCGCCTTAACTAAGTGATGAGTAACATATTACACTAGGTGGCAGGCCGGAGAGCTAAGTGAAATAGAACCGCCTGTTCACAATGAAACAGCCTGTCAACCGAGGATAAGATAGGCCCCGCCTAAAGATAGTGACTGAACAATCCAGTAGGCAATTCCTTAGGCTAAATATGGGAAGACCCAACGATTCAATTCACATGACCTCTTTACGAATCTTGGGGTAATTTCAGATATCAGGATCAATAGGAACTTAACACGTATCTCATGGCAACAACTTCGAAGCAGGGCACAAAAATAACTTAAGAACCAGCAGTCAGTAGTGAGACTACCTCAGTCAGAAATGTAGCTAGTGTCCATCAAACACTGCAGTTAATCGTATGGGTATAAATGATTGTAACTTCGTCGAGGAGAATGGTCTCATGTTGTGTGTAATGTAGCTCAACAATATAAAAAGCATTCGGAATAAAACTCGTGTACGAAAGACATTCATAGGAAGTAGGCTAAATGAACTATAGAAAAAATAACTCCGACTTATGATACAAAAGAACATTGCTACAAATACCATGAGGCCCAAGTATTAAGATTAGAGAAGGCTGCTAAGAAAAGACAACATCGTTTCGGGAACCTGGATACGCGTTTGGGGATGATTCATCCACGACTGGCAATGTGAACCTTGTCTCAGTCCCTGCTTCCTACCATCAGTGCTAAATTCAGATCAGAAGGCAGGCATAATTATAATCTATAGTTATGTGCCTCAATAATCTCAGTAGGCTATTCATTTTTCATTTCTACCAACCCTCAGAATATTCACTTTCCAAACTGACAGAGCATTTAACTGCAAATTGCAATTGTATCATGCAATTTTGACAGTATCTGTTACTTTCGATATTATCTGTCTTAATTCGAATAAATATATTCAGCGGTTTTTTCCATTTATCATTTTGTATAATATGTCAGTGACTACAAGACCACAGCTTTTATTCGTGGTAATCTACAAATTTCACATAATGTTAACTTACAGCTTATTATGAAACTCATGTTCATGATGCTGTCTGTGCTCTGCTTTTTTGCAGATATAGACGAATGTCAGCTGGGCAGGTCTTCACCAAGGTGTGATGCAATTTCGGAAGACTGCGTCAATACCATTGGCAATTTTACGTGTAAATGCAAGGAAGGCCTCAAGAATATGTCTGGCAAGTGTGAAGGTAGGCATGCCTAGCTGAATTATTTGACAGCGGCCTTCTAATTGCACCACAACATATTATCGGCTCATACTTCTGGGTAACAAATTACATATGGCTTACTAAACAAATAGTGTTGTATATCCTACCAGATTACTGAACTGCATCTTATACTTGACAGATTAAAAGCTTACGTACGTCAATCTAAAGCCACTTATAAAACCCAATTTCATGGCTTTATTTAAAATAATAATTTACTGCAGATGAAAACGGACGCGTATTGAGCACATCGTTGTGCCATGAGATATCGGAATTACGTGTCAGTAGCATTGGCAGTTATAAATGTGAATGCAATAGCGTTTTCACGCATTCATTTTTAAGTGTGTAAATACAATACAACTAAAATTTGTTAATGCCGTCCTTACAAAGTTCAGAAGTGCACTTAAGGCTGAGTTATGAAGTATTAAGAACCATAAGCAGACTGGCAGAGGTAAGT
This sequence comes from Norana najaformis, assembly GCA_964023275.1. Taxonomy (NCBI): domain Eukaryota; kingdom Metazoa; phylum Annelida; class Clitellata; order Crassiclitellata; family Hormogastridae; genus Norana; species Norana najaformis. The sequence goes on along the minus strand of OZ029913.1, from coordinate 9,360,900 downwards.
TTTCAGGTTAGAGCGAAAAACAGTAGGATAATTGCGAACGTGAGGAGGTACAGAGTTCCAGATGAAGGCACCAGCAACTGTGAACGAACGCCGGCCAAACAGAGTTACAAGGTGTAACCACGGAAGATAAGTAGGATGTCAAATGATTTGCACGTGCTTTATACATGAAGAGTGCCAGCTTGAAAAGGATACACTCACACACAGAAAACCAGGGTAGAGAACGAAGAGCGGGTGTGATGTGATCTCGGTATGAGAGTCCAAGACCAAGTCTTGCAGCCTGATACAGTATTCTAGTTAGGGGAAGAAATGTGTACTCTGGAAGACCATCGAGTATATAAAGTTGCAGTAATCGAGTCTTGTAAGAATAAGGCTGTGTATCAGCATTTTCAGTGATGCTGAATCTAGAGTAGAGCAAAGTTGACGGATCCGTCTGAGGTGAAATAAGCACATTCGAGAAGTTGAAGCTATCTGAGGTTTGAGAGAGAGAGAAAGAGAGAGAGAAAGAGAAAGAGAGAAAGAGAGAGAGAGAAAGAGAGAGAAAATGTTGAGTCAAACATGAATCCAAGATCCCGGACAGTAGATGATGGGGAGAGTAAAAGGCTCGAAAGACTGACGGCCACGTGTATAGGTTGAATCCATGTGCGCCGGACAATAAAAACATGAAAGTTTCACTGTTGGGCCTACAATATCGATTACTTGAGTTTGCATTATCTATATAGTTCTCTTAACTACCTCGAACTGCCTTCCTCCACAGCCCAGTGGCAGGCTAACTCTTGTAAACCTTTCTATCACAAAAGGCCAAATAAACCTATAAACTAGCTATGATTGCCTACAGATGCCAGCATGGACTGGCTCCATCCCACCTATCCAGGTTCTGCATTCCGGTTGAGACAGTTCCTGGTCGATCTTGCTTACGTTCTGCAACTATTCGAAATCTCATAGTTCCAAAGATCTACACTGCATTTGGCTCTCGTGGATTTTGTTATTCTTGCCCCACAGTGTGGAATGCCTTACCGACTACCATCAAAGATAACACTCTTCCAATAACAAGTTTTAAAAAGAAGCTTAAAACTTACATGTTTTATAGGTCTGCCTCGATTTCTATGCATTCCTATTGATCTATAAACCATGATATTACTCGGTAGAACTTTTTTAGGGTCGTTGCACGCGGCTTTGAGGCTGTTGTTAATTGCGCGCGTTACAAATGTCTGTTTAATAATAATAATAATAAACCTTTCTATCACAAAAGGTTAAATAAACCTAAAGGAAATAGTTCAGGATTAAACCATAAACTATTGTTGATCATTTATTTAAATTTATAAAATGCAGTCAATCTGAAAATTTCCTAAGACCACACAGTAAACATTCACAATACACTGTTATGTTAGACTAAGTTCATTTGCCATTGACGAATGTAAAGCGTTGAGATTCTTCTGTTGGTCATTTTAGCTGAACCAAACAATGAACCAAACAATGCAGTGGTTATTTCGCTGGTGTTTTTTCTCGTTGTAATCGTCATCGTGGCTTTAGTTTTAGTTTGGTTTCAAAGGTAAGAAATCCTCAAGTATAAAAGGTTAAGAGACTTTCGAGATCCTATCTATTAATATTCTACAGTTAAAATTTTCTGTTTACTGTCTAACTCTAGTTTCACCATTTGATTTTGATTTTGTACATCATCCATAAATCATTTATTGTGTGACTCTAGTGCGCGCCTATATCGACATCGTAAAGCACCCTTGAAGTAGCTTGCTACTGACGATGCTGTATAAATTGTCGTGATTGCAGTTAAGTTACAGTTTCTTCGATGTTAAATCTATGCCAAAAATCTTCAAAGTTGCTGAGGCACATTTACTTTTACATCGGCCTCAAACTATGCATGTTGTCTAATGCCATTTTTGTAAGCGAAGGAAACCCCTGGCAGGGGTTTAGACTATGTATAATCTTGATGCACTTTTCTCATTAACTTCCCTTTTGACCATAAGTCTTTCGAAGTGCCGACAACCAGAAATAGCACCCTGTACTTTAATGTGGAAACAGATAAAGAATCTTGGGAAATACGTCACAACTACAGATTCCGTATTTCGGCAGCTATGCGTCGTTAAAAAGATCGATGCTTTTGTTTGCATATCATTAACGCCTAATGCAAATGATTATTCACCTCTTTAGCTATAAATTAGACAAGGTAATTGCTTAATCATTACAATCTCTATAGGCATTTGTCCTCGTATGTTTGGATAATTTGCCCCCTGGAATCTTTTGGATGAAACACAAACTCATAAACAATAACCCAATAACTTATTCCTATGCTACTGGTTACATGACTTGATCAAACTCCATACACAGAGGTCAGAGGAACACGCATTTACATCTTACCAACTTACCATTTTGCCACTAGTAGTTCTTCGTTAAGATAAAATGATTTAATGAGGAAGCTAATAGTAAAATAAGTTTCACATGTTACCAAATGGAACTTGCTTTGTTCACAGAAAAAGAATTTTTGCGAAGAAGGAAACCAGTGAAAGCAAAACTATGGTTAGCAACTCTAACCACAAACAAGATAAAGCACCCAGCGGAAGTCAAGGTATCAAAATGCTGCTCCTACAAAACCAGGCTGCTAATGTGTTCACACCGTGAAAAATAATTAATTTTACAGCTGCTAACTTTGGTCATGTCATGATCAAACTTATTGGGGCTACTCTTCGTAAGAATATGAAAGCTTTACAGCTTTATTAGGCGTTTTCCCAACTTAAAGGCGGCCGTACACCGAAACAGTCAGACACGATCTAATCCGATTCGGGCCGTCGGATTGGACCAGATTGGGATGGATAGGATCAATTTGATGTACGGCCGCCTTTACGTTATGGAACAAAGGGCTATGATTAGGTTAGAGTGTACGGACTTCGATCTACTTGGAAGCAGCAAATGACTGATTTTCATGACGACACTATATAAGTCTTCAGATCAGATCGGATTAGTTGCCTATAACGCAGAATAGGTAACTTGAAAATAGGTCTAATTGTGTTATTGATCAAGTACATTTTGACTTTCAATTATTAAGTTAAAGTGACTTTCTTTAGAAACATCCTTACACATTATTTCGAGCAAGCAAGCCAGTATTAAGACTCCTGTTGGTGAGCTGCCTGCACTGTTGAAGACTAAACGGTCACAACCTGGAGCTCTGGAGAAAGAATTTAAGGTATGCAAAGCGATCCTTTCTATTTCCGATATACTTTGGGAAATAAATATTTAGCTCATTGTAAGAACACAACTCCTGGCTATACTAAAGCTCTTGTTGTCGTAATACCTTCATGATCAAAAAAAATGAAGTAAATCTTTAAAATTATTACCATGTGGCTTGGAACTATCTCCTAAATTACATAAAATTGTAAATATATTAAAAACCACTGCGCAGCTTAAAGCAGGAAAGCATTTTACCGTAAGATAATGTAAAACCTCCATAAAGATGTATTTTATATAGTCTAGTTTATTCTCCGTCTGCATTCATCGTTAGACTTGTTTAACCGCGAATACATAGTAAAATGAATGGCAAAATTGCGATCGCCTCTTTCAAAGGACATGATATGTTTTGTACACTCTCACAGACACGTCACAACCGAATCAGGTATTTACAATTTTGGGACAGCATAAAATAACTACAATTACGTTGACTATTTTATAAATAGGTAGACCTCTTCAGGAATATCACTATAAGAGAATAAGTAGCCCGACCGCTTAAAGACAGTATAAGATCGTGCAAAAAAGACAGACAGTCAGACAAGTACAGAAGCCAGTAATGTCGATTGGACCGCAGCGATGGCAGTTCTTCGTCTGCATACTACTGACTTCCGAGAATCCGTGGCCTTCTTAAATCCGTGCTAAAACTCTGGCACTTCATAATATTGCTCGTAACTTTGCATGTTGTTTTCTGTTGCTGAGTTTAATAGATGCGAGTGTCTTATTTTGTACAATACTCATTTTTTCTCGTGATTTAATTAGAAGGTTTGATCGATGAGATTTCTATTATGAACTTTAAATCATAGAGTGTACCCGTGGAAGACTCGACTAAGACGTGTCGCGAAGGCAAAAAGAAGGAATTGAAGCATAGAAATCGCTTCCAGAATATCATACCGTGTAAGTCATAAATCCGAGCCTTTGTAGAGGTCTGCATAATTGGGAAAATGAACAACTGAAAGCGTTTCTCAGAGCAGATCAACAAATTCACTAATTCTAGGTCTGCTAAGTCAAACAGAAATGCACTTTAATGTCATCTGAATATTGATTATTTGATGACATCCTACGGGTGGTACCACAGTTTTATTATTCACTGAATGAAACTATTCAGCCTTTCTGCAACTTTTAACTAACCATTATATTATTTTGTCATATACCATGGTGCAGGGTAATAAAATTTCACGCGCTCAAACTTTGAACGGATAGTGTGCTTTATGTATGTATGTATCAAGACACAACATAGCGCGTTAAGATTAGTAATTATTAAGCTCTTACACCACAAATAAAATTTACCAATTTTTTTAAATATGGTAGAGAGGCGTCTTTTGGTGGACAGTAAACTTTACATTGGCCTACACAACACGAGAACTGTTTTCTTTCGCAACAGCTGGCCTAAGACTATTTGCTGATAGATGAGGCCTATCATGATTGTCACTAATAATTGCTCTGAATGATTGGATATTTTAGTTAAACAATTACATCAGTCGATGCAGATGTTATAAATATTGTATTTTTTAAATTTCAGATGATGAGAACCGAGTAATCCTACGAAAACATCACAACCAGTTTTCAGATTACATTAACGCAAGTTTCATAAAAGTGAGTGAACCGTTGAATAGAACCCAGAAATAGCGTTGAGCAGACTCTTCTAACCGCAAGGTGAAGTCGGTCAATTTAGTACTAGCGCCGGTCGGTTATCTTTATTCTAATAAGTTATAAAGTGCTATGTCAAGGTGAAATGATACTTAAAATGTTAGTACTTTTTCTAAAGTCTCAAACTGAATAGACTGTCTTAATGTCTTAAAGCATTAATTCACTGCATATCTTACCGCTATGTGAAGAAATACTGAGTTGGCTATTAAAAGAAATTTATTGATTCTCTTATAACAGTTCGACCTAATAAACAATTGATGTAACTGGCATTCGCATAGCTCGTTCTAAAATTGCATAAGCTACGACATTGTCTGTATGCAGGTGATCACTTGTGTAGCGCGTTTTTCGAAGTTCTCAAAAGACAGTTTGTTGTCTGACTAAGCAATGCCAATTTAAAGTAAGATGAAAATGTATGGCAAGTTGCATGAAAATCCGATACCCGTGCATTATTTCAAAACCCTGACTGCGTATGTTTCAGAGTTACAACAGCGAAGAGAAACTTATTGCAACTCAAGGTGAGAGTAGTTTTAAACGTAGCTTAGGCTTTCTCTGAAGTTGGATTTTGTGAGTATGGGATTTGTAGTGAAACTTTGCCACAGACGACGATGATATTAGTTTTAAGAAAAATGTGGAGGTTGCTGTTTAGTTTACTTTAGGAACATTACTGTTTTTAACGTATAAAGAACTATACTATAAATGTGGTAGGCAGGACAGCGCCATGCCTAATGTGCGTGAAAGGGACGTGATAAAAGACTGAAAGGTGGATACAAAGCGAGGTACAGAGAGGAAGGCGGAGCGGACGGAGAGCGAGAGGAGGGTATAAATGAATGATTGACAGGTGGAGGAAAAGAGGAAAGAAGGGAAATGCGAAGAGGCACATTCGCTAAGTAACGGCCGGAGGCGTAGGTTTTTCCCGGAGAGCAAAGAAAGTAATTACTGCATCTCGTAAACGGGCCACGCGAAGCTATTAGGCCTAAGCGAATCATATGACTCTGAAGTACTGTAAATACCTTGTATGTATTTACTAATATACGTATGTGAAACTTCACAAACCGTTACGTCTCATTATTATCGGACGATTCAGTTCGCGGAACCCACATGTTGTGAAAGACCTAACTAAGACCCCCGAAGTTAAGCCGCTGATCATTAGCATCGCTCGCCACCAAAAACTGAAAGAAGATCAGCAGGCGCCTACTGTCCTCTGTCGGCATAGATGCCTGCTATAAGAATTATGTTTTCAGTACAGGATTCACGTTTGCTTTGAGATTTTATTACGGTCATACTTTTTATTTAAGCAGTGTATATTTTTCTTGGATTTAAATAGAAATTGTGATAACAGAATGCCGTTATTAGCTGATGCAGGGTGATCAGCACAGTTGATGTCAGAAATGAAAGCGGCATATATCTTATAGTATTCGCCAGTTACTTGCCTTTAAATTGTGCCATTTCTCATTTACTTTTAATTAACCCAGTATGGCTTGGTATAAATAGTGAAAGTATTTAGGTCTAATTCTGAACTTTATAGTTCTATGGAAGCTTAGTAAATGATTTGCCATAAAACTGCTTACAAAATGAATATCTTGTTGAACAAGTGATAGATATTAGGGCCTGTATATATTTGTATATATATATATATTATTTTACAACTGTAACACTTATGAAAAGAACATATAAATTATTAGCAATATGGCCGTTCTTCCAAATTTAATAAATCACTCTTAGAGGCCTTACCACGTGTTATTTTATCTATATATTGCAACAATGCAAAGTAACACTGTCAGGTAGCTTATTCTTTTCAGTTTAAAACAACTTCTTTATATCTTTATAAGTACTTTATGTTTAGGACCGAATCCGGACACACTGACGGACTTCTGGCAAATGATTTTTGAAAATGACGTCGGAACTATTGTAATGATCACCAACCTTGTAGAAAACGCGAAGGTTGGTTTTCTGAGGCAGTCATTATTATTACATCTGCATTTACGAAGCGCCACTATCTAACAGCAAAGCATCAATTGATGGCGCTGAGCAATTGTACTTAAGGGACTTGTTCGTGGTGTTTACACGGTAATCGTTCTAGATGAGGCTTAAACCGGCACACCAGGTGTTGGCTCAAACCAATCGGATACCTTCTCAAATGATACTTGGGCTCTTCCAGTTGAAGACAACCATGTCCCAAAATTTAGAGAGAAGTAAGCTGCTATGATATTAAGCAGTGGCATTTCACCGTTTGGCCCGATCACGGAGTTCCGTCCGACGTCAAAGGATTTCTTAATTTGTTACTTCATACTGTGACTTTCTATTTTGATCAATAGATACAAAATATTTGAGATTACTCAACTATTAGAATAGAAGCAGTTCAGTGTAAATTCGATGTTATACGCTGTTGGTTGTTGGTTGGATTTCAGAAAAAGTGTGCATGCTACTGGCCAGAACCTGATGAAAGTCTGACTTTTGAAGATATAACAATTAAACTGAAATTAACAGAAAGTTGGCCAAACTACGTAATCCGCCATCTTCAACTAGTCAAGGTGGGATGTTAATTCATACTAAATGCATACTTTCTTTCTCGCATTAACCAACTGCAATCTATATTAAACACTGCAACCCGGCTGACTAGAGGTATATATCTACTTTTGGGCATAATATGCAGCTTCCTTCGGGAGAAACTGTACTGGTTGCCGATGCAAAAACGCAGAGTCTAAGATCATAATGCTTATGCTTACTTGTCTTATCGAAGGGAATAAATTTATCAGTCTCATCCATTCCTGGCTGTAGATCCTTTCTATCTAATATGCAGAGAAACCTGGTTGTCCCACCGGCCCGAACTTCCACGGTGCAGCATAGAAGCTTTGCTGTGGTTTGTCGCACTTCCTTGTATTAGTTACCAAGCAACCTCTGACCTAAGCTTCTTGGTTTTTTACCTCTGTTACATAAGCACTTGAAGACTCGATCATGGTTTTGTGTTGTCAAGTCTGGGGCGCCTCTGATGAGTAACTCGTAAAGTGGCGCTATATAAATGTGTGATTGCAATTACAATTACAAGTACAATGCTACCTACCTATTATAAAACTACTGAATACGTAGTTCTTAGTTCATCCTTCAGCTGAACGAGACACACACCTTCCCTAATTTAAATATAATTACGATCTAGTGTAAACTGTTAATGTCAATATCGAAAGTACCGTTTCGGGCTACATAATTAAAGGCCTAATTTAGCAATTGAACGTTTGTTTCTCTCTCTCTCTCTCTCTCTCTATATATATATATATATATATATATATAGTGATTTAATGCGAAAACGAAACCGTTACAGGTTCAACAACTTTAAATACAGAACGCCTGTTTATTGTGTCAGATGAGATACACTGGCAACTCATTAAACCACGCTTCATTATAACTTAATTTCTGATATAATACGGTCGAGAATGGATCCCAAAGGCAATTCACCTATAGAAACTAAAATCTTTACATCACGACCTCAGTATGAGGTGGTTATTGATTGATACGGCTTCATAAGACAACATTACAACGAGTTTATGATGAACTACAGTACAAAATTCATTCCTACTCGAAAACATTAGTAAGTTATTTTTAACTAAAATGTGTGGCAATATGTTCCGCTTGTGGATTACTTATAACGCTTACGTTAATTTATTAAGAGAGTCAAAGTGTACGTCAAGGTACCACTGGGTGTGAGGAAGCCGGTTCGCATACCGAATATGGCTTATTTCAGAAATTTTAATCTTGGGGTAGCACGGTCTGTACACGTGTACCTTGAATGGCATAGCATTAATTTAAAGGGGCACCAATTCAAATGGGCATCGTTGGTGAAGGACCTCACCCGATCAATTCATTGAAAAATGAGCAGGGTCAAGACAACATGGTCGCTATAGAAAAATGTATACTTTTTAAAGAGAATATTTCGTACGAATTCCAGGGATCATGTACGAGGGATATTAAGCAGTGGCATTTCACCGTTTGGCCCGATCACGGAGTTCCGTCCGACGTCAAAGGATTTCTCAATTTCCGAAGGAACGTACGGCAGTGCATGTCTTGGGACAAATACACCATTGTGCATTGCAGGTGATTCTAAGTATTCTACACTGCGCTGTACTGGGCCTCATTTTGCAACGTTTTCATTAACAGATCATTGTCACATTGAATATACACTGTGAACGGAAACAGTGAACTCTTAGACTTATTCCAATAACTAATGGATTTATTATATTATTCAAGTTTAATCAAAATCTATGAGAATTTTATATTAATGATTACATATGTCATTTAGTTATGTTTCAACTGTGATGTTTTCTTTCATTCTTAGTATAAATATTTTGTGTAATAATAACCAACTCAATGTATGATGTATGTACTGTAATTTATATCCTACATATCAGTGAATGATGAAGCTCCCCCATGGTACCCACTTAACCTGCTTACAGATATTGTTGTTTGAGCGCCTGGGACTCAAATGGTTCCTGCGACTTAGTTTTCCTTGGGCGCAGTAGAAATCTCGAGATTACGCTTACAATGCATAGCATGCCAGACATCATTACTTGTTTTTTTGCAATACAACGCCCAGTGAATGGAATTCTGTGCAAAGTTTGATATCGATATCTAGAAGGAAGAGTTCAAAGCATGTTGGATGCTGAGTTTCATTAAACAACACCAATGATTATGTGATAAACGGTATCTATGTAAGACTAAACTACAGCCCGCTTAGATCTGTTTCTACTGCCGTGTTATTTGTTGGGCCGTACCCAAAATTATACCCATGTTTAAGCAAGTATACAGTGTCTCGTGTGTCAAGCGAAACAGTGCGATTCCGAAAAGAATAATGTTTTAGACCTTTCTGCAAATATTTTAGATAATTCTACAATTAATTCATATGATTTTCCAAAGAAGGCCTTGGAAAACCATCTCTGGCTGAATATCAGAATTAACTGGCTGTTACACTATATAACTTTCAAAGTTTCACCTCTTACCCTTGATCTGTTAGTTTCACCATTGAACTGCTCTTACACTTGAACTATTTGCGTTTTATCATTACTCTAAAAGCGCTGGAGTGGGTCGCACAGGGACCTTCATAGCAATCAACTACCTCCTAGAACAAGCCGAGGCTGAAGGAGTGGTCGACGTACTGGGATGCCTTTGCTTTCTACGACAACAACGACCACATATGATTCAAACTTTGGTAAGATGACCACTTCATGAGACCTTTAATTAAATTTTTTTAAAGTAAACGTAAATTTGTACAGCGTCTCTTCAAGAGAAATTTTCCAGAGTCGCTGCTTACGCCAGCCTAAATGATTTTAAAGTTGAAACAACAAATGAATTGTATATGTGATATTTAATGTTAATGTGTCATTTAATTCTAAAAAGGAACTTTCCTTCCACAATAACAGTCATTTTTAGCATGCTATAACAGTTGTTTTGCGTGTTAAAACGTGAAATGTTAAGCGTTGTTAGCAAGAACCCAATGTGGGCCAGTGGTCACAAATCTGCTGTATTATAATAGTTAAAACTTAATCTATTTCTTACAATACCTTCATAAATATTGAGGGAAAATTTAAAAAAAAATTAACATTAAAATAAACAGAGACGAACAAGAAAGTTAAGAAGAAAATACGCAAGCTGCCCCTATAAACAAGCCATATTAATTTTTCTTTCGTGCGTGATATGAATAAAAATAAATAATTTAGCAGTCTGTTTCTGAAATCAGAGTCGGTCGTTTGTTTGTTCAACGAGTCTTATGTATCTTAAACGATGGAGGTAATTTGGTAATTTTATTCATTATCGTTCTTCAGGATCAGTATGAATTTATTTATACGGCTCTGGCGACTGAGTTTACCATTGGAAAAACTGCCATCAAACCCGAGGACTTCGACTCTACCTACCAGAATCTGCTGGTTCGAGACAAATTGTCGAGGAAAACACAGCTTGAAATCCAGTTCCAGGTAGATGATAGCGAAATGACTCAAGATTACTATAAAATTATATATATATATATATGCTCACTATATATATATAAGCACTAGAATATCAATGGCTATACTCCTTTACTTAGTTCATTTTCTTATAGGTATCTGTTGTTTAAAAACTCACATTTTCATTATTATTGATAGAAAAAGCCCGACTTTAGTTCACGAGTTAAATCTTCATATATACTGAGCTTTAAGTTTACTTTTTGTTTGCAAAATTATATCTTTCATACATTGTTCTATCGTCAGAGGAGCCTAATAAATGTTACTGCCTTTTGAGTTAACATGGTGGTTACGCCTCCAAGTATACCGACCTTCTTCATGTTGCAGGTGTTGCAAGAGCAGTGGTCACATCAAGGAGAGAGCGGTATTATTTTAAACTATAACAGCTTATAATAGTTCAACACGTTTGTCATTCTAGACGACAGTAAGCCTAATAGATGGCTAACGCCAAGCCTGAATCTCCGTAATACGATCTTTTAGCGTTCTAAGGTCACAGAATTTTAAAAACGGCCTAACAGTGTGGTTTTGAATTTAGATTCAGCTTATAAAATAAGAGAACTACCATTTAGTTGCTGAGTCATGCAAGGTGAAACCCTTAAGAAAAAGTTTTCCGGCCATTAGATTGTTACAGTCTATGTTTCTGCCAAAAGATTCAATTACTTTATGGTCGCGATCATTAGAAAGTCCCATGAGATAGTAGGGAATAGGCTCATTTCCTTTCTTAGGCCTTGAGCTGGCAATGGATGAATCCCTATGTCCTGGCCACGATCCAGTGCATCGCAGGACTTGCCGTTTACTTCCCAGCTTACGTCGGTACCAAATATTACTGCTTGGTGACAGAGACACGTATGCACGAACAGCTTGCCCAGGATCGTTAAACGGAGTCGAACCCGCAACCGCATTATCAATGACCAAAAGCATTGCCGATAGACCAGCCTAACTACAGATGATAAGTGCGCTTAGGTAGAACCCCTTAACGTACTTTGCCTTGCACTCGTATGAGGCAGACTCCACAGTTGTTACACACCGCTAAGCTTACACTCAAACTAAACAATAGAACGATTTGGTTATGTTATGCAGAAAATCCGTTCCATGTCTTCCCGAAATCAATGGATATGTCTGATATAAGTGAAGACGCCCAGGCCGTTTTTGTACAGGTAAACACTTTCGTTTATTAGTTATTAATTATTATCATTTTATCAGATATATAAACTCATCGCCTTTTCTTGTAGTTATTCTTCTGTACAGTTGATGAAAATCTGCAATCCTCTATGCTTATCACCAGTATGCTGAACAGTTTTATGGTAAAGTAAAATAATAATAATATTAATATTAATAATAATAATAAGAAGAAGAAGAAGACACTTCTATAGCGCCGGTGTCTAATGCACAAGGCATCAACCTATGGCGTACCAAAGCCAAGCCGCAATCAGGTCAATATCCAGAAGGTCAGTCCACAAGACAGAGAGGCAGCTACGGTGGATAAGCAATTATCTATTAAAACAGTTTGCGAACTGTCGGTTTCAATTCTCTACCTATGCAGCCACCTAGATTATGTGAAGTTGCACTTTTATTAAAATAATGACCTTTAAGGTTACGCACAATTCGACAATGTCGATTTCATACAACAAACCCGGGTTTCGAACCTAATCGTTAGGACGAACAGCCGACGGGTTAGCCAGTGTGGCACAGTCGCACACCTAATTTACGCACAGTCTGTTAATGACAAATAAAATAAAAGTAGTATAAAACACATGGCCTTCTATTAGGCTTTACATCCTTTTATTCCTTTTATTTTTTATTAACGGTTTCTAACTTTCCAACATCTAACTTACGCATAGTCTATTAATGACAAATAAAATAAAAGTAGTATAAAACACATGGCCTTCTATTAGGCTTGAATTCCAAACTAACAGTGTTTAAGTCGATCCTGATCTTTTCTTTTACATGTGCAGAGTTGGAAGACAAAGGATGCTTATATTGTTCCCGAATACCCTGACAAAAATACAATTAACTACTTCTGGACGATCTGCTTGGATTACGAATGCAAACTTGTCATCTATTTAAACAATGGCCAGGTAGCCTAATAACTGTTTCAAAAATAACCATGTAATTGATCATTCTTAAATATCGAAAAATATAAGGCTAAAAATATTAGGCTGCTATTCAGACACAATCCTGTGTAGTGTTTACGAGTATTTTAAAGATATATCTAAAGAAGTTTCAGTTGCGAGTGTGTCTGTGCCAGATTGCTCAAAACATGATCCATTTCTCATTACCTTCGTTTGTGAATGAAGTCACTTCATGTTGCCATAGACACAAACCCAGCCAACAAGTCTGGCCTGATGCATAGCAATTTCGCTAATTATTATTTTTAACTAATATATTACATTTCTTAAATAATATAATAATAATGAGGAATAAAAATAATATATAAAACCGTAATATGAAACCGAACCGTCTAAAATTTGAGCGAATTGTTATTTTTAAGAAAGAATAACTTACATATTACGTCCAGAAGTAAGACACCTTTTTAAAACCTTTGGACTGTCCAGTTATACTACGAATCGTTCTGAAAAATTACAATGCTATATGTACCATTTTTATTCTTTATTTTTATAATATTTAAGAAATATTATACATTTATAAAACTTGGACGATTTATTATTGCTGTTCCTCTCTACTGTCTTGTGTCTATCGTGTGTTCTTATGTGTTCATTTATCAGAAATTGCAGCCGTTCTTCCCAAAGCAACCTGCAGAATGGTTAAACGTGGACTGCTGGAGACTTCAGTGTAAGTCAAGTGACAGGGAGCAATATGTGACACGATTGAAAGTTGCGTTGAGTCACATTTCAGAATCCGAATATGCAAATACAGTAAGCTCCAACGAGACATCATTTGCCTCTGTTATAATGATTTATTAAAAATAAATCGTTGAACGTGAACTATGAAATAAGATTCAACTAAATAGTTTATGTTCAAATACCTCATTTAGATAAGATCAACCTCACGGAGGATTTAACATATGAAGGACTTTGTTCACCTTCTACTTGAAAAGCATAAAATCCCGTCATGCTAGATATCCCAGAAAAAACAGTGCGCACATCACAGATACATCTTCTGTTAAATCTTTTGTCTGTTGAATTGTGTAGAGATCGACACGACCCGTACAGGAGGACATAACTGATGTGTAAATGTAAATGTAAGCAGTTTTCTGTAGCGACCCTATGGCCTGGGGCCCATTCAAAACGGGCAGAAGTGGTGAAGGATCTCACTCGATAAATTAATCGAAAAAATGAGCTGGGTCCAGGCTTTACGGTCGCTATAAACGCGTACATACACAGCGGCCTACATACATAAATTATAGACCTGAGTATAAGATTGCTTTACAATATAACAGAATAGTTCGTTACGAATGGCGAGTTGCAAGTTCAACAAAAAGACATAACGAACAGTCACTTTTTGCAATGTGCTTACACTTGAACTCAACACGACATCGTTTGGACATCACAAGATTATTCTACTTCGCACTTTTACCGTTGACTTCAATCAACTATCCTAATTCACCTAACTGCACTTGAAACGTCTGCGAATCACACCTCAACTATAATTCTGGCCGAAAGTCCTCCGTTATATGACTTTAAAGGCGAGAGTCCTCGACCCTTCAAGACTTGGCCACTGGATCAGAGCATTTACATGTGACCATTATAGTAAATTTTAAAGCACTTACAGTATTACTTATATAGAATAACCTATTCAGACATTTTATGTAGTATTCTGTTATAAGTAAGTATGCAATAATAATCTAATAACGTACTCTACATAAAATTCCTTCTTGATGCTTGAACATAAAGGCGATTTCTACGGCAAGTGGAGAAATTACGCTGCTCAATGTGATGGTTAACGGGAATGGTACGAGGCTCAACTACGATGCGCTTTACTCCGCATACAAAGCAATTAAGGCATTAGGATCAAAGAGCGGCGCCAACAAATCTCCTACTCCCGTTGTTATCGTATCCGGGTGAGTTGGTTCTTGGAATTTCTTCAGCTCTCTGTACAAAGCAAAGACTAGTATGTCGGCGTTTTCATCATATTTGTTCACACACCTCTATAGAAATTTATCAGAAAAGCAGACATGAGGTCGAAGGACCATTCGGCTGATGCGCAGACATGATCACAACAATGCAACAGCAAGACACCTTTTTAAAAACTTTGCATTATGCTACATCTGAAAATCAAAACATACAATGCTCATGCTATTCCGCCACTGCCGTACTCGAGTAGTGTCAGTTCCAAGCCTGGATAAAGAAGGAGGGCGACGTCAACGGCCTTTGATGCTATAAGATGTCGTTAAACATTGGAACTACTACAACGCTGATGCCATGTATATTTGAGTGTTGGGGATGCCACCAGTGACCTCTGGATCCAATAAGTGTAATTAAATTTTATTTTTCAAAAAAAACTTCATGGCCCAAAATGCAGAAACTGAAAATCCCTCTTATTACGGCTGTAACTCAGCATAAAGAGCACAATTCCTTTAGCTAAAGAATAGGGTTTTTAATCTATCATCATAAATCAAATACTGTAAATGTTTTATTTAAACTTTGAGAGTTTTGATGATATATGAAATTATTCTCTACTCAATTAACTTATGGGAGTCATTGGGTGTCACATGAATATAGGCCTTAGTCTGTGCCGTTTGTTTTGATTTTCTTGGTTAAATATTGGTCCAATACAATTAACAGTAGCATGGCTTGAAGAAAATTATCATTTAACGATTGTTATGCTACTTTATATGTGTCATTTCTATCGTGTTGGCCTGGCTCTCATTTTTGAAGTGCGACTATCCCGTTTAGTACCCTTTTTACTGCTTTTGTAATCTATAAACACCCAAAAAATAAGCACCACATATATAATTGTTTATTAATGTTTATTTATTAAGACTGCAATTATTAACGCAATAAACGTTCTCCTCCTGATGTGCTCTTATGAGTCTGCTATATAATTGAATATTATTTAAAGCCATATCCATACATCGTCACTTATTTACTACATGCGGCAAGAGCTGCATTTGTTGCCCAGACGAAGACACGTTGAGTTTATGGTTCTTGTCCTGATGCGTGATTGTCTGGCTGGTTGTGCTCCATCCTATCTTAGGTAACTAAGCATTCCAGTGTCATCCGTACCTGGCTGCAGATCTCTCGCCCTGCAACACATGATCATTTAGTTGTTTATGATCTGTTACTAGAAATTCGTCAATGCGAAAGTAGTAGAAAGGGTATTAAGCGGAATAGTCGCACTTCAGTAATGACCATTCTTTCTGATCATTGTGATCATTGTCTTGTGTTGTCAGATGGGGAGCACCTCTGAGGAGATTTCTTGAAGATGCGCTATATAAATGTGTATTTACGACTACAGTTACAGTTTTATACTATTTTGGGAGCGTCTTGACACAGTGCTAGAGATTAAAAAGTATTTTGGTGCTATGTAGACCTAATTGCCAACTGAGTGGGTTGTACATTGCTGCCTTCAATGCCTTCGACATGCTGGCTGAATCAAAGGAGGTCGACCTCTATCAGGTCGTCTACGACATCAAGAAGTCAAGATCCAAACTTATTGCATCTTTAGTAAGAACATTGATTTTCAATTTCATACATAATATATATTAACGTTGTCTAATCCAAGTAACGCCTGCACCTTGAGTAATTTAAATATCCCATGTCCCACAATGTAGGTGAGACGCTCATTTCCTTTTCTTGGGCCCTTGAGCCGGTAATGGACGAATCCAAATGTCCTGAACACGGGGCCAGTGCATCTTAGGACTTGCCGTTTACTTCTCAGCTTACGCCGGTACCAAATTATACTGCTTGGTGACAGAGGCACGTGTGCGCAAACGACTTGCCCAGGGTCGTTGCATGAAGTCGAACCCGCAGCTGCATGATCATTGACCAAACGCGTTACCGCTAAACCACCGTGCCGCACACCTGCAGCTTAGAGGAAGTAAAAGTAAGTCTTAAAACAACTGCTTTAAAACGTTTTCAATTCTGGAAATCATTTCTCTTTCACGCTCTCTCCTTTCTTTCAAAGTACAGCAAAAAGCTCATTGTCTCTCTTTCTCTCTGTTTCAACTTGCTTATCCACATTAGTCTTATTTTCTAGTTTGCCTGACCTACTGGATTTTGACTCGATTTTACATTCGGATTACGATTTTTGACTACAACTTCAATCAAAGCGTCCATCAATTGACGCCTTGTGTTTTAAGATAACGGCGCATTAGAAGCCATTAGATTAGATCGGAATGGATTGGAATAGATTAGATTAGCTAGGCGAGGCTATGCTAGGTTAGGTTAGGTTAGTAAACATTACATTACATCAGATCTTTCTCTTCAGTCTATATATATAACTTTCTCTTTCGTGTGAGCCTTGTTTGGCCTCGTGTTCTTCTCCAATATCTTGATATTTTGCTAATCGTCGCTTTCAATTAAGGCTTTACTGTGAACTTCGTCAAGTGGAGCAGCTGCGACGCTTCCAACAAGTAAACTCCGCCGTTAAGTTTGTAGGTCTAGTATGATTTTCTACCCTAACTCTAAACAATTAAAATGTGTGTTTGAAAACTACCTCATAAGCCATATCTACGAAGAAAATCTTTAATTTCCTTGGAAATCTAACTTCCTTGAATATTTTTCTGCATGCTCTAATGTTACTCCTCTTGGAAGATACATTAGCAAAATCACATATAATGTCATCCAATGTCATTTCCAGCATTAAGTCGTTTTCAATGTGTTTAGCTGTAATGCAGAGTTGGCAGTTTGGGCCTACGAATGCGAGAGTGCCTAGGGCCTACGACGACCTTAAAACGGCCCTGCTTGGAAGATACACAAAATGTTCGTGTTTCCAGCAGTTAAGCTTGTTACTTTGTCTTTGACTATACGTCGATTTTTGCGCACTTATAAAACATGTGTTGACTTTCTTCCAGGATATGTACGAAGAGCTGCACAGTGTCGTAAATCACCGCATCGGATACACATCGTCTGCAACCATTTATAGCAATGTTTAACTCAGCCTTTAGCCTACTATCTACTCGGTCTTCACCCTTGTGGTGATCATAACAGATCTCTATTTTTCTATCTCTTTTGTTTAACTACACATTCTTATATCACTAATTATGAAAGGTTCTAATATTAATTTTGCGTATTTTGTTGATATGTATCTATTCATAGTAGTTTAAGTTGGAATATGATATCCTTTCTCACGTCTCCATAAGGTTCTTGTGTGTTTAAAGTTGTTCGAAAGACTTTTAATGCGTTTGGAAACCACTGCAGAACGGTAGCATTAACAGGCAACTCACCTCAATTTCCATTGCCGGCGTTTATTGTATCAACTGAGAAAGTAAAGGCAAAACCGTAACACGATTGGTTATGCACCTCTGTAGAAGCTCTTTATAAGTCTCGTCTTGGGGTTTTAGACTGATCTGATTTTTAGGCTGACCAGCAATTCCACATAGTACACCTATCTAAACTATCAGCTTGTGTTGATACAAATGTAACTAATCCAAAATAATACAGAGCTGATTTCATCCGGATTGTCTGTAGATGCGGAAGTGATCACCCAGCTGGGCTTGTTTGCGTCATCAACGCGCGACCCAGAGAATTAATGACATAGCCTGAACTACCTATTCCATAAGTCGAATACTTTGCAGCGGCATATATTGCCTTATGAATTATATTTCTCATTGTTTCTCTATCAGTTGCTTCATCTGCTAGTATAATACTCTCCGCTATTTAATATGATACTTTTGGATGTAATTAGGTGATTTCTATATTCTTGCCTGCATCTAATAATCTTTACTTCACAGATCGTGTTTCGTATTTTCGGATATTTGCCATTTATTGTATTTTGGAAAAGGTATCCATATAAAACGAGAAGCAATTCAAACTATTTGTTAGCGATTCATGACCAAACAAATTCTAAATCTCGATTTGGGTTAAAACAGGATCGATTTTGTATTACAACGACCTCACACAAGCTCTTTTTCTATAAAAACTGGAATGTTGCATATGTGAGGCACCATGCTTATCAAAGGTCTTGAAGTATCAACAATTGTCACTCAAAGAACTTTATTCTAAGTCATGCGTTTTAGACTTACACGGAGAACTTCATAAACTTTACTCTTTTTTAGAATACTCTTCCTTTACTATACCATAATCGTTTAAACATGTTATTATCCGCCCATTAGTTAAAGTTAACTTGTTAATTTCTTAAAAATTATTCAAATGCACGGTCCATTCTATTGTGCATGTGTTAGTTTGTTTTATACAGTCTCTATAGTTAAACGAAAGACTTGCTCAAGTTGATTGTGTACCAAGAACGATTAGCCTAAATTCGTATTGAAAATCTCATTTCTACTCTTCATATGTCCATTGTATTATATAACCAGAACTATTTTTAATAATCAGAGACATTTGTGATGCTATATTATTACAGCATCATTTCACTTGGTTTGTATAAAAATTTGATTTTTATGCTGCGGATGGTAACTTTAATTCCTTCGCCTTTAAAATTAAGTAACATAATACTAAAGTTACTATGCAGTAAATTGCATGTGCTGATAAAATTATAATAACCTGTTGAAATGTATTTCAGAGATGCTAATGAACATCTGCTGTAGATTGAAGGTGTTGTGACTCTAAATATATATTTTCATGTCAATTTGTTGACTATCCTTAGAGACATTTGTAACAAAGGAACACAAATTGTATCACGGCGTGCTACTTCTTCTTATGGGACTCTAAACCAGCTATAATTTCCTGTGAAACTTTTTAATTTTTCCAGTTGACGGAGTCGTTTTCGTAAACAGCAAAGAACTTAACTAACTAGGATATGTACATTGTTGTAAATTTCTGTGGGGGACTGGGAACAAAACTCTACATGTAGATTTTATGAATAATTATGTCGTTTTCTTTATTTAATCTGGGACTCAAATAAATACTTGATATTTAAGTTGTTTCATTCGCTTTAGTTCGTTTCTTTTATTTCAACGATTTATGATTTAATTCAATTAATGTAATTCAGTCCCTATTTCATTTAAATCCCTTACCCGCTGTCCAACAATTGCCGGCGTTCGATCAGAGCGGCGCCCTCATCGTTTTAGGCCAGTAACAGCCCGAGTTTAGGGTGCCTTTAAAGCAATCCGACTCCAGTATTAATGGCTTCCCTATCCGCGAGGGGTCGTTGTAAGCGTTCTTTCGCATTTCCTATTTCTTTAAGTATCAACTACCGTAATTCAAAAAACGAAGTGGGGTCGAAGAACTGACTATAGGGGGGGGGGGGACAAACCCTCTCGAAAGTAGGTCGGGACGAAGGTCAGGGTGCTAATAGCGGAGGTTATAAAGAGAGGACCTTCACAGTCAGCGTTCGATAGAGATATCCCATCTTCCGGAGCACAATATATTAACAGTGCTGGTCGAAAAGTGCCAACATCGAGTCCCTATACGAGAACTTACTGCGTAAGTTGAGGTGCATGACAAATATATAAGTGTGATGATGGGAGTCTTACACATGGAAATGGAGCGAGAGACACTTGATAGTGGGTATATGTGTTGCCCAATATCCAAATGCCTAGGGCGGAAAGACAGTTACTTATCATAATACTTCCCTGCCCCAGAAACCAAGAGAGCAGCTGGTGTTTCAGATTACTGGCGGTAGTTCCAGAGTTACCAAACTAGAGCAGGGTTGAGGCCATACGGTCGCTATATAAAACCTATAAATTTACATTTTACATTTAGCGTGGTGGTGACGAGATCGCCTGTAATAGAGAAGGCACACAAAAGAGAAAGACTATTCCCGGAAAAGGAATGAACCCTGTTCCGAGCAAAGACCATCCTCGGGACGTTGCCCATCCGGCGACGCGGGAGAGGCAGAGTCAGATCCTGAGACAGAGCTTTAGAGTGTCGACTCCTTTAAAAAAACGGCCGATCCTGAACCTTCCTTGGAGGGAACGGACACTATGGGCAACGATGAAACAGAATGGCTTTTTACATCGAGAGTAGAAGGGGCAGTGAGGCGGGTGGCTCTGGACGTAGAACTGGGCTGGAGTCACCCCGCTTCGCGAAGTAATGCACAGATGGAGAACTTCCAACTCTGTTTATTTAACATTTCACTTCAGCAACAAAGATCTTACAGTCCACTAAGAATAACACTCCATACTTCCTACCATCCGAGACCCTTTCATTTACAGTTGTTTACAAGCGAGCTACACAGCGAATAAAGGAATTGTCGTGTGTTTGCATACACTAAGATACCTGTACTTGGTATCAATATGACTTTAGTAGGTCGTGTAACTGAAGCTTACTGCGAAACAGTGACTTCAGCAATTCCCATGCCTGGGTATATTTAGAATCAAAGTTAGCCACGTGATTAATTAAGTGTCAATAATAATTGTAGAAACATTGTGTCTAAAGCATTTACACCACCTTCCGCCAACACAGATTTTTCGGCCTCCTAACGACAGCTGTCTGATTTCAGATCCTGCTTAAATCATGAAGCTTGTAACCTCTACGTGCCAGTCGGTAATTAAGTTCGACACGGATATCATTTGCCATTAAAGCGTAAAGCCAACTGTGTTCCTGTGAATTTAACGTTTAACTGTTAACAAGAACTGGCAACTAACAACTGCTACGCTTTAATAGCTGACTAGATTAATAGATCACTAGCTTTGAAATTCAAAACGTTAGTAGCAGTTGGGGATATAGGCCGAGTCGGTTCATAGCGCGCGTTTAGCTTACATATGTGCAGTGTAGGCGTACGGTTACGAATATATAGGTCATATGGGCCAGTGAACCATAGACATTCGTTGCATGTGCCAACTGTGCGGGACCACAGCATGTAACAACGGCGTTTAGGATGACAATATGACACGTAACGCCCCACCGCTTACTGCATGTGCGTCAATAACGCTTTCGGCCTAAGTCGGGTACAGTTGGCATCGGCGCACCTTTATTTACAACAAGTAACAAACCATTTAAAATAAACCGAATCAGCCTAAGCATTGAGTCACCGTCCTCTGATAATTATTGCTGTATTTATTAAGCGCTAGATCGATGGCGCTGAGTGGTGTGTGCTTGAAGGATTTGCTCAAGATTCGTATACACAGTAACGATCTAGGGAAGGTTTGAACCCGCACATTCCGCGTTACAAGGCTAACCCTCATCAGTAGCCATCAATCGGCTACTGTTATTATCTTTTGACCCGGCTTCTCAACGGATTATGAGTCTGAATTCAATTTTCATTTGAAGCGACCCTAAATTGATGCCTTGGGCATTGTGATAACGGAGCTATAGAAGTCTTTAGATTAGATTAGATTAGATTAGGTTAGATTATATTAGGTTAGGTTAGGTTAGATTAGATTAGATTAGGTTAGATCAGATCAGAGCAACGAACTGCACTTGACGTACAGGGAAATGAATTCAGGGCGCAGAGGTAGAAGGCCGACGCATTACAGCCCGATCACCAAACGAAGACCCTCTTTTTTCAATCTTTAACTTCTATGTTCCATAATCAAGATTCCTAAAACGAAGAACCATTTTCAACGTCTGTCTGTAGACAAAAACATTCATCATGGCTTAATAATTTATGCCTGAGATGGACTGATGGACCTGTATTTGCTCACACCCAAATAGGCCACAACCGCTTAGTAGGAGTTCCACGTCAGCCACAAACTGACATTGAGGCTATCCGCTGAATAATTGCTGTAGAAAAACGGGTGGAAATCCTAGCCTAGCATGTAATTACTGTGCGAGCCAGCACTGAATTCGAACACCGAAGGCTAATTGCCCGAGACGTGGTATTTTAGGAATGATAACGTTTACGTATGGCACTGCAGCTTAGGCTATCCTGTTTAGGCTATGAATCACCAGTTAACTTCCGGCTTACTTAGGCACAGACCCTCACAATCGTTATTGCCAAGTTTTCTACACAAAACACTTTAGTAGATCTTCTTCGTTGGTTACATAGGTTTCAGACGGATTTTCTAAGCGATGATGCAGACCGTTTTGATAATTTTGTTGCACAGTTTATTTCTTTATGTCATGGCCAATCCCGGTGGTAAGTCGTAATCGTAACCTTAATTGTACATTTATATAGCGCCACTTCGGAAAAAGTCAGAGGTGCCCCCTACCTGAAAGTACAAGACCATAATCAAATAGAATGGTATTGATTAGCTGGCTAAATGGAAGCAGACATAGGATAAGCCATTTATTTACAGCCAACTAAACATAGGTATTTGCTCTTTGCTGTGGACTGTCAGTCTACAGCATGGTTCTCCGTCACACCGGTCTTTTGCAGATAAATTTCAGCCGGTTTATTGTCTGATTTTTAGGTATAATGGTTGGATTTATCTCGGGATTTAATTTGGGGTTAGGGGTGGGTAGGCGGGTTAGGGGTGGATGGATGGGTGGATGGGTGGATGGGTGGATGGATGGATGGATGGATGGACTGACAGATAGACAGACTGACTGACATACAGACAAACAGACAGATAGATAATTTGACTGATAGATTGACAGACATACAGACATACAGATAGGTAGATGTATAGATAGATAGACGGATTAATAGATTGACATATAGACGGACAATCAGACAGACAGACAGGCAGACGGACAGACGGACGGACAGAAAGACAGACAGACAGATCGATATATAGATAGATAGATAGATACATACATACATACATACATATATACATACATACATACATACATGTATAAATCCATACATACATAAATACTTATTTACTTACTTACTTACATATATATGTCCGTTACGATCTGGTGGTCACTACAAATTCAATAATTTGCAGTGACCACCAGGTCGTAACCTAACGGATCATACCGATTTCAATATAGTGTGGACAGAATGAGTTCTCTTGTTGTTGGCCCTTCATGGCGTAACATTGTCTGTTAGTCTGAAACAAGGTTTCTACCGACAACTGCATTTTGTTTACCATTTTTAAATAGCTGTCTAACGCTGTGTAACAGTCTAAACATTGGCCATTCACACTTTAATGGTTTAATCGTCTTGCATCATATCACTTTGGTAGCATGATGTCATATCATGCAATGCCACAGTACAATGAAACAATTACCAGAAGTTCTATTACTTCTTCTTTAAATGACTTTTACCTTAAAGTATCGAGTCATGATCTCTTCCAATAAGCTGGTACTTGTTTGCTCTTCGTTCCGAAAATATGCAACAGTTGCACTATGAATATCAACAAAACTAATGAAAACTCTTTCATCATGAATTAGGTCTTCATACATACGTTCCGTTGCGCAAGGTGATCCAGTTATCCCACCAGCCCGAACTTCCACGCACGGTGCAGCTTAGAAGTTTCATTCTAGTCTGCCCATCTTTCTGGAATAATTGCTTACCAACCTACGACATGAGTTTCATGTATGCAGTATGTATGCATGTATGTATGTATGTATGTATGTATGTATTTATACAGTGCGGCACGGTGGTTTATCGGTAACACGTTTCATCAATGATCATACGGTTGGGGATTCGACTCCATGTAATGACCCTGGGAAGGTTGTTTGCCACCCGTGCCTCTCTCTCCATGCAGTAAAATTTGGTACTGGCGTAAGATGGGAAGTAAACGGCAAGTCCTGCGATGCGTTGGCCCCGTGTCCAGAACCCTAAGATTCGTCTATTGGTGGCTCAAGGGCCAAGAAAGGAGATGATCGCATCACTTACGTCTCATTTGTGGGATATGGATAATTTACTTACTTTACTATGTATGTATGCATGGTTCTATTCCAAAAGCACCAAAAAAAACCATTGTGTTCGAGCGGGTTTGGTTGTCAGGGCGGGACCACCTATAATGAGACACTCTTAAACATGCGCTATATAAATATGTTATTTCAATTACAATTACAGTCACATAGCTAAATAAAGAATTGCTAATTTGAATTGTGTTGCAACTAAATATCTTTGGCCAACATGCCAGGCATATGACCGAAACCGAGACCTAGACGCACATACTCACATGAACTGGGGCCAAAAATGTAAGGTATTTGCCCATGGCTAGTGTAACTGATAACCTAGGTTCCTATCAGGTGCCTGAGGATATCTTACTTAATGTCTGGTTGAATTATAATATTTTGACAATTATCGAGCAATACGGTATCTACGTTCAACTGCTCAGACTTGTGCTCTAAATATTGCGATTCAAATTTGGCCCCAACAATGTTCATTCGTCCGTTCATTCCTTCATTCGTTCATATAATCATTCGTTTGTTTATACATTCATTTATAAAGCATTTCTACATGAACCTGTTAGTGCAACAGCAATCAGTATGCAGAGGTGGTGTTCGGGCGACAGTAAGTAAATAAGTAAGTAATGCATTTGTTAACTCGCCACATGTCCATCGACTGAGCGAGGAATCGTAGGGGTTGGTGGGTCACAGCGGTCAGACAACAAAAGCAAGGCGATACAAATAGGTCTTAAGCCGCTTTACAAATATGTCTAGCGAGATACTGTTGTGAGTATTGTAAACAGGAAGACTATTCCATATGGCTGGTGCAGAATTGTTGAATCCGCGTAGTGAGAAATCAGACCGATGGTCTCTGATGTCAGAGATGGATGGATGGACGGACGGACGGACGGACGGACGGGCGGACGGACGCACGGACGGACGGACGGACGGATGGATGGATGGAAGGACGGACGGATGGACGGACGGAGGGGCGGACGGACGGACGGACGGACGGGCGGACGGACGGACGGACGGACGAAGGGGCGGACGGACGGAAGGAAGGAAGGATGGATGGATGGATGGATGGATGGATGGATGGATGGATGGATGGATGGATGGATGGATGGATGGATGGATGGATGGATGGATGGATGGATGGATGGATGGATGGATGGATGGATGGATGGATGGATGGATGGATGGATGGATGGATGGATGGATGGATGGATGGATGGATGGATGGATGGATGGATGGATGGAAGGAAGATAGAAGGTTTTGTGTAGCTGATTGCAGAGATCTGAATGGCTGAATGGCAGCGCTGTATATAAGGATGACACAGACTGGGACGGACTCACCCATGGAAAGCTGTGTTAATTACTTCACGAGTCCATCTAATCCAGGGCATCCCAACTATCTTATCTAAACAAAATTAACTATAACAGCTTCACCTGTTGTTTGTCACTCTCTGGTCTCCGGGTAACCCGATTTGGTCTCCATACGGTATCACTGGACAACCATACTGACTTGACACAGCGCTTGTGGATAAGCTGATGCCCTCCCCTTCGCTTTTAAGTAGCGCTGTATAATTTCTTTAGTTTACAATTACCAGCTGATAAAGTCAAACAATGATAAACAGTCAACAAATTAAGTTGAAGCCAGGATATATCTGGTCTATATTCACTGACCTGTGCAAACTCTGAGATATAAATTTAATACAGAGTTGTACAAATTGCAATAATACAATACAGCACAAATTGCTGGATGTGATGATATAACAGGATGTGAGCAATTCTGCTCAGTTTAACTAATGATTAAGCGGTTAATCTGTATGATCTTTGGTCTTGTAGATCTGCAAGACAACTAGTTAATCTGTATCATCTTTCGTCTTGTAGATCTGCAAGACAACTATGTTGGATGTTTTCGAATTTTCGGAAAAAGCCCGACAGACGATCGTCGTGCAATGCCCTCGTCAATTCCGCCTTCCTCCAACGGAATAACTGTTGGCGTCTGCATAGACAGCTGCTATAAACGTAACTACACCTACGCTGTTCTCCAGGTATATATATACATGCTTTACAATATTTTTCAGTTTTATGTAAAATACATATATATATGCACATGCTTTACAATATTATTCAATTATACACTATGTAAATGTAATCAAAAATTTATAAAGCGCTACTTCGAGGTAAACTCCTCAGAGGCGCTCCCGGCCCTACAACCCAGAAGAACTGGGAAATAAGAAGGTCTTCAAGCGCTTGCGGAAAAGAGGGGGAGATAGACTAAGAAGTTCCTGGCGTAGGCCATTAGGAAGCCCATTCCAAAAAGCGGGACCAACCACAGCAAAGCTTCTGCGCTGGGCCGTAGCTGTTCGAACTGATGGGGCAAGCAAGTCACCCCGTACCGCCGAACGAAGTAGTCTACGGCCCAGATTGGAGGAGGCCAAAACACAGAGCTCCCTGAGATAAAATGGGGCGCAACCTAAGAGGAAATTACGTACAAAAACCAGGATTTTAAATTTTATACGCTCTTGGATAGGCAGCCAGTGAAGCTCCTCTGAAATGTAAGCAGAGATGTGGCCAAACTTAGGGATACCTTCGATCAGACGAGCAGCCGCGTGCAAGACAGATTGTAGTTGCGAGATGCAGGAGAGACTCAAGCCAGCAAAGACAGCATTGCCATAGTCAATCCTGGAACAAATAAACGCATGGACCAGAATGGTAGCAGCCTGGGTCGTAAGAGAGTGGCGGATAGTGCGCAGTTGACGCAGATGGTAGAAACACGTTCGACAGACATTGTTCACATGCAAACCTGGAACAAATAAACGCATGGACCAGAATGGTAGCAGCCTGGGTCGTAAGAGAGTGGCGGATAGTGCGCAGTTGACGCAGATGGTAGAAACACGTTCGACAGACATTGTTCACATGCAACTTCAGAGTAAGTTCCTGATCCAAAATTACTCCTAGATCACGGACTGAGGAAGAGAAGGAGATATCAGGGAAGAGCCTAAGTATGTATATTACACATGAAACTAAACTTTTCATCAAATAGAGATTCACAATTACATATGAATACAAAATATGTATGTCAGTCTTGATGCTTTTACTTTATGTGCAGAGTCTAAGGTACATAATATGTAGGCCCATAAATCAGAGTAAATAAATTACGCGGAAGAGCGGCAACTATTAACTGCCATTTGCTTAAGTACAGCAAACGACGTATTTTGACCCACTTAAAAATCCAAAATGCTTGAACCGATAGATTTAGCATTTGATAATAAGTAAAATCCAACTACATTCAGACGACCTTTACTGCAATTCAGGTCACAATGAACCAGTGTAGTAGTAGTAGTAGTGTCCAATGTTTAACGATATCTTATGGCATCAAAGGTCGTTGACGTCGCCCTCCTCCTTTACCCAGGCTTGGAACTGGCACTACCCGGCTAAAGGCAGCGGCGGAGTTAAACCAGTACAATGTTTGTTTTTTGGGCACTAGGTATAATATCTAGTATATAATTGTTAATGTCTAGTGACAACTAGTAACATACAATGGTTGCTAACTCAGTTTAGTTCCGACTATATATAGAATAAAAATTGAAATATAATTTGAATATTGCCCCTTGCGAAAGCTCAGATGTGCATTTTACATAAGAGAACAACATGAAGCACTAAGACACGAAGTGGACGGGCCAAGTTTTCATAGGCTTAGTAAGAGGGCCACATAAATAATAAAGTATATAATTCTAAGAGGTGGATCCAGCTGCTGTAAATGCATTCCGATGATACAATTTCAAAACGATGATGACAGTGTCTTCTCTTATGAGGGTTAAGACTCGAAATATTCTTACACATCTATGGGTGTATTTTCTGTGTAGAACGATTCCTGTTTCTGTGTTGATGAATTTGAATATCAGTTGCCTGAGGATGAATGCCAGGCAGAATGTCCTGGCAACAAATCGCAGTTCTGTGGTGGATCGGAAGGAAACTCTTATTCCATCTACTCTGGTAAGAAATCCATCGGCCTTGTATGCAAAAAAATAAACTGCGATAATATTGTGAAGAAAGTGCTATAACGGTGACATGGCCACCTTGTTATACAAAGGGGTCACTCTGTAGCACAGTGGCTCAACGGTGAGTGCTCGCCATATAAGGCATTTGTTGGTCTGCTAGATCGGACCACCTCTTAAGCGATTACTGTGTCAATACCTTGAGAAATACCATCAGGCACCAGTAATTAACTTTCTAACTGCTTGTTTACATAAACGTCATAATACTTACAAAATCTTTGCAGCATAGTGATCTCGTTAGTTCTTAGCATACAAATCTGCAGTAGAATGGAAATGGTGTAGCTCGCCTGCAGCGAATGTTTATATCTTGTTTGGGCTGACCTTTCGAGCATCAGTTGTTCTACGCATAGCCATTAATCTAAGTCCGTAATGTTATTTGCATATTGGTGTTCCTTCATCAGTACATGAAAATTTTATTCTACTAGGCATGCTTAACTACTGTATCTATAGGCCTATATCTAGTCTACTAGATGATATCATTGTTGGTGAATTGCTATCACGATTACAAAACTGCCAAGTGTCTAATTTATATTTGCTGTACTTAGAAAACCATAGCATACCTAATCTCGTTGCAATTAATGATATACCTACTCCCTACGGCCCACACCCATGATCGTATTATTCTTCCTGCTGACCATTTAAATGTTTTATTATTAGGATGTTGTATGCATATTAAATTTTTTCTTGTGTTCTTAAATATTTGTAAACCGATGTGCGATTAGCTATTGGTTAATAAAGAATATACTTACTTACTTAATCAGCAAATTGACTTAATCAGCAAATTGTATGTGAACAGTGTGTGCCATTGGTTACTACGGCCCATTGTGCGACAAAGTTTGTCATTGCCAACGAAGTGCTGCATGTCTTCGAATAAACGGTTTGTGTCCAAACGATTGTGACAAAAACTGGGAAGGAAAGGCCTGTGATATGCGTAAGTGGTCTTTCGTCGTCGGTCTCTCAAACTGAGCTCTTCTTAGCCATAGACAACCCTTCATTTTATAATTGCTAGCATTATATTTTTCTTTAACTTGCTAAATTGTTTCGAAGGACGAAATTTCATTAGTCTGTATTATGCTTGCAAATTCACACAGCATTATTGTTAGAACATGCTTTCCGTGCTAGACTGCATTAGAAGATTAATGTTAATTAATTTTTCTTTAGCAAAGATGAACCCAGATAAAATGGAGTGGTACATTGGTTGTTATCGAGACAATCAAACACAGGCCATGGACGTTAAAAACCCTGGTAAGAAAACTGGAGATAGGACTGGAACAAATACGCTACAGTTCTGCCGAGAAATTTGTGCCAACTTTAGCTACACCTACCTTGGAACTCAGGTACTCTTTTCACGTCTGTGTCTTTGTCACTGAATATTTTTGTCATAACAAAAATGGAGTTCGATATTGTCAAGAATTAGTGTTCATTGTTATGCGGAAGTCTTAAAAAATACCACTGCATTAGTAAGATCTATTTGCACCAACTTTAAGATTTATTTGTACGGACTTGCTTTTATTGACTGACCGCTATGATCTACCCATGCCTACGATTCCTCGCTCAGCTGACGGATATGTGGCGTATCAATAAATGCGTTTTTTACATATTTACGACTACAGATTGCTTGGGCGGCGTCCTTGGCTTTTATTTTTCCACTCGCTAAAATTTTGTTTCGTATCAGCAAGATACTTTAAAATTCGCCTCACGTATGCTGCACCAAATCCGGCCTTGGCAACCAAGAGGGCCATGTCGGAACAGTCTTTGCCCCAGAATCGAACTGCCACCACACCGGCTAAGTTAGCGAAAGCGTTGACAGAGCTGTACTGAGATATCCTGTGGGTGACTACCTATTTGTTAACAGTGTAGAAGCGTGCAGTAATTCTTTGGCCTTAAGCACAAGACACTGAGCAATTTGTCTATGGCGCAGCTGTTGTGCTTCAATGCCAGAAAACACCAGTTTAAATACACTAGTGATTGATGTTACCAGGCATCACTTTTGAACTAATATATAGCCCGTACTACTGCATAGTAATAAGTACAATTATAGGAAAACATTTAAAATAATAATTATATTATTTTTTATATTTTATTTCGCACTAGGCAGACAGACAATTCAACCAAAACGCAAAGCAAAACCAAAAAATATTACAAAAACAAAAGAAAACTAAAACCATGTCTCCATTGGATACCTGAGTGCTATTTACATGCTCTCTAATAATTATAATGTACATATTTTTCCTGACAGACAAACACATTAAGTCTATTCAGTTACATAACTAAGGACCCGCAGAGTCCGCAAATGCGGGGGTGGGGCCGGACCCAAATCTAAAAAGAGACCGCTCAAGGCCTGGTAAAGTACAAATTTTTACAATTTAAGTAATCTCGTATCGAAATTTGAAATTACTTCACTGAGTCTATAAATAAAAAATTAAACGCTACTCATTTCCATGACTGTACACCGATGTTAGCGTCTTGAGTCGTATTGCATGAAGTTAACATAACTTTGAGAAATTTTAGCATTGCAACATATCTTTTGGACCAAAATGTAAATCTACAATGAAGAAAGACTCCTACTGACTCCCATAGATGAAATCCAACAATTACGGCACATTTTATTCCAACGCCCGTTAAGATTAATCAGTTGAGTATGAACTGAACTCAATGTAACCGAACTGTATTTTATGATTAAAATTATTAATTGAAAATTAATAATTACTTTCATATGACATAGTAATTCAGTCAACATATATGTATATGGTAGAAAAACAACAAATATTAGAGCGTAAAACGTTGCAATTTAACAAGGAGTCTTATCGTCAATAAAGCAGAATAAATGAAACAGCAATTACAAAGCGCTGACACTTCCCAAATATTATTGTTGGTGCAAATGACCAGTTGTAAGGTTTAAAAAGTATTATGCTTCATATTTACTGTTTTACATGTTTGATTTGTATTATATTGCCGTTAACATTAATTCCTAAACTGCAAAAGTTTAACAGTATCAAGGGAGTAAATGAAATTTTTTTTGAACACACGACCATTAATGTAAAATAGCATTAAAAGGGCCATACATTTGAATCGTCATACTTCCGTACGTTGCTGCACAAAAAACTTTCATCATTCACTCATTATATAACTATAAATAATAATGAACTCACTAGTTCCAATGATTTCTTCAATATAATGTAAATAATGCTAGTTTTCTCTCGAACTGCATAGAAAGTTAGATTTCAAAACAGTTATATAATGTTGCATCGTATTTTACTGAAATTGTGCTTCTATTTTACTGTATTTTATGCAGTGCTGTTTGCGATGTGTGGGCGTTTGTCTTTTACTAATAGATATTACTTACATAAATAATTGCTCATTTACTTATTCACTTACTTATGAAATCCGATTCTTCCTTTCTACTCTGTTCAAAATCCTCCACTGCCGCGTCCAGGTGGTGCCAATTTCAAGCCTTCCATGATTTCCTCCTTGGTTTTTCGACCGGAAATTTGGCTTGCACAACGATTTTGCTTAGCAGCGACCATCGACTGATGCCTTCAGCATTATTACAATGGCGCTATAGCAGTTCTTAGATTATTAAGCCGGATAAAGGAGAAGGGCGACGTTAATCGTCTTCGTTGTGACACAGCGTCATTAAACAGAAATGACTACTACTACTTTAAACATGATCTAAACTCTTGCCATCACTGCTTGTCATGTTTGACTCCCTCTCTACCTAGATCTACACTGTTCTCCAGAAGTAACATTTTGTTGGTGTTCGTGTTTCTAATTGTAAAGTATTCTTACGACTGCTTTTGTGGAGAACGCTACGACGCATATGGAAAAAGCAATGGGTGCAACTTTCCTTGCAAAAGCAACAACAGTCAAGTCTGTGGAGGAAACTATGCGAACAGCGTCTACTCAGGTAGAAACGGTTCATGCCTCCTCTGTCTCTTTCTCTCGCTTCTCTCCAGGCATATTCAAAAAGCGGCCTAAGACCTATTTGTACCGTTTTGCTTTTGCTGTCTGACCGCTGTGACCCACGCACCCCTACGATTCCTCGCTCAGCCGCTGGAACATATAGCATGTTAACAAATGCATTACCTGCTTACTTATAGGCAACTGGATTTTGGTCTTCATAAACTATCTGACTTTCATGCAATGCTCATGAAAAAGCGCTTTAGAAAATTTTCCAGTTTAGGATTATGTATTTGAACTTAACTTGCGTGGAAGTTTCAGTTAACACTTTAGATATACTTTTAGCTTATTTGAGAGTATCTATATATCTCAATATGTGTATGGAGGCTAACAGGATATAATATATAGTGTGGTATACAGCGTGAGGGGAATAGCCTGCTATGATGATATACTTAATGTAGCCTATATCTCACGATGGCACCATTAAACAAAACGGCAGACTGTATTTCCCTATAGGCCTTCACCGCACAAAACATACTCTATATACACATCTTAATGTTGATTCTGTTTCAGTGTGTCCAATTGGAAGCTATGCACAGAACTGTCTTCGTCGCTGCAACTGTTTGAATGATTCCAGGTGTGTTTATCGGAACGGTTCTTGTCCGGAAGAATGCAAACCCGGATGGTCTGGAAGCAGTTGCAGCATAAGAAGTTAGACTTTATATTAAAACAGTAAACATATCTGATCACTCTCAAATTTTAATAGTTTCACTTTCTGTCACATGTTATAAAGTTCACACCGTTTATCACTGAAGCAGTTCGGTTCTCTCAGCCAGCCTCGAGAACTCGACCAAGGTGGTAAAGTGTTATCGACATCAGTATAGTAGGCGGTTAGCCAGACTTATTTCGAGTCACATATACTCTATTCAAATTCAAAATATTCACTGCTTTTGAAGCCCAGGTTAACAGTTGATGCACATAGATTTAATAATCATTTGCCTCGGGGAAATGGAATCTCGGATCTCGGTTTGCTATCCAGCCCATCATTACCTCTAGGCTACCCTACAAGCTAATACAACCAAACAAATCAATGCTTCAGTCTTTTCATTAATACAGGCTGAAGTGAGAATATCACTTCACAAGAGATTACTTGTAGGAAATTCATAATCACTCGATTGTTTTTATTCTTCTTCTGGTAATAATATTCTTCTAATAATGCAATATTTGGCTATGTGTGTAAGTCAAGTCAGATCGCGTTTGTACATTTAACGACATTTAAGGGACATAAGAGAAGGAGTTATGCAAACTCTGTAAGGGTGTTCGAATCTGAATTAACAAAAACAATTTCGATTTAGATTGCCAGGTAGCGAATGGTGACTGCGGTGATGAACATGAAATCTGTGAAACTGTGAACTTAAAATACGTCACGATCACACGATGTGGTTGCGATAAGGGCTACAACAGGAAGAGACCATGGGAAGCCTGTACCGGCAAGTTTCATAATGATATATTTAGACTTTGAAGTTTAAGTTTCTAAACTTCCTATTTAAACCACATTATTAGCTTATTTCTCTGTTATCTTTCTTATTAGTATATTTGATATAAATTTAGTGAGCAGAAGATTGAACACGTAAATTTAAATATACCATTAAATGTTCAAAACAGTTCAGAATAGAATTGATATTAAACGATTATTCTATAGTGGTCCGAAACATGAACACATTATTTTTAATTTATAATTGTTTAATTAATTATAATATACTGACACTTTGTCTAGTCTTGTAATCTAGCCATCTAACGCATTATAATAATATCATAATTGCAAATTATAAGTAGCAATTTGTCGAATTTACTAACTAGCCATTTCAAAACGTTTTCTAGCACGACTGCTGTAATGTACTAGTCAGTAAAAGGTTTATAGGCGAGTCAAAATCCGTGAGCAGTCCTACTGAAACTCGTCGGCATTCGTTCTAATGCATCTATGCATAGATGTCGTACATACATTTAAATAAGCCACACTTAAAGGCTGCACAAGGCAGCAGAAAGTACTTGGTCCAGTCGTAAGATCCATCTGTTGGATTTTTCTCAGAAATACTGAGAACAGTCATATGGCTAATACTGCATAATAGATGTACAATTCTGTTGTTTTTAGATACTGATGAATGTTCCGATCGAGTTTCTGCATGTCGAGCAGACGCATATAATTGTACAAACACTGACGGAGACTTCTTTTGCAGTTACTGTTCGGAAGGCTTTCGCAACGTTAACGGAACTTGCGTCAGTAGGCCTATAGGTTAGCTAAGCCTATATTAGTCGTATCATGTTTTCTGCAACTATATAATATATATATATATATTACCGTAAACATAAACGCGGTTACTTCGTTAAATACCTAGCAGCGTTTTTCGTGTATCGAATGGCAAAACTGAGACCAATCATTTGCATTAGTTAACTTATGATTTGTATAGATTTATTGAATGGAAAACGCTTTCACTGCCATAGGCCTAATAATGGTTTTATAGTTTAGCATTTACTGATTATTGAAGACACTAACATGTGTGGATGTTGATAGCCGTTGTTGCATGATTAAAGGATTAAAGTTGGTGGATTACAAATGATACCCTATTGTTCTTTAGACAAGTCTGGCACAGGAGTCATTGTTGGTGCGGTTATTGGAGCTGTATTTGCTCTTGTCGTCATAACGCTTTGTGTTGTCTTCATTATTCGGTTCAGGTAACATGCATTTGACTATATATGTAGACATCTTCGCTTATGAGAGATTTTTAGAAATGTATGTCCACAAAAAGAGGAAAACGAATGAAATTCTCAGGCTATTCTTTTACAGTACTCTATGTTCTTTAATGGTCTGAGTTTTACAACCAGTACGTATAGCGAAGCTGATCTCCTTCTGAGATACCTTTGGGCTAAGAAAGGAAGAAACCTAAAGTCATGGATGCGGATCATTGTATGCCATGGAACTTGAAACGCGGACGCAGTTGCAGATGCAATCATGCGTGAAAGTGCTTTGAAGTCGTTAAATAGCGTCCAGTAAGCAGGCTGGAACTACTGTAGATCACAAAATAATTGCGCAATACTATATGAGCAGCAACATCAGTTTTCAAGGCACTTATATTTTGCAAAACCAATTGGATTTTTTAACAACACGTAAGCATACTAACAATATTATTCTTAATTTATTAGTTTAGATAGTAACCAAATTCAATGAAATGTTTCCACATTACTCAGTAACAATGAAATCAAAATAAACAGTGTGCCATCCAGACTATGTTCTATCAGATTAAACTGTTACACCCTCATCTTGTTTCTCTTAGTTATGCTTGGTTTCCTAGGCAGGCTGTTTGAAACGTTTACTTACGAGTTACGCTGAATTTAAAGTTTGTATAATTTTGTTTATTTGTTCTTTTATATTTACAGAAATGCATTTAAAAATAAGAATAATGCAGATGACACCGGTTCTGTCAGTAACTCTGCTGCTGTTCTTGGCAAAGGAATTAATGAGACAGATTCTGCTCATAAAAGAAGTAAGAACTGATGTTACTCAAGTTATCAATGTAGCGTATAATGCTTTATTTGGATATTAATTGTGAATCTGCGTCTTGTTTCTATGTGAGTCATGCTGCGCTTGTAAATAGTTTAGCAAATAAACCATTCCAACCTAAAGCTGATATATTCTTCCATATTCCTAGACAACCTGTAATGATGTATATATGCATGTATGTGTGCATATATATGCATGTATGAATGTGGTGTATGTATGCGTGTATGTAGGTATGTACATATGTTGTGTATGTATGTATGTATGCATGAATGTATGTATGTATGCATGCATGTACTGTATGTTGTCTATGAAGTTATTGCATGTATGTGTGATTATCAGAACATTCATATAGCATGTTTTAAGAACCTAACATGTTTTTCCGTGTCTGTTTGGGCTCTTTAGCCTCTTGCATCGTAATTAACATGTTTAGGCCTATTTGTGTTAGACAAGACTTCTGAGAATAACTATGACGAAAGCGAAACCCAGTACGCAAATGTTGCTCCGGTTTCGACCAGAGTTAAGGTTGAAGATCTTGCAGGCGTGTTTAAAACCCTAAGCACGACTCCTGGAGCCTTAAACAAAGAATTTCAGGTTTGACGAAATACGATTATTTTAGTTCATTACCAAACAAGATTCACTATCCAACCGCCCACATCCACACGTTCTTCCTCATACCTTTCTCTATCTCAGCCTCCAATCTCATTCTCTCTTTTAAATTCTGCAACGGTTTCTTAACCTACGCGGCGCCAGCTCCTTGGCACAAACTAGCGAAAGACCTACAGTTCACTAATCCCACTTTCTCGCCTACGAATACGAGCACTCATTCGCTTATCCTCTCTCTTGCAGCTGTTCGATCAAGACTGAAAACCGAACTTTCTAAGATATCCTATTCTGCTTTGGTTCTTGCAACATTCCATGACCGCCATCACCATTGATTTCCACGTAGTACCATGCTGTCTTTCCGGATTGATTTCACCCGAATTCTGACCTGGCTCGGTGCCAGGTTAGAATCCGGGTGAGGTTAAGCTAGAGCGACAGTGCTAAGGTGGATATCATCAAACAACCATGCTCTTGCGGATTTGATTTGATATAGCTCCCGTGTTAAGCTGGACTTCCTGACGCCTCTTTTGTGTGGCGCTGAGAAATTTATGAGATTTAAATTACATTTAAAGTTTATTTAATGCGTGAGTAAGCTGCAATATTATAATTTGGTTTAATCTGATCAAATATAATCTTACCCAATCTTGTCTAAATGATCCTATCAGGAAACTTCCTTAGCTCCGCTCTCATGATGTACAAGACATCAACTGAAGATCGCTTCAAAGCGAAACCGCATTCCAACACATAATACATTGAACAGAACAAGCTAGATCCATGTTTTATATATTCAAGAAATCATTGCGCTAGAATATTGTTTGACACAGTAAACCAAAAACATTAAAGAATACATCATGAACATCACTGACATAGTTTTATTTATTTATTTTCAGAGCATATCGATGGATTGCAAAGCAGTGAGCAACTGCGGAAAGAGAAAAGAATTGAAAAAGAAAAATCGCTTCAAGAATATTATACCATGTAAATTTAAATTAAAGTCAATAAGAAAGTCTTTTCAATATGGCCCAATGTTGATTTTATTTGTTCTGCATCTTGTGTTAATTATTACTTTTCATTGTGTTTTGCCCGCCATCAGCTGTCTCTCTGAAAGCATGTTTGATAAAATGAAGCATATGTTTATTCTGTATATGAAATAGATCTTTGTCTTTTATAAATTCAAATAAAAATTTTAATCGTTTGTGCACCAGTAAGCCTTATTGCAATACTGACGGTTTATCATCTTTGTTTAAACCATGATTGTTCAGGTTAGGTTCGAAAAAAATTTGGATGCAGTTGTTCCATTTTGCCATCTTGTAAACGACTTATATATCTTTCTTAAATTACTATGCTTTACGAATGTAACATGAAACTTTGCTGTCAATTTTCAGATGACCACAACAGAGTGATTCTGACGACAGTTGGCAATCAGAATTATTCAGACTATATAAATGCCAGTTTCATTTCGGTAAGCGCTTTAGATCGGCTTGTGAGTCTATACTATGTGAATTAGTCATATAAGACACACGATAGCCTACAGCTGATGCTTTCTTATGCGCCCCTTACACGTACAGGACCAAAACAACAGTAGAGCGTTCATAGTACGTGACAAAACAGCGCATAAGACCTTAAGCATATCCTTCACACAAAATCGATGACCTGTAGTAAGGTTGCGGATTCACTTCTCAGCTTTTGAAGGAATGCAGTATCAAATGCGGTTGTATTGTATTATACTATCGTATAACGTGTAATCCTGATAGCCACATTCTTTGGGCCCACATACATACATTGGGACTAAAGCTGATGGCCACCAGTTGACACCAGTGGCACAAAGCTGTGAGTCAAGTGAACGATGCTGCCTGGGAAGCAACATAAGAATTTTATTACCAAAATGTAAGATGAAGGTTTCATTAAGGGTACAGAAGTGGTAAAAATTTGATTAATATTCTTTAGGTCTTAATCTACTAGAATCATATACATAGTTTACCACATAATTCAAAATGTCTTGTGTACGTGGTATCTATTAAGCTAACGCCTGACAAGTAATTAGAAGGCTATAAAAGTTCCACTTTCACGTCGAACTTAAAATCAGTCATTATGAGCGAATTTAAGTATAACTTAGACTTCAAACACTGATATTCACAAGCCTATATCCGTCAACCTAATTCAAAACTTTTATTAATGCTTTATTTTAGGGATACAAATCGACAGACAATCTAATAGCAACCCAGGGTAAATATAACTAAAAAGTATGTTTCAAAATGCTTGTTAGACTTTATGCCAAACCTTTGCAACACATATTGAATATTAGAATAGTGTCGCTTTTGCAGGAACTGAACTGTAGCGTTTCAATATATTCCGACACTCACTATATGTGGAAAATGTTTTGTTACATCTCAGCAATTCCACTTTCGTATATTTGTTTAATTATATACTAGACCTCAAACACGTAGTGCTTCATATATCATTAAATTATAACTAGGCTAAATGGCTTGAAACGACTTTTCTTACAAATTTAATTGTTAAAGTAAACGTCGCCATGGTTCTAATTTTGGTGAGTGTGATTTTCACGTACTATTTACACATTTTAATGATAATTCAGGGCCAACACCAGATACAGTCGCAGACTTCTGGAGGATGATCTTTGAAAAACATGTCGGTCTAATTGTCATGATAACCAATTTAGAAGAAAATGGAAAGGTAAATGTCTCCCGATTTAATGCAAAGTTGGTAAAACAATTGCCATGTTTTATGTATTGTCTAAATTATGTATTGTTTCGACTTGTCCCTAAATTCTAAAGTATCTATAAAACAGGCGATATGTCTAACTATGCCATGCAGTCGCCTACTAATTGCAATTAGACCAATTTAATTGCTAGAGCAAACCAGCCTTTATTGTTCACCAAATAAAAAATTCAAGTTACAGTTAGCATTGACAAACAACAAATTGTGTCAATGCCAAAACACAAAAGAACGAAACTGTTCTGCTAACAAGGTTTCCAACTGCCATACAATATTTAAGGTTAAATTATCTCACAAGTCATATTATGTTTAAAAACAGTACAAGTGTTTACAACTGATTCTATTTCATTGTTTCTGTCATTAATCGTAGAGTAGGCTATATTCAATCGATTTTTTGTCAATTCGTAACTTTTAGCATAAGAACTATCATAACAACCGAAATATTCTGCAATTCTTCATAACAGGCTAACAATAGAGCCATTTGATGAAACAAACCTGAGTCGCGGAATAATTGCGTAACCTAACGTTAAGCAATTATTCCGCGACTCAGATTTGTTTATTCCAATGGCTTTATAGTTAGCCTGTTATGAAATTATTAAGAATTTCTTAATGCTTCGGGGGCAGATTTGCTAGACTTTGTGACGCGATTGCTAT
Source organism: Norana najaformis (assembly GCA_964023275.1). Taxonomy (NCBI): domain Eukaryota; kingdom Metazoa; phylum Annelida; class Clitellata; order Crassiclitellata; family Hormogastridae; genus Norana; species Norana najaformis. The sequence continues at coordinate 9,320,756 of OZ029913.1, read as the reverse complement.
ATTCAGAAAATTTCGTAGATTCACAACACTGTTGCTGTCTGCTGGTACGGGTACTGTCGTCTTAATTCGTTACTTAGAAATTCGTTACGTAGAAAGGACGATCAAATAAAGCATGACAACTATCAAATTAACATGAATCGTATGTAAATACACAATTTAGACAAAGTGCCAGAAGTATTGGCCCGAGATTGGGGAGTTGGCTACCTTCGGAGATGTGACAGTATCGCTTGTGGCTGAGAAAAGTTGGCCTGATTACGTTCAAAGACATTTCATGGCAGTGCGGGTAAGTTCTACAGCGTTAGACGGATAACCTACGTCCACTGCTTCAGTTACATTTTTAACATCAGTGACTAGCATTCTAAGCGATTGAATAATAATAATGCCTACGCGCTGAGTCATGTAACTTTGCCTCTGCTCAATGATCGCTACTCTCTCATAGATTAAACATTCTGTGAGTGTCTTTCTATTGTGAATACGAACACCAATGGTTTCGCATATCACACAGACTTTATTTTAAAAGCTTCTGCGGCATTTCTTCTGTTGCACTTTAAGACACCGATAGAAGTCTCAGGTATCCAATTTTCTGTCGTTTTTAGAAATCGGTTACGTTAGAAGTAAACCAGTGGCATTACATTTCCTGGCCGGATCACGGCGCTCCGTCTGATGTCAGAAGCTTCCTTGCCTTCAGAAGAAAAGTGCGACATTCTATGACAACAGATGCATTCACTATGGTTCACTGTAGGTGAGTATTTTCACGCAGACAGTTGCAGTGCCGACAGTTTAGACCATAACCTTATAGTGCAACAATTTAGATCACAGACCTTCTAGTGCAAGTACCCGTAATAAACTAATCATCATCATCGTCGTCATCGTCGTCATCATCATCATCATTAGTTGTGTGCCCCTTTCCACGGATTTCTGCCAAACGTCCGGTCGTCCTGGGCTCGTTTCCAGGCTGTTTGTAGCTCAACGTTTAGTAGATGATCATCCTCCCGAGCCAGCCAAGCAACTGGTCTGCTTCAGCTTCACGGGAAAGAGGAGATCAAGGCTTGTGTGGTCCAACCTGCCATCGCACGGTACAAAGTGCCCAAACCAAAGTAAACTAATGGCATAGATAATTCATTCTTATTTTCTGAAATTTTGGAATGCACTTCCATGGAGAAGGCCCCATGATTGTAAGGCGTGGCGCTACATCATGGATACGGCTACGCTAAAATGAGTTCGCTCAACGAAGAGAGAGACAGAGGCAGACAGAGACACAGACAGACAAACAAACAGATAGACAGACAGAGACAGATAAACAGACAGACAAAGACTGAAATAAACAGAGTAACTGCACGAAGGTTATATGCAAAGTACGTTCTTGTGTAACACAACAGTGCTGGTGCCGGTCGAACTGGAAGCTTCATTGCCATTGATTACCTCTTGGAACAGGCAAACAGTGGTCATGTCGATGTCTTAAATTGTCTTAGACTCTTACGTCAACAGAGAACGCAGATGATACAAACACTGGTATGCAATCATATATTAATTGAATAGTTTGCGCATTGAATAGCGTATATCAATTACTTTCAATTTTAATTTTCATGTGTATTATCTGTCCTCCAGGTTTCAACTTCTCTTGACAACTCTCGTATATGTTGAATTGATTTCGGACCAGCCAGGGTTCCTCTGCCAACAACCCCATCAAATAAGAATAAGCCACTGATACTTAGTGCAGAATGGCTGGCCTTTAAAATGTTCTAAGTGTTCAAGCGAGCAGGGCCGCTGATTTGAGAGGGCTGCCGTTTTATAATTGCTGTTATTGAAATTATAAAAATAATATAGCGCTGCCATTTTGGGTATTTATTAAATAACTTCAAAATTATAGGCTTAGGTTGAACTGCTTTTCAGGATCAGTACAAGTTTGTCTATGCGGCCCTCGTTGATCAATTCAGCACGGGTAACACAGTGCTTACACGCGATACATTCGACCGACTACATAGGGAACTTCTAAGTAATCAAGGAGGAGCCAATCAAAAAACCAAACTAGCAGTTCAGTTTGAGGTAAGAATTTATTGCAATAGTACAGAAGTACATGCAAATCAAACACGTGTTGTTTAAAGTATAATCAGGAAGTCTGTAACTACGTTCGTTTTAAGTAATGTACAACGTTTATCATTTAATTATGGCACGATCTTATTATGTCTGATATGCAACCACAGTTCTGGTTTCAGTGTTGTAAATTTATGTAGTTGTAGTTCTCCGGAATTTCTCAGCGTCACACTAAAGCTACAGCCGATAGACCAGCTTATTCGTCAGAGCGTTCTACCCAATATGAATAGTTATTAATATTATATAATTGTTTTTAAGAGGTATTAAAAGGTGCTATATAAATAGTTTGAGACATATATTAAATCCCAAGTCAAAACTCAAACCAAGTTATCAGTTGCATGCGAGGAATCTCGTGTTGACGCCCTCCCAGATTCTTGCGTTCTTTTGATACTGGTTTGTTGCAAGAACCTAGGTTCAGGACAATTGTAGGATCACCTGCCTTTAGCTGCTTGCTCCTCGCATTTGAAATCGTCTACCACAAAAGGCCCGACTTGCAAACTCGCTGTCATCTTTTAAATCACTCGTTAAGACTCACTACTTCATCCTGGCTTTTGCATGATTCCATCTTGGCCCCTAGCGAACATACATCCGCGCCTCAGATTCAGGTTTATCGACATTGCGCGCGTTACAAGTGCTTTAAATAAATAAAATAAATAAATACCTAACTCGATTACCGTATTATTATCAGAATAAATTTTGAATAAATCAGAATAAATAAATACCTACCTCGATATACCATATTATTATCAGAATAAATCTTGATGCTTTCATAAAGCCTTCGCCACGTTAAAAACCAACGCATATTCACTTGAAGCGAAAGTAACATAAAGAGCCCTTCCTTTTCTATTTCAGATGCTTGAGAAACTGACGCACGGTAGGGCTGTTACTTCCGATCGTATCATATCCGATAAGCAGCTTTTAGAAACCCCTTTTAGTGCTCTCAGTCTTTACGAAGGGCTTTAGTATATTGCCCGATAAATCGAAGATAAATCTTTCACGTGGTCTAAATGAATTGAATATTCAGTAATCATATATGACGCGGTAGCCCAATTGCTACCACTTATGAATAAATAGAAGTCGATCGCTTAGTGTACTTCATCTGTACTTCGTGCACAATTTCATAGTGATTATACATTAACCATTGTCAATATATAATTTTGACTTGTCATTAAAACTGACGCTAGATAAATGTAGGCAATAATTTAATATATAAGCTACACTTCAGACTTTGACCTTGGCAAGTTTTTGCGTGCAATTGCATCGGTACCCAAGCAGAATACGGATTTTATATTAACAGATACGCTTTCATATATTCCGCTGTTTACCAAAACATATTTATTTTACAGCAAACGAAGAGAACAGGATTGTTTCCGACAGCAACCTTGAAGCGGTGTATGTTCAGGTAGACCTAAAATATACATTTTTCCTCAAAAATTTCCTCAACATGTATTCTTTTGTGATACTGGGAAACTGAATTTACACTGTGTTCCGCATACTCTCTCTACATCGATGGCTGTTGTAGTTTAATGTTTAATAACGTCTTAAGGCATCAAAGGCCGTTGACTTCGATCTCCTCCTTTATTGTTTTAATATATTATAAATGGGTGTCTTAGAGGCGGGGTATCGGATTGTTTTAACATATTATATAATGGGTGTCTTAGAGGCGGGTTTTCAGATTCTTTTAGTATATTATAATTGGTATATATTATAAAGCGTCGTTATCATAATGCCTAAGGCATCAGTCGATGGTCGCTTCAAGTCAATTGCAATCCAAAGTCATAATCCGTTGGAGAAGCCTGGTCGAATTCCAATGAGTCAAAGAAACCAGAGTCCAGGCTACGATGGATAAGTAATTTGAAAGAGACGATTCTGTAGTTTAGACCTGAAGAATTAACGAGCTGAAACGGGCAGTGAATTCCAAAACTTTGGACCAGCTACCTGGGCGGCTTGAGAGTCCAACACTTTTCGGGTACGGGGCTCAGGAAGAGTCACAGTCTCCATCGATCGAGTGTAATATCTGTCAGTGTGAGAGGTAAGCATGGAACGTAGATAAGTCGGCGGATTTTAAATGTATTACTTTGTGAACTATAAATCATTTCGGTTGTAAGTCTGGTTTTATGAAATACAGAGCTCAAGAAAGACGAGATTTTACATCGTAACAACATCTCCTCCATCGAATGCTTCTGAAGACTTTTGGACACTGTGTGTTAACTGCAAAAGCAAATACATCGTCTTCATTGATGACAGTGGGGTAAGTTAACGCATTAGAAGAAGGGTGCTGCAAGTAGACGCTGTACCACAGTTCATGTAAGGCCAGGCCACGTAAGGTAAAGAAAGATAAGGTGAGGTAGGATAAGTTAAAGTAGGGTAGGGCACAGTGTCTTAAACTGCAGAATTGTCCCCTTGAAGAATATTGCTTTGTTAATAAGCAGCAAATGGAAATAATCCTGTCAAAATAAAAATTATAAATAATATATCTTAAGAATAAAGTTTGAAGTATTTCCTTAAAGGCAACAGCAAAAAAACATGAATAAATTATAGAAATAATATATATAAATTAAAGGAAAGCTGGTGTAAGATTTAGAACTTGTTTGAAATTTTCACAAAGGATCAAAATCAAAGTACCCCGACATATGGAAAAGAACTAGTCGGCCACTAAAGCCAAACGACGTCAGAAAACCCCAGCACCAGTCAGTCAGTATAGGCCTCACTAAATTCCTTAACAGCACTAAAATATGTTCCATAAATCAATGGACGCCAATCACTGTCTAGTACCGTTTCGTTAGCACTACTATGATAATATTATGTTATGCTCTAAGTTATCGCAGTTGATTTTACTTGATTCTGTAATGGATCGTTGAAATGACTTAGCTTGAAATAACTAAAGAGCCGCGCTATATAAATTGTCTTCGACTACATTACATTATAGTACATTATGGCTACAGGAATCTACCTCATTTATTGGCAGCAAAGCCGGATCTGTGGCATTGGAACATTTTACTCTAGTACTGAATTCGCAGTTCGACAAAGACGGCGTTTCTGTCCTAAAGATGTCGCTAGTCTCGAAATGCGAATCAATCTACGCAAATGCGGTTAGACCTTGTTTGTCTCTTTGCTTATCTGTCTGCTTGTATTTCAGGTTATTGCATTGCAGCATAGTGTGGCGTCATGGCAACCCATTCAGTGCGGATTTGTCCACTTGAACAATTAGACATCTCCACTGGTTCATTTGTAGCTTCATGCTGCATCATTTTTCAACTATATCATTTAAGCCATAAGCAAAATAAATAACATCAGCATAGGCTGTATTTTATGTAATGTAACTCTACGCAATGTAATGCAAATGTAAATATCCGACATTTCTCAGCGGCACACATAATCTGCGTCGGGAGACCAGCTTATTCTTCGGCGCTGTATCAAGTGAAGTCCACAAAAGCCAAGTTGTTTGGTCAGTTTTGGTGCCAGGTCAGAATCCGGGTGGAGGTCAAGCCGGGGAAGCAACACCGTGCTACGGTGGAAATAGCTGGTGATGGTGCTCAAGAGATAGGTGCAGGAGCGGAAGCAGGATAAAATAGCTGAAAAGCTCGGTTTCAGCCTTGAGTGAAAAGCTGCAGGAGACAGGAATAGCGGAGGAATCCTCACACTGTCAGGTGGAAAAGGGGATGAGCGAACCGGTGGTCTTTCGGGAGTTTGTCCAAAGAGTTGGAGTCGCGCTGGTTAAGGAGTGGCTGCAGAATTTAAGAGAGGAGGAGAGTGGAGGCCGAGAAAGGTATGAGGAAGAATGAGCAGATCTTGATGGTCAACTAAACATGTATGCCAAGTATTTCACTAATAGTGTAGAGCCTTTCTGAATGTTTCTGTTCAAAGATGGAGGATTCAGAAAGATATGAAGTGACCCTGATGCATATGCGAGTAACATCGTCACTGGGAAAAGATTCTCTAGACTTCGAAAGTCTAAATTCAACTCACAAAATCCTTAGACAACTGACGAGTACGGAGTTCAACTTCAACGGACCAATCATTGTCATGTCGCAGTAAGTCGAACACGATGATATCCGGAGATTGTTGATAGGTTGCAAAGATATTGGAACTTCATTATAAACATAAATAACCGCAAGGTTTATAAGCTAGGATGAGGCAATTGCAATCGGTTAATTAATAGCCGCTAATCGGTAAGTTATTAGAAATCACCAACCTTAAAGTTTTTGTTCATAATTACTTACTTTCTCACTTGGTGAATCTAGATATTTGTTCCAAGGGGTCAGTATGCTTCGTAACATTTGACAATATGTTGAGTGCTTGTAATTGTCCATTCTACGCTGGCAGGCAGGCTATGGGCCGCACTATGGAGTCCTGTTAGTACTCAGATGGGTGACCATCCGTGGAATATCACGACACCTGGCGCCCGTTCAGTCCTACACATGCACCCTTATATGAAAATCAACGCAAGTAGCCATTCGAGGTCAAACCAGTGTCCTACTATTGGATAGCTGTGGTAGTGTCGACCTCATAAACACGCTTCTGAGGACTTTCTATTGAAGGAACTGAGTATTATCGTTACCTTTAACCTCTGTAGTGTAGTGCGGCAATCACTCGGCAAATGGACGATATAGACTACATGTATCATTGTATGTTAAGTGACTAAATATGTGGCAAATAGACCTCAAATTTATGACGTCGATCTACTTGTTATAAATTTCTAGCCTTACTTTTCCTCTTCTATTTTTGTTCTTGTCATTGCAGCTTCGAAATTATCCCCTGTTGCCGATTGCTACAGCAATTTTCTTTTGAATAAGCTCCTTTGCGAATACCGTTTCCTACGGCTAATGCAGATTGCTTGGAGCTGAAGAAAAGCAGAGTTAACTATTACATGTAGACCTCTTCGATAGGACTAGTACTTGCAACTAGTACTTGCAACGTCCTTATTAAATCTCCACTTCCAAAAATAGTTTCGTGAATTGATGTTTCTTTAGTTATATTTAGTTGAGAAGGCTAGTCTCAGTGGAGTTTTTCGCAGCTTTCAAAAAGAAATTAGAAAGGTTTGGCTATGAAAACATTACTGGGTAATTTGCAGTGGTTCTACCACAGTGTCCATGTCATCTGAAACACTTCAAATCCTCGTTATGTTATGTTAACGTATTGTTATATGTGGTGCAGTCCTTTTATGAACCGTAATTTCTTATTTGAAGAAAGTGGTTGCTAATATTGTTAACTTCAGAACTGACGACACGTTGAGCAGTTTCTGTGTAGCTGTATTTAACGCTTTTGACATGATGACGGAAGAAGATGAAGTCGACGTTTATCAAATAGTTCAAGACATCAGAAAATCGAAGACTAGCTTCATTCCAACATTGGTAAGGCTACAGGCATAGGCCTATAAGTGCAAGTACTCAATACATAAGTAACTTTAGCGTGTAAGCATGGCATGAGCATAGCAGTTTTGATATATAGGGTCCTATGTCTGTCTGTCTGTCTGCCTGTCTGTCTGTCTGTCTATCTGTCTGTAGATCTAAAAGGCATCGATAATAAATGCTGCTAATACTATCTATTTGCATTCGGTCGGAGTAGCCGCAATGCTAATTGGAGTCAAAATCCAGGCATCTTTTATAGGCTTCTAAAATACTAGTATTTCTTCTAAATTATGGCTTCTAAGATGCTAATAATAAACTAATAACTACGATTGTGTCTGTATTTCAGCATGCTTACAACGAACTCTATAATGTCGTAGGCAAATACATCAGATGCGAGAGCTGAAGTATGTCGCTGCGCACAGTGGAATGAGTGCAGGTGTGGTTTAGAGACCTAATACGCGTCAGCAAGATTTACGGATAATGTCAGCTCCCTGTCCAGAGGACTGTGCCAGTCAATTACACTTCCCGACAACGCATCTGACGCGCGGCAGCCTTAACCACGTCTTCAGCATGTGTAAAAACAAATGAATAATCCGATGACTCATGTTCCTATGCAAACGCCCACTCAAAACTTGCTGACTCAACACCGCAATATTACGTTCACATTACCTTTATACCTTTCTGAAGTTAAACAATCCATCTCAGACGATTTTTAAACGGAGCACGATGCATTGTCCTACAATCCGTCGTAAAACAAAGAAAAACATGGTCACACTCAAAACACCTTAAGTAAGAAACACTCAATTATAAGCGTGAGAGGCAATCTATACCCACACTCAATTTACTATTACAATATCTCACGCCAAGATCGAAGGCCTGTAACGCCAAACACCATCTAACAGATTTCGCAGATTTAGAAATAGTAACCTTAAGGCATAGGCATCAACATAAGTGGCCCTATATAAAAAATCTCCGTCTTTTCAAACATGACGCATTTAATGGGAAATGAAGTTTTGAGGCGCGGCGTTCATGTTTTCAAGATAATAGATTAGGCCTAAGCACTAGAAATACCTCGTAATAGAGAGACGTTACATTCTACTGCTTTTCAAACCTTAGTAGTTGGACAGGTGTGAAGGGTTTGAAATAAAAGTTTGTAATGGTAATTATAAAAAAATTGCATGCCGCCACTTCAACAGAAGCTAGTTATTATACAGACTTCCGATAACGTTGATGCTATGCGGTCCCAGTTTCCATATAACTTTGTGGGGTGGGGGAGACTCCATGCAGTTCTACGCCCAGAGCCGCACAGATCACTGTCCCTTCTACTCTCGACGTGATATGGTCGTTTCGTACCATCTCTCCCAATAGTACCCATTCCTTACAGGCTGAGTTCAGGATCGGCCTCATGCCTAAGAGAGGCAACACTGTAAAGCTCTCTGTCGGGATCCGACTCTGCCTCTCCCCGGTCGCCGGATGGGCAGCGTCCTGAGGATGTTCATTTCTCAGAACAGGGTTCGCTTCTTAACTGGCAAAAGTCGTACCCTTTCTGTGGGCCTTGTAAAAACACGGCCTTACACATCAACACCATGCTACATCTCGTAACTCTGGAACTGCAACCATTAATCTGAGTCACCAGTCGTTCGTATGTGAGACAGGGTGGTCTTATGACAAGTCTCTACGTCTTCTAGCCCTTGGCACATGGATGTGGGGCAACGCTTTGTCCCACTATCACACATCTCTCGCTCAATTTCTGTGTGTAGGACTGCCAAACTCACACGTATATTTGTCATGCACGACAACTTCCGGAGAAAGTTTTCGTATCGGGACTCTGTGTTGGCAATTATCGATCAACACAGTTAACAAATTCAGCTCCGGAAAATACCTGTAGGATCTCTATGTAATTCTTCCACCGCTATATATGCACACAGACCTAAATTCCCAGCCAACGCATCTAGATCTTGTCAGGACCAGTGAAAACCAAATCGTAGCAATAAAACGGTAGGTTTTGCACACAAGTGATTGCACGTGCTTAACAATTCATACTCGTGCTTTAATTTCTCATCCATAACCGAGCATGCTTGTGCTTGACAGTGGCAAGTGTCCATAAGCACCTTTTCGTATTTGATTATGGCAGAATGTATAGCCCACGGTTTTGACGCTTTTACTGTTGTTTACACACATTTATTGCTTACTTTGACACGTTTACTGATGTTCGTTGTATGCATAGGCATGCGTTTTATGAACAGTAATTTCGACTGTCGTAGTGTTGTGACACGATCACCTATTGGGGGTAATGAAACAACAAAAGTTAACGCTGAAAACCACAGAATATCTAGTGACTTTAGACTGGTTTTGAGACAATAATCCTTTTTTGGTGTAAAGGTAGGCAGGCGAACTATAAGCAAAAATTGTCACCATAGCAGTGCTTTGTCGAACTCGCCCGTTGTGGTAGCAGCACAACAACTGCTGGCGTTAAACCTTCACAATGTAGGAAATGCGTGTTGGCGGTATCCATTGACAGCCACGGTAGCCCAGCTATGTGTTACCTGCTAAATTTTAATATTGAAAATGTTGCCTAAATGTCTAAATTGTGTGCTAAAATCCAAAAGCATCAAATGCTGACAAAATTTTAAAAATATACGGTGAGATTAACTGTTGCGAATTAGTTCACGAATAATCTAGGCCCTACAGCAAACCGAGTTTCCATTTTTAACGCTTCTACTTCCAATGTCTATTTAGAACTTGGTATTTGCAAAGACTTCCTTGGTCATGATTACCAACTACCGTCATACAGTTCCACACAAAAAGTCACCAAAAACAAATCTCACAAACAGATAGACAGATAGAAAGAGAGCAAGATAGATAGACAGACAGATAAAAATATAGATTAGATAGATAGGTAGATAGATAGATAGATAGATAGATAGATAGATAGATAGATAGACAGATAGATAGATAGATAGATAGATAGATAGATAGATAGATAGATAGATAGATAGATAGATAGATAGATAGATAGATAGATAGATAGATAGATAGATAGATAGATAGATAGATAGATAGATAGATAGATAGATAGATAGATAGATAGATAGATAGATAGATAGATAGATAGATAGATAGATAGATAGATAGATAGATAGATAGATAGATAGATAGATAGATAGATAGATAGATAGATAGATAGATAGATAGATAGATAGATAGATAGATAGATAGACAGACAGACAGACAGACAGACAGACAGACAGACAGACAGATAGATAGATAGATAGATAGTCCATGGTAATGAGGCATTGCAGCTTGAGAAACTTGCTCTAGTGGAGAAAGCACGGTAGAACAATGGTCACAACTCACGAACAGATATATTTCCTCCTGTCTGGCGAGTGGAGAACCTGATACGGTAAAGATAATTTGGTTGAATACGGTATTCATGTCGGTGCGTGATAGGTTAGTCGCATCTTCCATTTGCCCGAACCACTTGGAAGCTATTGATTTTATAACGTATTTACATGGAAACAGTCTCTGTCATACATGAACACAGAATATTGCTAGTCGTTTACATATTATCGATTGTCAGTCACAGCCGAAGTAGCAGATATTTAAATGAACGGTTTCTATCGCAAAGTCACTTTCAGACGATTGCGATCTTCGAGATGGATGTTCTAGTTCTACTGGTTGGTTCTGTTTTGGGCCTCAGTCTTCTTACAATGTCCGAAGCAATGCTATCAAAGGTGTTTTCGGTTGCAGCATATGACAACGGTACAGAGAAATGCGCACGGGATCGGCCTTCGATGGTGGAGTTCGACTCAAGCTTTATGCAATGCGGTGTATTTTGTGTAGTTCAGACGCTTTGTCTTCATTTCAATTACTTCACGAAAAGTCTCAAATGCGAGCTGTTCAGTTTTATACCGGACCACTACGACTCAGTTGATGGCTGTCAAAGTCTGACGATTCTGGTAGGCCAACTATGTAATTCAGCTAATTCAGATACTCTTGCCATTTCAATTCTGTTGTTCTGATAGGCCAAAGATATTATTCAACGAAGTTAGTCATGCTATTTCCATTCTATAATTGGTGATAATGATAAAATTGATACCAATTTTCTTATTTTGTTATAAAAAGCCAATGTGACTCAACTACCTACCTCAAATTATGGAGGCCAGAGTGAGCATCAAAAGATCTAGCACACCATTGACTGTCTCAAGCTAAGCACTAGCTGGGTTTGCGCTGCTTAAAGTCAGTGCCCTGTCAGCATCGTGTTTTCAGCGTATTTGATATAATGAGTTTCGAATGCGGTGTTTCTTCGAATCGATTATCGGTTATCATGCGTACAGTGATAAACAAACTAAAAGTTATCAGACGATTAGTGTCTTGCAATGCTTTCCTGTTCAAGGCTCCACATCGAGAAATGCCGCTTCTCCACCCATCTCAGTCCATTGCCATTCTGTTCCTGTCTTGGTCCACGATGTCTCTAAACATCTCAATTTATGTTTGATTTGTCTATAATGGCTAGATCATTCTACTCCTTTTTCTTTCGGGGACCCATTACATACCTTGGATGGCTCTTCCAATGTCCATCTGAATTAGATGTTCCTTCCATTTCAGTCTTCTCTTCCTGGTGATATTCTTTTTATCCTCTTATCATATCCTTTCTCTTATAGTTTTTCGATAATTTATCACGCCATAAAATGTGCAGTATTCTCCTCAGCCATGAATACTGGGCTGCCTCCAGTCTTGTCTTCTTTGCCATTGTCATTGGCCAGGTCTCGGATCCATTTCGCAGTGTCCTTACTAAGAACTATGACTTCCTATAGAAGAATCATTGTCTTTGTAAGTCTTCGAAACACATCATTTGCCTTTACTATGCGTGTCTTCACCTCTGGGAGGATTCAAATTACTGGTTACTAATTGAGCTGGCAGTTTAACCAATAACATATAAAAAATAAAATTTCTTAACACAATGTTATTGATAAACGAAAGAACTTGCTATTAAGGCGAAAACAGTCTTCTTCCAGTTACTTGGTAGCGAACAAAAACTATTGCTCAACGGCTTAATCTTCGGGAAGGGCCTATGTGTATCGCTGGTGGGTCCGAAATATTCCAAAAGAATACAAGACGCTGTTTTTGTATCACGTATGTTACTGAAATAGGTCGACATACAACGTATTTGCAGTGACCGTTGCAGTACAACAACTTTGAGTCCCTAATTCGCTATGTACAGTGACAGGTCGTGGTCAACCCGTTTATGAGATGCTCATGTAATTGAGTCTTTCCGCTCTGCATATGTTCCCGTTTGACCGTCCGTTTAGTGAATTTCTCCTATATCCAACATCGTCGTCTTTTTACTTTATTCCTTCTCCACGCACCTTTCATCTTCACCTTCACCTCTCAATCAGCCATCTCCGTTTATCCACATTCTATTCAGCGGACTCCATTCCGTTTTTCATTCCTGCATCTTTCTGTCGCCTTTTATGACAGGCATGTGCAATCAGTTATGCCTCTATTAATGGTAGTCCAGTCTTAACGTATTAATGATATCTATTCTTACTAGTTGAAACAAAAGAATATATTTCTAATAAACAAAATAATAAAAAAATACCCTCATGTTAAAAACTAATATTATCGTCGTCTTGGTCGCATTTCAGAGCTGCATTTTCTTAATCGTAAACATGTATTCTATTAGCTTATTCGAAATTAATTCTAATTTAACAGATTAAATGACATTTTAACCTAAGTCAAAAATTCAGTGTCGTCCTTCATTCGGACCAAGTTTGTGCCGTATCAAATAGAGCGAATTAATATTTATTTTCGGTGATGTTATAAAACAAAGATTAATTGTTCTATAATGGCGACATGCATGCCGTCTTTATCAGGCATCAAACACTATGAAACTGTAGCCATAATTCATCTGAGAAGCATGGTCGAGTAACTGTTGAATAACTATAGATTAATTATTCAATATTTTAAACATCTTTTGGTTTTCTTTAAAATCTCTAAACTACAATAAAACGTGTACAGTTGTGGCAAAAAGCGCCTGAAAACTTTCTACCTATATTAATTTATGTGCAGGCGCCACATGTATCTCCTTTGAATACGACGCAGTTGATTGGAAGTGATGTGCTGTTAACGTGTCGTCGTTCAACTCAATGGATTCGCTGGATCTATTCAAAACCCGGATCAGTCACTCCAGAAATCATCGTCGAACATTGTCAAGTGTTGGATGCTTTCGGAGATGCATATGCTGTCGACAAGACGAGTCTCAGCTGCAATCTCCAGATCAGGAACGCCACTGCTAATTATAGTGGTACTTACGGATGTCAGGATGAACTATCCAGTGAAACTCCAGCAACTGCAGAACTGAAGGTCCAACGTAAGCGTTTTGATTATTTGCAGATATGACAGTTTGTTTCCATAGTTACAATGTATGGCTGACACCATAATATAAATCTATACAACTGTGTAATTATAACTAAAATTTGGCATTTAATGCAAGGTTTCATAAAAATAATATGCGATTAGGAGTGCAAAAATGACTATCTGTAGAGAACCACACGCTACTGCGGAGCTCATTGTTGAAGGCAGGCAGATACGCAAACTTCGCTAAAGCTGTGGTTGATTGCCTATTAATATACACAATTACACGATCAAGTAAAAATTTTTAAAATACTTTTATTTCTGTTCCGTAAGAAGATACCGTCGAAAATATGCATTTGGAATCCTGGCATTATTTTTTATCAGCAACATTTGATTTTAATATTTCTTCTAATGTTGTATTGACTCAGTTGATGCTTGTAAATTTTATTAAGGCTGACAGCAATCCACTATAGTTGTTTCATTTTATTAATGCGATTTATATTTTATCTTTACTAATTACATTTGTTTTGACGCTTATTTATTTTCTGCAGCTCGATGTCCTCCAGGTTTTCAGTATCTCTCTACAGTTGACAGCTGTTATCAGGTTTTATTCAGCCATATGTCTTGGAACAACGCCAGCAGTACCTGCCAACAGCTCAATTCGTATCTGGCTATGATAACCAGTGCCACTGAGCAGAAGGCCATTACGACTTTCCTTCAAGCAGAATTGGGTAGGTATTAATTTTAAATATGAAATAATTTTCGTCATGCTCAAAACCAGGTGATACAAACGTTTTAAAAGAACTCAACGATTTTTCAGTAAAGCAGATGTCAAGCTACCTGAAGAAAAGTTGCAATGGCCTTCTGCTCGTTGGCACTGGTTATCATAGCCAGTAAAAATAAAATATCTATCATTATGACAACGGCGCTATAGAAGTCTTTCGATTGTAAAACGCATATTTTACACTTCTTGCAATCAGTTTAAAAGGCAAACGACACAGTAGTTAATTAGATGTGTAAAAGACACAGTAGTTAATTAGATGTGTAGGACTGTGCTCATGGAACAGTCTTTCATTGCATTTACGTACTCTTTGTTTCACTGTATTCTGTTGTTCAAAGTACATTTTCTGGCTACTTCAAAGTTGTTTAGATCAATTGGATGCGGCGTGTGCAGCACGTTTGTGAAATACTTTAGAGCCGTTATATTAAGTGTTTCGATACATACATACAATACCCGTGTATCCGTTGCCTCTGTATTTCAGTTCCTACAGCTGAAAGCGCCTGTTTTACCATATGGATTGGCGGTCAAAGAAAGGATTTGGCCAGTTGCAGTCGGTTTGTATGGAAACCGACTGCTAGCGAAACAATACCAATGAAATACACTTTTTGGAAACAGGGGCAGCCAGACTGTAAGGCATCAAAAGAGCACTGCTTGCATATCTGGTACAGTACTGGTCGCTGGAACGACGTGTCATGTGCGTCGCCATCGTGCGCCCTCTGCGAATATGGTCCGTGGTATTGAGTCATTATTGTTGTTATAGGTTGGTCGTAGTAATACGTGATTTGTGTTTGTCATCCTGTGTGACTATGCTGCTGAATTCTGCTTATAATAGATGCTGTTCTAATTAGATATTGTAGGCCTATTTACTACGGTTATTATTCATAAAATGTTTTGTTTTTACTCCGAATATTAATCAATTACACAGGCCTGCATATTAATGGTTTCCAATTTTTTTCTTCACCGTTTTAGGTGTTTTCATTGGTATTCAGTTAGCTGAATTCAAACATGCACGGGTTTTTCCTCTATCACGTACGGTTTTTTCCACAAGTGAAGACAAACATCCAGGAAGACCTAGCAGAGTGGAAAACGCTTATTTACAAAGAACTTAAAAATTGTTACAATGAACTCAGCTGGATTTTTCATTCATTCATTTGTAAATGTTTGTCACAGGTGCCGAGAAGTCAGAAATCTTTGTAATATCTTTTCTTCTTCCCTTCAAAGCTCCTTTTAGAACTGTTTCTCTTGTACACTGCTTGCGGTTCTTCCCTATGCAACATCCAGCAGTAGTCTGCTATCATGTTAACGTTCCACTGACCCTGATACCTCCGTTCCATTTTCTTTATGTCCTGGTGGAATCTCTCTCCTTGTTCTTCACTGACAGCACCTAGATTTTCTGGGAAATAGCTTAGATGGGAGTTCAAAAAGTGGAGCTTCAAGCTCATTGAGCAGCCCAAGGCTTTCAAGTTCTTCATCATGTTTCCTACGATGTTCTCGAAGTCACTGTCTCTATAGTTGCCAAGAAACTTCTTTACCACTTCTTTAAAGGATTGCCAAGCCGATCTCTCAATTTCTTTCATTTTGGTATCAAATATCTCGTCCCTCATGAGTTTTCGAATGTCAGGACCGACGAAAACCCCTTCTTTCAGCTTCGCTTCTGACAACCGTGGAAACTTGCTTGCAAGATACTTGAAAGTATCACCATCTTTTGGAAGGGCTTTCACAAACTGCTTCATGATGCCAAGTTTGATGTGAAGTGGAGGTAAGAGTACTTTTCTTGGCTCCACCAAAGATTTGAAGTGCACGTTCTTTTCTCCTACTTTTAGTGTCCTGCTTGGCCACACCTTCTCAGTCCAGTGCTTGGCTTTAGCACTGCTATCCCATTCGCAGAGGAAACAGGGGTACTTGGTGTAGCCGCCCTGTTGACCAAGGATCATAGAGATCACTTTAAGATCGCCACAGATGGTCCATTCGTATTTCTTGTAGTTCAGTTTGGTCAGGATGAAGGCTAAATTGTCATACTTCTCTTTCAAATGAACGGAATGTCCAACCGGTATAGAGGCGTATTTGTTGCCATTGTGAAGAAGGACAGCTTTTAGTCTTCTTTGTGATGAGTCAATGAAGAGTCTCCAATCGTGAGCCTCATGCTGAACATTTGCATCAGACCGGTAACATCGGAGCAGTAAACAAGTTCACCGTCTTGAGAAAAGTAAGGCACGTAGTCTTTCTCTCGGTTTCTAAACCAACTAAAAGAAGTTCCAGGAGTCAACAAGTTCTTCTTCTGGAGTCTAGAACCTAGCAACTGAGCGGAATCTTTCGAAAGAGCCAGATCTCGAATCAAGTCGTTCAATTGTGATTGTGAAAACAGTTCGGGCTCACTGCTGTCGTGTGGAAATTCCTCATCAGAATTGCCATCTGACTCACTCCCCGATGGCCCACTCACATCGCTTAGGCTTTCTGCAGGCAAAGGTATGGGAATGCCAGGTCCATGAGACACAGGGCGCAGTGCAGATTCCAGGTTCGGGTAGCAGATTTTGTCTTTGTTTTTTAAGCTGTATCCCTGTATGTTGCACGAGCAAAAGTAACAGTCATCGCTGTGGTTTCGGGGCTCCCTCCATATCATAGGCACTCCGAAACGAAAAGATTTCACCTTACCCTTAGACCACATGCGCAGTCCTTCCACGCAACTGGAACAAACTCGATGTGGGGCCCATGCCTTGTCCTGGTCTCCAAGCCTTACACCAAAGTATGCAAAATACACTTTCTCAACAAAGTCAGTGACCTTCCGCTCTTGCTTTTTCACTAACAGTTCGCCACAGATATAACAAAACCTGTCAGGAGAATTAACACATCCTCTTGAAGCCATGACAGTTATAAATGTATACACCAGACTTAATCCTTTCACGTCGTTAATGTAAAAACCGGACTTAACCCTTTCAGGCCGAGGTTCAATTTCGCATTTATGAAAACATAACAAGAATTCGGGTGTCTTCATTACTACATTATAATAAAATATATTTTTTATTATGTGCATGTATTTGTAATTGTGTTTTCAATGTAAAATAGCATTTCTGCGGAAAAATTGAACTTTCCAACAAAAAATCCCAATTTGTGTCAAAACTGTATGTGTTAGAATTTTTACAATATTTTTCCAGAAATGACCGTGTAAAAATCTATAAGAAGCACCATTTACTTTGAAGAAAAAAATTTCATCGCAGACCTGTGTTATTGTTGTCCTATTCTTCTTCTTGTGGATATAATTTGTAACAATCGCAGTGTTATTCAAGGATCTGACATCCCCAACCTGTGCATTTTATGAAGAGTTAATGTAAACCCTGCCCAAGACTTCCATATATATCAAATATACGAAAAGGAGGCATATATTTCAATCACAACACATCCGTATGCTACAATAAAGACCTTCATCATCCGGTCATTATAAAATACAAAATTCTTTATGGTGCCAGTACCTGTAACTGCCCAACCACTAATGGTTCAATTATCACTCCAAATGTACAACAGACTTTGATTTTAGACTATTTTATTCTTCTGCACCGTTTGACTGTTTGATTTCATTACAATTCTTTTGAACTGTTTTGTATGCGGTTTCAGGTCGTCTAGAGATATGAAATAATAAATCAACTTTAGGTTAAAATTGTTCATTTACTATTTACATCTATTTGCAAGCTATTTATAAGCTTAACATGATTCAATAGAATAGTGCGCTGATCTTAGAACTCAAGCCCCGGAAGCCAACGCATTTTGATGAATTTAGTATGAAATTTAGCACATTTGTGCGACTTTTATAGCCAGGGATCCAGTACCTGGATGAAAATCGAGTGGTCTGATTCAGCGAGTGTCGAAAGCACGAAGTCACTAACGAGCAGACGGTAGTGACGTAAAATTCCATTCGTGGTTAGTGACGAAGCCAGAGAATCCAATGAATTTTGAGGCTTTTATTGTAGTATTCAGCCGATTTGGGCTACATATTTGTCAGACGTTTTTATACAGGATGTCCAGCACCTTGATGAAAATTGAGGGAGTTCAAGCTATCGCCGAAGACGGGACTTTCTAAAGAATAGGGATCTTGGAAGCGTCGTAAACCCCTGGAGGAGTCAGGGCGAAACCTCGGAAGCAAATGTATTTTGCCGAAATAAAACAGGCCAGGAACCGAGTGAGTGAAATCGAACGGAAAATTACCCTGTATTGTATGATGCTCACATGCATCGACAGAGAAAAGTCGAGTATTTGAAGTCATCCACTCTGAACTACTCTAACAGTGACCGAAGTCTTTTATGCATACTGTAAGCGAGTGAATCCACTTGGTGATACGCGTCGAATACAGCTGAACATCATCGGCGTCTTTGGGTACCTAGACTCCTGGTCCTAGCGGCTGATTTTAATTTTAATTGTAATAAAAAATCTATTGAGGCGACCCCAGGACGGCGCCACGTAGAACATTGAGAGGAACAGGTGCCAACGATAAATTTTTTATAACCAACTGAACTCAGTAAAGAGCGAATCAACTTTAGGAGCAGTTATAACGGAGAAGATTTCCAACACCCTCGTAACTTTAAGACGTTAAATGTTGGTATTATTACTAAACAGTAAAAAGCTCAGATGTTGCTTCAGTCTTTTGAGACTCAAGATGGTTATGATTGTGCAACAGTATGAAAGCAGCAGCTAACATAGACTACTGTGTAAATGGGCGCTGTTGAAATTGCAATTCATATGATTACCGTTTAAGATCAAAGTTTCTCCAGTTCTCTCTATGAGCTTCTCCTCCTCTTTCGTCAATCTCAAAGCCTAGGCAATGGCGAAAGAGAAGGAGACGCTTCTGGAGAAGATAGAAAGTGAGAATGCTGCGATGGATAGTTGGAAATCTCACTGAAATACAAGAAAAGGAATCAGAATGCCAGACATATTGGGAGTTGCATGTATATCTGACAAGGCACGAGAAGCCAGTTGAGATGGTATGGTCAGGTGATGACGACAGAGGAGGAAAGCTGCATTCAAAGAATTACGAGAGCAGAGATTTACGGCCTCCGCTGTCGGGGTCGACAACAAAGGAGGTGGGAGTCATCATTTAAGAAGACCTAAAGCTCCTTAGCCCGAAGAAAGAAGATGCTGGAGAGAGAAACAAATGGAAAAGAACGATCCATGTGGCTAACCCCTCCCCGAGGAGGGATTAATTCCAGCCAGAAGGAGAGAGATAGAGATAAAAGTCATCAATATTTTCTAAAGCGATCGTTGTGCTTGTACTGAACAGTGAGCGCGCGTGCTACGGCGGCCATCTGACGATTGAAGGGGAACTGTTCAAACAGTGCAAAAAACAAATTAACAACCCGATGACGCTTGAAATTTCGCATACAAATGCGCACTCAAAACTTGCTCACTAAACAGCGCAGTATACAATTTGCCCTTACGATATCTCACTCCAAGATCGAAGGCTTTTAACGCCAAACACCATTTAGCAAGTTTCGCAGATTTAGAAATAATAACAGTCAATATGTCAACGGATTTTAATCATTACATTAGCATTACGTGAACCTAAAATAATGTCTTTCTCTCATTTCCAAACCATTGTGGTGTACATATGTCCAACAAAGTTTATGGCGGCTTCATTCAACGTGTCTGCGTTTCTGCCTTTATGGTGTCGCTTGGTCGCCTATTATTGTCTTCCGGTCTACCTAACTCTAATCGTGGGACGCTTCTGGTCTCTCTTTCTATCTAGCGCGTGAAAGTCTTCACAACAGGCACCAGTTGTTATTAGCGAGCCCTAAAAGTAGGCTAGGACTATGTGCCTAACGAAAGTATCTGAATGTATTCGTTCTGGCGGTCTTAAGAATCTGTTCAACAGGTCGCCGTAGGGTTGATCTTAAGGACTGCATTATTTACCATATCATTATAAAATATTTCATTAAGTTTTAAGAAGTCAATTACAATATGAACTTGAATTTTAGCTATTATGTAATTAAGTTACTACTAAGATGAACTTAGTATGTCTAATAATAACAATTTCTACAAGGATATGGCTAGTAGTCTGTCACCACAGAAGGAATAGGCCTACTACAAATTTTAATCAAACTGTTAACATTGAGCTTATTTTAATCACCGAATGGTTTCGTTCTAATAAGCTGTCGTTAAATTTAAAGAAAACCAACTTCATTCTATTTTCCTCACGTAGAAAATCTGTATCTGATTCGAACCTGGGTGTTAGTATTGACGGATATAGGGTTTCTCAGGTCACTTCATGTAAGTTTCACGGCGTATATATTGATAACCATCTCACATGGAAAGACCATGTGTATCATATATCTTGTAAAATAGCTAAAAGTATTGGAATTTTTTATCGTATTCGCCTCATTTTGCCAAGTCATATTTTGTTAAAATTATATTATTCATTAATTTATCCATTCCTAGCATATTGTAATCTTGTTTAGGCATCTAATTACCACTCCAGAATATCAAGTTTATCTATTTTACAACGACGTTCGGTTAGAATAATCGCCGGGAAGTTGCATGGAATGACTACTGAAAACATAAATAAGTATCAAATATCCTAGTTCGTGTTTAGATATTACCAAAATGCATTGCCACCTGTTTTAAGTAATTATTTTATGTGTGTTGCTGACTTCATATTCCACGAGATCTCAGTGTAACTACTATGAAAATCTTACCACAACTAACACAAGACAATTTGCTTTGAAATATGCAGGCCCATCATTATGGAACTCAATTCCCAAGAATTTACGTTCTTTACCTAGTTTAAACTTATTTAAGAAGCATATTATTCGGTATTTTAGTACTTCTTGCGACTGATCATTGTATAATCTATTTGAGTTTTAGTTATGCCAATGTACTAGGCTATTTCTTTTCTTTGTGGACAGATGTTGTTCTCATTTTAGTTAAGAATTGATTAGCTGCCCATATATAAGTCATCAGCCATCGATATATTATTGTATTAAAGGCTACCCTAAATTAGCGGGACCTCGGCCCCTTTTGGGTAGACCTTTGCATCCAAACAAGTGTATTTTTTTGCAATGTTTTTATTATGTTCTTCTTTGGAGCAATAAACTTACTTACTTACTTATATAAATGGTTCCCTTGGATACAGCGTATTTAACAAGTAATCAAGAGTGGATCAAACACGTGATATGTTTGTTGATGTCAACGACGATGCATTCAGAAAGGAATATCGATTGCGCTAAAGCTTCAAAAGTCAGACACGTTTTCAATATTTGCGTCAGTATAAAAGAATAATAATCCCAGAACTCCAACAGCACCACTGTATTATTCTCCAAGGCATCAGTCGCTGGTCATTGGTACCCAAAGTCGGCGAGCAAACCAATTACCAAGCTGAATCCGGTCAAAAACCAAAAGTGAAATCCGAAAAGACACAGACAAAGCCAACGGGGAAAAGAGACCAGGACAGATGGACAGGCCTATTTATTTCAAGTCTAAAGGTTATCACACACCCTGAAGAAAACACATTTGTTAGTAAAACCAAACCGAAAGTAGGGTGACCTACATGTTGTATTAAGTGTTCACTGAAGGAAAGGTTAGAACCAAATACAATATACAACACCCAGGTTAAAGATGAACAGCTGCGCTACATGAGAGATAGTCCGAAGTGGACAGAATTCGGCGATTTAAATTTGTTCAGCTGCTACATCTCTCGCTCAATTTCCGTGAGTAGGACTTACAGTCTCACATGTAAATTTCTAATGCACCACAACTTACGGAGAAAGTTTTCGTACAGGGTCTGTGTTGGCAATTCTCGATCAACTCAGCTATTAAATTCTGCTCCGGAAATTACCTGTTGAGAGTCTCCATGTAATTCTTATAGCGCTATTTCCACACAGACCTAAGTCCCCACCCAGCGCATTTGGATCGTGTTAGGACCATTGAAAACCAAATCGTAGCAATAAAACGGTAGGTTTTGCACACAACTGATTGTATGTGCTTAATAGTTCACACTCGTGCTTTAATTTCTCATTTGTAATCGAGCATGCTTGTGCTTTGATAATGGCTACTGTCCATACGCACGTTTCCGTATTTTTTATAGCAGAATGTGCAGCCCATAATGTTGACACTTTTAATGTTTACTTTGACACGTTTACTGATGCTCGATGTATACAGAGGCAAGCTTTTTATGAGCAATTTTACAATATCTAGTGACTCTGATTGGTTTTGTGACAATTATGCATTTCGCTGTCCAGCTAGGCAGGCGAACTATAACTAACAATTGTCACCATAGAGGTGCTCTGACGCACTCGCCCGTTGTGTTAGCAACACACAAACTGTGGACGTTAATCTTTCACAGTGTATAAACGTGTTTCAGAGGTAACCACAGGCAGCCACTGCAGTCCAGCTAATTGTTACCATCTATATGGGATTAGTATTTAAAATGTTGCCTAAATGTTGTGTTAAAATGCTGAGACATCAAATACTGACCAAATTTATAAAGTATACGGTGAGTTTAACTGTCGCGAAATAGTTCACAAATAATCTAGGGCCTACAGCAAACCGAATTTCTTCTTTTAATGAATCTACTTACAATATCTAATCAGAACTTGGCATGTGCAAAGACTCCTACTTGGTCATGATTAACAACGACTGTCATACAGTTCCACTCAAAACGTCAATAATAACAAATCTCACAAAACGTAAATCGCGGTCATAGGGCCCTATAGAAGACTCGGGAATCCGGTGCTATCTCAGCTCCTTTCGTCTTCTCCACCAGCGAAATGAACCACTGCACAAGACCTAACTCGATTTGGATTGTCATTGTAGCCCCAACAGTCAAAACAAATCCAAAAGACAGCGGTAGTTCCCGTGCCTCCAGTGCCTCCGAAATCTATGTTACCGGGTTAAATTACAATGAATCTTAAAATTGATGGGCACATAAACTCAAAATAATGTGTGCAGTCTTCAAAATATAGGCCTACATAACCAAGAAAATCCCGTATGTTCTCTTTATTACACAAAATTACCCTATTTTACACAAGCCCCCTGTGTGTTCAACAGTGTCCATATACCGACATAATATTTTGTAAGCACATGAGATTTTTTACTAATAAGTTTTCAAATTTCAACAGACAAAAATCCCCAACTGCTAATATATATAAGTACATTTTTGCAATCGATACTTCACAATTACCTCATAAACGAACTGTATTTACAAAAGAAACCTTGAATTCACAAATATATATATATATATATACGCATATATATCTTCCTCTTGCTTAGCTAAGGCGAACCTTCCACCAAATTCTACAAATACTTGTAACCGTGTATACAACTAAGTCAAAGACTCTTTAATTAAAAGACACACAAGCATATACACACTGTGAATACGTACAAACCCAAGCGACATTAGCAAACCAGTAAAAAATATATCGACATAATACTTTGTAAGCACATGAGATTTTTCAGCATTAGGTAATCAAATGCCCACAGACAAAGATCTTCAACTGTTAGCATATACATACACATTTTTGCAATCAAAACTTCACCACAATTACCTCATAAACGAACTGTACACAGCTATCGCAGTACCTACAAAAGAAACCTTCAATTTATATATATATATATATCCTATTCTAGCTTAGCTAAGGCGAACCTTCCATCAAACTATACAAAAACTCGAAACCATGTATACAACTGAGTCATAGACTCTTTAATTAACGCACACACAACGTATTCATACTCTGAATATATAATAAACAACATTAGCAAACCAGCGAATACATATATATCACGCTGTTGAAGCAGAGTAAATTAGCAACCACAAGTGAGTCAGCCTTTGTAGTATCTTATACTCCACATTCATTCTGGCCCCATAGAAGTCATAGGCTTATGTCTGAATTGTTGGAGCGCTATGAGATAGGGCGCGCCGCTTGACACAGAAGCAGACAGCCAATATCTAGAGAAGGTCAGATACGATTCCAGAGCAGAAGCGCCGCACAGTCTAGGAACAAGGTAGATAGATAAACAGATCGAACGAGAGATAGATAGATAGATAGATCGATAGGTAGATCGATAGATAGATCGATAGATAGATCGATAGATAGATAGATAGATAGATAGATCGATAGAGAGAAAGATAGAGAGATAGAGAGATATAGAGATAGATAGAGAGATAGAGAGATAGAAAGATAGATATAGGTAGATAGATAGATAGATAGATACAGTAGATAGAGAGATAGAGAGATAGATAGTGAGATAGAGAGATAGATTGATAGAAAGATAGATAGATATACAGATAGACAGATAGACAGATAGATAACCAGATAGAGAGACAGATAGATAGACAGATAGATAGACTAGATAGATAGACAGATAGATAGACAGATAGATAGACTAGATAGATAGACAGATAGATAGACAGATAGATAGATAGATAGACAGACAGACACTTAGATAGACACACAGACAGGCATGCAGACATTCAGGCAGGAAGGCAGGTATGTAGATAGATAGGTTGATTGGTTGTCTGATTGATTGAGTAATCGATTGGTTTTTGATAGTTTGATTGATTGATTGGTTGACTGATTGATTGACAGACAGATGGATAAGCTGATCAACAAATAGATAGCTGGAAATGTGTTGATCCAAGTCCATGGTAATGAGGCATAGTAGCTCGAGAAACTTGAGCTAATCGAGAAAGGACCGTAGAACAATGGCCACAACGCAGGAAATGATATATTTGCTGCTTTCTGGCGAGGGGAGAACCTGATGCGGTAAAGGTAATTTGGTTGAATAGTGTATTGATGTCGGTGTGTGATAAGTTAACCACATCGTACACCAGTTGGAAGCTATTGATTTTATAACGTGTATTTACAGGAACACCGTGTGTCATACTTCTTCCTTCTGGCTGCAAATAATCCCTCCTAGGTGAGGGGTCGGCCACACGAATCCTTCTTTCCATTTGTTTCTATCTCCAGTATCTTCTTTCTTCAGCCTGAGAAGCCTTAGGCCTTGCTGAATCATGTCTCCCCATCTCCTTTTTATAGAACACTGTCTGTCATGCATGAACACAGAATATTGCTAGTCGTTTACATATTATCGATTGTCAGTCACAGCCGAAGTAACAAATATTTAAATGAACGGTTTATGGCTCAGTCACTTTCAGACGATTGCCATCTTCAAAATGGATGTTCTGGTTCTACTGGTTAATACTATGTTGGGCCTCAGTCTTCTTACAATGTCTGAAGCAATGGTATCAAAAGTGTTTTCGGTTGCAGCATATGACAACGGTACAGAGAAATGCGCACGGGATCGGCCTTCGATGGTGGAGTTCGACTCAAGCTTTATACAGTGTGGTGCATCATGTGTAGTTCAAACACCTTGCCTTCATTTCAATTACTTCATGAAAACCCTCAAATGTGAACTATTCAGTTTTACACCGAAATATTACGACTCAGTTGACAGCTGTCAAGGTCTGACGATTCTGGTAGGCCAACTATGTCATTCAGATAATTCAGATAATTACTCTTTTTCAACGAAGTTAGTCTGGCTATTTGCTTTCTGTTATTGGTGATAGAAATGAAATTGATCCTATTTTTCTTAAAAAACAACTGTGATTCATTTACCGACCTCAAAATTATGGAGGGCTGAATGAGCATCAAAAGATCTAGCACTATGTGGATTGAGTGACTGAAAGAAATACACTTTATTTTGCTTCTTTCATCTGTAGTTCTCATTGTGGACAATTCGGTATATTTTAAACAAATAATGTTATATCCAACGCTTGAATTGCGCTTCATGCGTTTTTCTCATCAGTCCATTTATCCTTTTAATTGGGAGGACTCAATTTACGGGTTACTAATTCAACTGGTAGTTTTACCAACATTTTACAATAACTTATCATTTTTAACACAATATAATTGATAAACGAGAGAAATTGCTACTTTAATCAATGAGGCTTGCAACAGTAGGCAACTCGATTTGGATAGTATAGAAATTAAATTGAGTGGTTTAAAAGCTGATATCCTACATCATGTTATGGTTTATTTCAGTACAGAAATATGATTTCTTAATATGATTAGTCTAAAACTTGATAAGTCCATACGAATCGGAAAAGTCTAACCAAATTCCGATCTCAGCAATGGAAAGAATTCATTGTCGTGCTCATCTGTCTTCGGCAAGGATCTTATAGCGAATACAGTCTTCTTCGAGTATCTTGGTATCTTGGTAGCGAGCGATCTATTGTTCAGCGGGTTAATCTTCGGAGGACTTAGGCCTTATATGTATATAGCTGGTGGGCCCTAAATCGTCCAAAAGATGACAAGGCCTCATTTTGTATGAAGAATTTTAACGAAATAGGTCTATGTACAACGTATTTGCAGTGACCGTTGAAGGACTTTAGGGGTCCGTAATTTGCTATGGTCAGTGACTACTCGTGGTCAACCCGTTTATGAGATGCACGACTGCACGTGCTATTGAATCTTCACAGCTCTCCATGTGTTGCCCGTTTGACCGTTTGTTTATCGCATTCCTCCGATATCCTACTTCTCCCGCTTTTAATTCCTTTCATTCCCCACTCACCTTCACCTTCACCTCACAGTCAGCCACCTCTGCTTTATCCATATTCTGATCACCGGATCCCCTTCCGCCCTTCATGACTGCCTCCTTTGTCGCTTTTTATGACAGGCATGTGCAAATCGTTTAGGTCTCTATTAATAATAGTCTGGTCTTACGTATTTAATTATATCTAAACTTACAAGTTAAAACAAATGAATATAGTTCTAATAAGCTAAATAATAAAATCTATGCACATGTTAAAAACTAATATCATCATAGTCTTGCCCGCATTTCAGAGCAGCATTTTCATAATTGTAAACATGCATTCTATTTGTTTGTTCGAAATTAATTCGAATTTAACAGCTTAAATAACATTTTAACTTAAGTCAAAAGTTCAGTGTCGGACTTCATTCGGACGAAGTTTCTAGCTTATCAAATAGAGCGAATTAACGTTTATTTTAGGTGTTATTACAAAAAAAACAATGATTAATTGTTCTATTATAGACACTTACATGACGTCTTTATCAGCATAAATCATTCTGAAACTGTAGCCATAACTCATCGGTTGAGAAACCCGGTCGAGTTACTGTTGAACAACTATAGAATAATGATTCAATTTTTAAAGTTCTTTAGCTTTTCTTAAAATCTCTAATCCATAATAAAGCGTGTACAATTGTGGCAAAAAGTGTCTGGAAACTTTCTACCTATATTAATTTATGTGCAGGCGCCACATGTGTCTCCTTTGAATACGTCGCGATTGATTGGAAGCGATGTGCTGTTAACGTGTCGCCGGTCAACTCAATGGATTCGTTGGATTTATTCGAAACCCGGATCAATGACTCCGGAAATCATCGTCGAACATTGTCAAGTGTTGGATGCCTTCAGAGATGCATTTGCTGTCGACAAGACGAGTCTCAGCTGCAATCTCCAGATCAGGAACGCCACTGCTAATTATAGTGGTACTTACGGATGTCAGGATGAACTATCCAGTGAAACTCCAGCAGCTGCAAAACTGAAGGTCCAAGGCAAGCGTATTAATTGTTCGCATATATCACAGGTTCTTTTCCGTATTCACAATATATGGCCGACACCATAATATAGATCTATACAATTGTGTAATCGTAACTGAAATTTGGAATTTAGTGCAAGTTTTCGTACAAGTAATACGTACTTACATGTGTAAAAGTGAATTAGAGAAACAATAGCAACTGCGAAGCTCGTTTTTCAAGGCAAGCAGATACGCAGCCCACATTAAAGCTGTGGGTCATTGCGAATTATGCGCAATTAGACTATCAATTGCAAATTTTAAAAAACTTATTGTTCAGTAGAAAGTTCTGCATTTAAAAACGTCTTGCTTGACATTTTTGTCTCAGAACTTTGACTATTCTAAAAAGCTAATTCTTATGGTTTAGACTAAACTTCTGAACTCCAATAGGATGATTGTGTTTCAAGTTTATTAAAGTTGAAACGTACAGCAAACTACGACGATGGTGTGACGGTTTATTTCCAGAGGCTGAGTAACAGTTACTAGGTGACGCGAGTTTATGCCAATAATCGAACCATCCAGCTGATTTTTAACACTTTAACAACCTACCAACTGTTTTCCTCAATCAGAATGTCAACAATTAGAGCATACATTTCAAATGAACCGAATAATAACTAAAAGACCTGAAAAGAAGTCATTGTTATACTGGAGCTTCTTGCATTAAACTTATTATAAACATTGTTATAGAGATAGAAGTCAGTTTGTATGTATCGATAATGAATTTTCTTGCATTACTCTTTTATCGTAAACATTGTTATGCTACTGCTTCTTGAAAAAATCCTGTCCTATTGGCGGATCGTTGCCTAATAATAGTTCATACGAATTCCATAATAAGATACCACCAGAAATATGCACTTGGATTCCTGGTATTATTTTTATCAGCAACTTGTGCTTCTAATTTTGTGCTGATTTAGTTAATACTTGTGAATTTTATCATACCTGACACCAACCCACTATAGTTGTTTCATTTTATTTATGCGATTTTATAATTTATCCCGATTAATTACACTTGTTTTGATACTTATTTATTTTCTGCAGCTCGGTGTCCTCCAGGTTTTCAGTATATCTCTGCAGTTGACAGCTGTTATCAGGTTTTATTCAGCTTTTTGTCTTGGGACAGCGCCAGTCGTACCTGCCAACAACTCTACGACGATTCATATCTGGCTATGATAACCAGTGCCACTGAGCAGGAGGCCATTACAACTTTCCTTCTAGCAAAATTCTGTATGAATAAATTTTATATATGAAATAATTTTCGTCATACACATTCATCATGTATGCAACCAGGTGGTCTAAACGGTTTAAAAGAACTCAACGATAAGTCTGTAAACCCAGAAGTCAAGCTGCCTGAAGAAAAACTTATTGGCCTCGTTAAATCTATCATTATGACAACGGCGCTATAGAAGTCTTTAGGTTATAAGACGCACTTTTTACACTTCTTGTAATCAGTTTTAAATGTAAAAGACCCAGTATTTAGTCACATGCATAGGGCTGTTCTTCTGGAAATCTTTCATAGCTGTTTGTTTCACTTTATTCTGTTGTTTATGGCACATTTTCTGCCTACCTTAAAGCGCAGTTGTTTAGATCAGTTAGATGATATGGGTATCGAGTTTGTGAGGTAGTTAAAAATGTTTTGATACATACATACAATACTCATGTATGCGTTGTCTATGCATTGCAGTTGCTAATTCTGTGGGAGCCTGCGCATCATTTCCAAACCCAAGCTTCATATGGATCGGCGGCCAGACATTGGATCTTGCCAGTTGCAGTCCGTTTGTATGGAAACCGACTGCTAGCGAAACAGTACCAATGAACTACACAAATTGGGAACAGGGGCAGCCTGACTGTAAGACATCAAACGAGCACTGCTTGAATACCGGTTTCACCTCTGATCGCTGGAGAGACTACTCATGTGCGTCGCCATTGTGCGCCCTATGCGAATATGGTCCAAGGTATTGATTCGGTTATTGCTGTTATAGATTGTTCGTAGTAATACATGAATTTGCGGTTGCCATCATGTAACTACATGTATGCTGCCGAATTCTGCTTAGATGTTGTACTTACTACGGTTATTATTCATATAATGTATTGTTCTTACTGCGGATATTATTCATTTAATTCTGTCCTACTATTCTTATTGTGGATATAATTTGTAACAATCGCAGTGTTATCCAAGGACCTGACATCCCCAACCTGTGCACTATTATAGAGAGTTAATTTAAACCTGTCTTTCTGTCTCATACCCTATTCTAAATTATTAGATGACACTAATTTTATTATCCTTCAAACCTCTTCTAATGGCCCGAAAAATGAATTTGCTTACAACAAGAATTTGTCCTCTAGAGATAGTACGATAATCTTTCAGAGACTAAAGAAATTGTATTCCACACACCAGGTTATATACACTTTTCGTTTGCAGACCCTACCATGGCTCTCGAAGTGTCAAAATTGTTAAACTTCTACTTTTTCAAAAGATTAAAATTTGATGACCAGCGCTTATTATAAAGTTCTTTCCATAAACAAAAAAAAATCAATCACTAGTAGTTGCCCGACTAGTTTACGCTCTTCCATCCTGGGGTGGCTTCTAATAAGCTGATTTATTTTTGGATGGATTGACCCGTTTCCGGTATTAGTTCATTGACCATTTGAGTGGAGATTGTAATAAAGATATATTAAAAATAAATTTTTTAGCATAAAGTCACCTAATTATTGTTTTAATAAACTGAATTGACTTTTTTTCTAAACATAATCACCTAGTCGTTGTTTTAACCAGAAACTTCGTGCCCAAGACTTCCATATATTAAATGTCCAAAAAGAGATATATATTTAAATCACAATATACCAATATATGCCACATTAAACTTTCATTTTCCGGTTGTTACAAAAATACAAAAATTGTTGAACGGACCAGCACCTATAGGCCCAACTACAACGCATCCGCTTTCAATGGAACTGTACAATAAGCATTGATTTTAGACTATTTTATTGTACTGCACCTTTTGACTGTTTAATTTAATTACAATTCTCTTGAAGTGTTTGTATGCCGTTACGGGTTGTCCAAGGATATGGAGTTATAAATGAACTTCAGGTTAAAATTCTTTATTTACTATTTGCCTCTATTTAGAAGCTATTTACAAGTGTTACATAATACATATAGGACAACGCGTCGATCTTATAACTCGAACCCGGGAAACCAACGCATTTTGACGACTTTTCAGCCAAAGGTCCAGGTCCAGTACCTGGATAAAAATCGAGGGCACTGAGACAGCGAGTGCCGAAAGAAAATTCCCATTAACGAGCTCTGGGGAGCATCGTGAGCTCCCCTTCGTGGTCAGTGGTGGTGCCAGAGTAGCCAACTCATTTTGAGAAATTTAGTATGAAATTGAGCACATTTTGGCTACGTATGTTTGCGACGTTTTTAGCCAGGATGTCCAGTTTATGGACGAAAATTGAGGAAGTCTAAGCGATCGCCGAAGACGTGAACTTCTGACTAATAGGGATCTTGTAAGCGTCCTAAACTCCCTAGCGCGCTAAGGGCGAAGCCTCGGAAGCAAACGCATTTTGCCGAAATAAAACAGGCCAGAAACCGAATGAGTGAAATCAGCCCAAAATTACTCTGTATTGTATGATATGCGCATCCGTCAACAGAGAAAAGTCGAATAATTGAAGACATCCACTCCCAACTTCTCTAACAATGACCCAAATCTGTTATCCACACTGTAAGTGAGTGAGTTCACTTGGTGAAACGTGTCGAGTACAGCTGAACATCATCGGTGTCTTGGGTGCCTAGACTCCTGGTCAGAGCGGCTGAATATAGGCTATATATAATTTATTGAAGCGACCCCAGGACCGAGCCATGTAGAACAACCAGAGCAATTTTTATAGCCAATAGCCAATGACTTTGACTTTGAACTCAGAGCAGAGTGTAGCAACTGTAGAGGCAGTTATAACGGAGAAGATATCCAACTCCCTCTTGATTTTAAGAAGTTAAGTGTTGGTATTATTACGAAACAGTAAAAAGCTCACATGTTGCTTCAGTCTTTTGAGACTCAAGATGGTTATGACTGTGCAACAGTTTGAAAGCAGCAGCTAACGTAGACTACTGTTGAAATTGCAATGCATATGATTACCGTTTAAGATCAAAGTTCCTCCAATTCTCTCCATAAGCTTCTTCTCCTCTTTCGTCAATCTCAAAGCCTAGGCAATGGCGAAAGAGGAGGAGAGGCTTCTGGAGAAGATAGGAAATGAGAATGCTGCGATGGATAGTTGGAATCTAATTGAAATACAAGAAAAGGAATGAGTATATCAGACATATTGGCAGTGGCATGTATATCTGACAAGGTACGAGAAGCCAGGTTGAGATAGTTTGCTCATGTGATGAGGACAGAGGAGGAAAGCTGATTTGTGATTGAGGTTTAGGGACGCCTCAGTCGGGGACGGCAAAAGAAGAGATGGGGAGCACATGATTCAACAAGACTTAAAGCTCTCAGACTGGAGAAGGAAGATACTGGATATAGGAACAAATGTAAAAGAATGATGCGTATGGCTGACCCCTCCCCTAGAAGGCAGTAAGTCCAGCCAGAAGGAGAGATTGAGACTAAAGTCATCCCCATTTTCTAAAGCCATCGTTGTTGCTTCTACTCACCAGGGAGCGCGTATGTTACGGCGGCCATCTGGCGATTAACTAGAACGCAATCAGCTGCTACAACTAAATGTAAATGTACACGTTTGTCAATAGCGACCGTAAGTTGTAAGTTTAAATTTGTATAGCGCCTCTTCAAGCAAAAACTAATCAGTGGCGCTCACTGCGCTAGACTTGATGTTAAAAGTCACTAATGATGTTAAGTGTCATTAAGAACAGAGTAGTATCCTGCAAGTGAACATAACTCAGACAACTAGAAGAGTCACCAATGGCAAGCTCGCGCACACACGCAAAGCCATACCAACAGATTCCCAACTAGAGTTAAAAGATGATGGCATGTTCTGAAGTCCCGAAGTTCCTGAAGCTCGTGGCACCAAGGATGAGGAATGACGATGGGCGATGTGATCCGCCGCCGATGGCACACGGTTGTCTCACCGTCCAACAGTCCCTCGCAGGTGGAAAGCCACGCGACGATCAGATATTCCCCGATCCGAAGGATATACGCAGGACGGACAGGTATTCATCGCCCGCCGGCCGGTAGGTTGTTAGGCCGTTAGTTAGTTGAACCATTCCGTGGCTGACAGTCGGAGCCGCTCCTAAGACTTTCTTCGCCCTTCCTCCACCGAGACAAATTCCCGGCGTAGACGGCGTGCGTTGGTCTGAAGGTCCGAAGCTCGACATTCAAGCTGGAAGCCTGTCCCCCTTCTGTTGAGGACTCTTCCAGGCACAGAAGGTCACGAAAACAGGCAAAGAAACCGTCCGAATTGCAGTAAGTCCGTGTCAGAAAGGAAAAATAATTCTGACATGCTGACTCGGCAACAGAAAGCAACGAAACTGCAGAAAATTATCGAGCTTATGCCACGCTAGACGATATAATCTGTCAAAATGACACATAGAAAGCCACGCGGCCAACATGGCCGCGGGCATGCGCAGTACATCAACAAAAGTACCGTATTGCCCTATCCTGCTCATATTTCAATGAATTACTCAATCATCACCGCTACCCGTCTGAATGGGAGCCACGCCATTTACGGTTCTGGGTAGGGACCGTGCTGGCCTGAGATTCGAGTCTCTTAAATAAGTCACGATTCAGACGCGAACCGGGATTCTCACCCTCAGAGGCACCTTAAAGTTCGACTGTACCTTCCAGACCTGTAACTATAATGTATTTCAATCTCCCGTATCTGCGCAATGGCCCTTAACCCCAGGCGAAGCCAACACCATTTCTACTGCATAATAACAAATAATTACAGAGTCCACTCACCAGGCTCAAACTCATAATCATGATAAAAGGCATGGCGTAGTTGATTAAGATACAGCGTCGCACATTGAGCCTAGTAATTAAAGTCTGATTATAAATGAAGTAATGAAAAGGAATCTAATATAAACCAACATAAACAATTGAGTTGTGGTTCAATCTGTGAAAGAAACTTACTGCTAATATCATTGCAATCGTAATCGTAATTCCGAAATTTCTACAGCGCCCAACGAAAGCCACGTCGCGGGGACCAGCTTATTCACAGGCGCTCAGTCAAAAGAAAATCAATAGACAAAAGGGTTCGGTTCCAGGTCAAGATCCAAAAGTCAGACGGAGAGACAGCGTTATTGTTATTGTTATTGTTAGGATGATGTTTGGGGTTGGAGAGGAGAGAGATAAGAGGAAGAAGAGGTGTCAGGATACGATCTGTGAAAGAAGAATGTTTTCAGCTTTGAGTGAAAGGCCGATGCAGAAATTGCAAGTGGTGGAGCAAACTGTGAACTGTGAATCGGCCGTTTGTAACCATGCCTTAAGTTTTTACTCCGATTTTGTTGTTGTGCAGTATTCACTTCGCAACTGTACGTGGCGCAGGGCTGTTTTACTGCAACAAAATAATATTTTATTTTTTTAAAATTAAATTTTGTGTCGTCAGTTCTTAAAACATCTGCAGTTCAGTACACGACGCCGCAAAAATAATTAAGCAACTTACTTAAGTTTCACCTTTGTTAAAACAGTACAGTACGGGTGTCAACACCAATATTTTCAACATTGTTAAGGAATGTTCAGTGAACGAAGAATAATATTTGTGAAAGAAAATAATATTTGACATTTGCATTCTGCGTAAACCGGCTTCTCGGTTTTGTCGGCTTTCATCTTCGTAGTTCGGTTTTTCGGTTTTCCGAATAAGCCTACCGGTTTTGGCATCGATTCCGGTTTTTCCGAGTATGGTAAAATCGGTTTGGTGTCGATTTAACCGACCAGCGAACCATGCTACTTTTAGCTTAGCGTTAATTTTTATCTGGTTTCTTCCACGACAGAAAGTGGCATCTGATTCGCACTCAGCCGAAATGGTAGCATTAGCGACCTGGTAGCTATGACCACGAGTAGAGAGATCAATGGTTCAGGTCTCCGCAAAAATTCTTTAAAAAGTCGTTAGTGAATCAAGCAACAGTAACAACCCATCTCCTCTTCAATTGAATGCTACTTGGGAAAGATTGCTCACAACACACACACGCAACCTTCCAAAGAATGTTGCTTGCGCTAATTATGAGCCTATGAATTCTCACAAATTGTTCACAATTAATGACTCTGTTAAGCAAATGCAGAGAAGAATGAATGTGGACATTGATGGCATTTCTCATTCAAGGCGAAATGATATTGTTTAAGAATCCGATTCTGTTTGCTTTGACCACGTTGTTAGTGAAAAAATACAACCTACCGTAGTCTTCTCTCCCTTCCTCTCTCTTGCCATTCCGGTAATCGGACTTGGCTCTGGTCATGAAATCTATGGACAACCCCACGGACTAGACGTAGCGGCAGTGAATAAGCTGGTGCCCTGCGTTAAGCTTTTAAGTAGGGCTTTAGAAATGTAGAGGCTACGATTACCATGACTACCTGCGAAGTAGAGCGTCTTTGTCAAAATTTGTTGATAATGTTATTGTTTATATTTCTGTTTTTGATGTGAGATCATTACAATCTGAACTGTCTTGTGAGATATGCCTTGGTTCACTACGATCTGTGAGACAAGAGGATGTTAACCAAAGTGATTTTCGCTTGAGTGAAGTTGAAAACAGAGTTGGTCTAATCTCTCCATCATTTCATGTAATAGCTGTATGTAGATCAGCCGAACTTTCTATCCGCAACATTATAGGACCGCATTCTTAATAGTAATGTAGGCCCATAAATATAAAAATGATATTTTGTCATATGTCATTGGCAGTGAGATTTTTCTGTCTCTTGCCGAACATGGACTGGAAACCATACCAATGAATTATCACCAGGTTAATCTGATAAGGTCCATTGTCTCACGGTACATAAAAATTAGATTGCATCAACAATGCTAAACTTACTCTAGACTTGTATCGAGTGAAAACTGTCGTTCTTTGTGCAATAAGATAGTTGTTTTTAAACGGCAGTGAACTGTTAGTTGCCTTTATGTGTTGTGCAATTGAGAAAAAGTTTTATGTATCACATTATTATTGCTGCTGTTATTATTGACCAGGTTCTAGTGACGATTGCTTTAATGAAGGCAACTTGAAGTTACTTTGTGTTTATTACTTTCAGTTACTGTGATGATGACGACTACGACGACGATGATGGTATTGATGATGATGATGACGACAGTGTAAGAGTAATCGATGTAAGTTGATTCTACTTAATCTAACAACTTATGGTATGCCCAGCAACTATGAGTGCATACTATACCACTATTTTCACTATCAGAACGCCCATAGTTTTATATAATCAGAACAGTCTAGATGAAGTCATGCATTGTCAGAGATTCGTTAAGATAGGTAGTTTTCACGTTTTTCTATAGTGACCGTTTGTCCTCGACCCTGCTCATTTTTCGGTTAATTTCTCGGGTGAAATCCTTCACCACCGCTGCCCTTTTGAATGGGTACCACGCCAGTAAAGTCCCCAGCTTTCAGAAACATATCGATTGCGCTAAGGCTTCAAAAGTCAGAAACGTTTCATTAATTGCGTGATTGTAAAAGAATTAATAATAAAATTCAAATAACAATAGTAATTCAAGAACTCCAACAGCACCACTGTATTATTGCCCAAGGCATCGGTGGTTGGTAAGCAAAGTCGGCGTGCATACCAATTTCCAGGGAGAGTCCGGTCAAAAACCAAAAGAGAAATGCGAGAAGACAGAGACAAAGCCTACGGGGGAAATGACTCCAGGATAGGCCTATTTAGTCGAAGTCTAAAGGCCAACACACTCTGCAGAGCGAACGTTTCCTCGAATAGAGTTCCAGAGTCTGGAATCAACAACGGAAGGGCATGCCCACCAAGAGCTGTCCTTGTCCCCGACAGAAGAACTGGTCGAGTAGTTACAAGTCTTGGGAGTCAGCATGAAAAGAAAATAGTGAGGTTTGTTTAAATTAAAAACCTTATACACGATAGTCCCGGTCTTGAAAACAATTCTCCTTTCTGTGAGCAGTCAGTGTACAGATTTCAGAAATGAAGATATAAGTTGGTACTTAAGGGTTTTATTGATGGCTCTGGAAAAGTGCTTTGGACCCTTTGAAACTTCACAGTTTCAGTTGTTGAAATGCCCAAAAAGAAGTGAGTTACAATAGTCAAGACGCCTTGAGACCAGGGCATTTACTAGATAAACCAAATCGAACGTAGGGTGACCTAGAAGTTCTGTTAATGTGTTCATTGAAGGAAAGTTTCGAACCAACTGCAATATACAAAACACAGGTTAAAGGCAAACAGCTGGGCTGTGTGTCAGATTGTCCTAAATGGAGAGAATTCGGCGATTTAAATTTGTTCGGCTGCCACACAGTACCAAAAATTGTCACTCGACTCTGGATAATATTAAGACTTTAATTCATTTAAAACTTTGAATGGGTTCATGATTCTAAGACTCTTAGGGAATATGCATCAACATAAGTGGCCGTATATAAAAAAACTTCCGTCTTTATCAAACATAACGCACTTAATAGGAAAAGAAGTTTGAGTCGCGGCGTTCAGGTTTTTCGAGAATACTGATTAGGCCTAAGCAATAGAAATACCTCGTAATAGAGCAAAGATACATTCCACTGCATTTCAAACCTTAGTGGTGGGGCAGGTTTCAAGGGTTTGAAATAAAAGTTTAATAGTAATTATAATAAAATTTGCGAAGCGCGGTTTTAACAGACGTTGACCATAGACGCTCTCTATGTAAGCCCAAATGATATTAAAGTTCACTAACAACAGAAAGTTCTCCAATAACAGAACAATGTTCATACAACTAGAAAAGTTACCAGTGGCAGGCAATCCAGAGCTGATTGCTTAAATAATGCTTGGAGTTCACTTGTGTGATTTTTACAGTGAATTCACATACATCCCTTCCTAAACTTAAAGTTTTTTGTAGAATTTTATTTTCAGAAGGACAATTTACAAAGCATCGTAAGATACAAGCTACAGTGGAACTTTCCATAGACGACAGAAAGCGTTGATGCTATGCGGCAACTGTATGTTTAAAACTTCGTGGAATGGGAGAGTTCTATGCTCTAAGCCGCCCAGATCACTGCCCCTTATACTCTCGGCGTGATGTGGTCGTTTCGTACCATCTCTCACAATAGTATCCGTTCCTTACAAGGTGGGTTGAGGATCAGGGGCATGCTTAAGAGAAACAACACTGTAAAGTTCTGTCTCGGGATCCGACTCTGAC
The DNA here is from genome assembly GCA_964023275.1 of Norana najaformis. Lineage (NCBI taxonomy): Eukaryota > Metazoa > Annelida > Clitellata > Crassiclitellata > Hormogastridae > Norana > Norana najaformis. Next base: position 9,282,322 of record OZ029913.1, on the reverse strand, counting down.
TCTTTCGCGTTCGCCGGAGGGGCAACGTCCTGAGGATGATCTTCTCTTAGAACAGGGTTCTTTCCTTTACTGGCTAAAGTCGTTCCTTTTCTGTGTTTCTTCTTTACTACGGGCTTTCTCTTCAACAACATTCTACAACACTAACTCTGTAAATGAAACCATGTAACTGAATTATCAGTCGTTCTCTTAGATCCTTATGACAAGCCTCTGCCTGTTTGCGCCCTAGGCACATGGATGTAGAGCAACGCATTTTCCCTCTATCATACATCTCTCGGTCATTTTCCGAGAGTATGACTTACAGTCTCACATCCATATTTGAATGCACCATAACTTACGGAGAACGTTTTCGTACAGGGATTCTATGTTAGCAGTATTCGATCAATACAAATAATAAATTCTGCTCTGGAAAATACCTGTAGAGTCTCTATTGAATTCTTCCATCGTTATTTGTGCACAGACTCCCCCCCTCCTCAGCGCATTTAGATCGTGTTAGGACCATTTAAAACCAAATCGTAGCAATAAAACGGTAGGTTTTGCACACAACTGATTGCACGTGCGTAATAGTTCACACTCGTTCTTTAATTTCTCATCTATAATCGAGCATGCTTGTGCCTTGACAATGGCTAGCGTCCATACGCACGTTTTCGTATTTTTTTATAGCAGAATGTACATCCATAATTTTGACACTTTTAATGTTTACTTTGACACGTTTACTGATGCTCGCTGTATACATAGGCATGCGTTTTATGAGAAATTTTACAATATCTAGTGACTCTGGTTGGTTTTGTGACAAATATGCTTTTGGGTGTCAATACAGGTAGACGAACTATAAATAACAATTGTCGCCATAGCAGTGCTCTGACGCACTCGTCCGTGGTGGTAGCAACACACAAACTGTTGACCTTAAACCTTCATGGTGCATGAATGCGTGTTAGAGGTAACCACAGGCAGCCACTGCAGTCCAGCTAATAGTATTTAAAATGTTGCCTAAATGTTGTGTTAAAATGCTGAGACATCAAATACTGACCAAATTTATCTTGTACACGATGAGATTAACTGTCGCGAATTAGTTCACAAATAATCTAGGGCCTGCAGCAAACCGAATGTCTTCTTTTAAAGAATCTACTTACAGTACAATATCTAATCAGAACTTGGCATGTGCAAAGACTCCTATTTGGTCATGATTAACAACGACTGTCATACAGTTCCACTCAAAAAGTCAATAAAAACAAGTCTCACAAAACGTAAATCGAGCGATATGAGGTAGGGCGTGCCGCTAGACATAGAAGACAGACAGCCAATATCTAGAGAAGATCAGTTACTACTTCGGAGCAGAAGTGCAGCCCAGTCTAGAAACAAACCAGAGAGAGAAATAGATCGATAGATAGATAGAAAGCAGACAGACAGATATATAGACAGACTTAGATAGACAGACAGACAGACAGATAGTTAGATAGATAGATAGATAGATAGTTAGATAGATAGATAGATAGATAGATAGATAGATAGATAGATAGATAGATAGATAGATAGACAAAATTAGATAGACAGACATACAGACAGATAGATAGATAGATAGATAGGTAGATAGATAGATAGATAGATAGATAGATAGATAGATAGATAGATAGATAGATAGATAGATAGATAGATAGATAGATAGATAGATAGATAGATAGATAGATAGATAGATAGATAGATAGATAGATAGATAGATAGATAGATAGATAGACAGTTCATCTGGCTCGGTGGCTCCATCCAACTCTCAAAGATTGACATGGCAAATCTATCCCTACTCTTTCCTCGTGTCTCTTTTCATTCCTCGGTGCGTAACCTGGGAGTGACCCTGGATCGAGAGCTCACGTTTCGGGAGCACATAAATAACGTCTGTCGTACCTGTTTTTACCACCTTCGCCAAATACGCACTATCCGACGCTCCCTTTCAATACTGGCCTCCATCACTCTAGTCCACCCATTTATCTGTTCCAGAATTGACGTTAGAAACATGGTTTTTGCCGGTCTTGGATTCTCTTCCCTCTCTCAACTTCTGTCTGTCCTAAATACTGCAGCTCGCTTGAATGGCGGTATTCCAAAGTTTGGCCATATCTCCTTATTCATGCTGGAAAAACTCCACTGGCTTCCAATCCGAGAACTCATCCAGTTTAAAATTCTGGCCCTTGTGCGCATCTGCCTTCTTGGCAGTCCACCTATTTATCTAAGAGCACCTTGTGTCCCTGTTTCTTCTGTCCCTGGCCGCCGACTGCTGCGATCGGCAGTCCAGGGAGACATGGTAGTTCCTATGGCTCGCACTACTACTGCACAGCGCCGCAGCTTCGCCGTTGCTGGCCCTGCCTCATGGAACAAAAGCCTGGTGACCTTAGGCGGGAATTCCTTTCTCTTCCTACCTCTCTTTTCCGCAAGCGTTTGAAGACCGTGTTATTCCCCATTAGTCATGGGAAATTGGGCTGGGAGCGCCTCTGATGAGTTTTATCTTGAAGTGGCGCTATATAAGTTTTTGATTACGATTACGATAGATAGATAGACCGACAGACAGACAGACAGACAGATAGATAGATAGATAGATAGATAGATAGACAGACAGATAGATAGATAGATAGATAGATAGATAGATAGATTAACAGACAGATTTATAGAAAGACATACAGATAGGCAGACAAGTCGGTAGGTAGATAGGTAGGTAGGTGGGTGGTAGGAAGTAGGTTTTTTTGCTTGGTTGGTTGATTGATTGATTGATTGACAGACAGACAGACAGGTAAACAGACAAATATGCACATAGATATGTGTTGATCCAAGTCCATTGTATTGAAACACAGCAGCTCGAGAACCTTGTGCTAGTGGAGATAGTACCTACTATTCCTCGCTCAGTCGATGGACATATGGCGTGTTAACAAATGTATTACTTACTTACTTACTTGCTGTAGAACATTAAGCCTCAACGCAAGAAGAGATATATTTGCTCTTTATTGGCGAGAGGAACCTGATTCTATAAGGGTCATTTCATTGAATACAGTATTTGTGTCAGTGCATGATAAGCTGGTCGTATCTTCCACTTTCCCGAACCAATTGGAAGCTATTGATTTCTTAACGTACGTCCAGGAACACCGTCTCTGTCGCACATGAACACAGAATATTGCTAGTCGTTTACATATTATCGATTGCCTAAGTCATAGCGATACCACCTGAAGTAGCAGATATTTAAATAAACCACCATGGCCCAGCCACTTTCAGACAATTGCGATCTTCGAAATGGATGTTCTGGTTCTACTGGTCAACGTTGTTTTGGGCCTCAGTCTTCTTACAAGGTCCGAAGCAATGTTATCAAAAGCGTTTTCGGTTGCAGTATTTGACAACGGTACAGAGAAATGCGCACGGGATCGGCCTTCGATGGTGGAGTTCGACTCAAGCTTTAAACAATGCGGTGTATCTTGTGTGGTTCAGACGCTTTGCCTTCATTTCAATTACTTCATGAAAACCTTGAAATGCGAGCTATTCAGTTTTACACCGAACTATTACGACTCAGTTGATGGCTGTCAAGGTCTGACGATTCTGGTAAGCCAACTATATCATTCAGCTAATTGGGTTACTCATCATTCTGTAATTCTGTTAGACCAAAGATATCAGTCAGCTAAATCAGTCTTATCATTCTGCTATCGGTGATAGTGATGAAAATGATTCCGTTTTCTTATTTTAAGAATAAAAATACCACTGTTACTCCAATGGCTGTCTCAAGCCAAGAACTAACTGGGCTTGCCCTGAATATAGTCTGTGCCCAGCCACCGTCGTATTTCTAGGCATGTTGTGCGATGGCTTTAGAATAGGTTGTTTCTTGCAATCAACTTTCGACTATCATGAGTATTACGATAAAAATACTATAGAAGTAATCAGATGATCAATGTCTTGCAGATGTCCTTCCTGTTTAAGTCTTCACATTGGAAATTTCAGCTTCTCCACTGCTCTCTGTCTATTGCCATTCTTCCTGCCTCATTCCGCAATTTCTCCAAATATCTCATATCGTCTATGATGATCTCCAACTAGATCATATTTGGTCTTCTTTTGCTCATTTTCTCTTCAGAGATCTGGTTCATAGCTTGATCGGCTCTTCCATCTTTCTCTGTGCAAATAACATGTCCCTTCCATTTCAGTCTTCTCTTTTTGATGATATACTCTATATCCTGTTGTCCCATCCTTTCTCCTATAGTTCTATTCAAAATATTATCACGCCGAGAAATGTGCATTATTCCCCTCAGCCTTGTATGATGTGCTGCCTGACCCCCCGATTCAATAGTTGTGCTCTTATTACTATGACTTCGTATAAAAGAATCTTTATCTTTGCAAGTCTTCCAAACACATCATTTGCCTTTACTATGCGTGTCTTTGCCTCTCTTTTTTATGCAGTTGCTGTCCGCTGTTGTCAAGCTACCGAGATAACAACAGCAGTCATCCCAAACTCAACCTCCTTGTCATCTTGTACATTTCATTGTATTTCTTTCAGTCCTTGTCTTGGTTCCGGACAATTCAGTATACTTTCGAAGTGTTTTTTCAACGCTCGATCTCTTTAGTTGGAAGGAATTTGTTCACTGATTGCTAATTGAACAGGCATTTTTGAGCAGCATTAAAAAATTGCAATTTTTTAATAATATGTTATTGATTTACGAGAGAAGTTGCTACTTTTAAGCAATGAGATTTGCAACAGTAGACAGTTCGATTTGGATACCTTAGAATTTGACCTGAGCGGCTCAAATCAGCACAGAATTCTGATATCTTGATTTGGATAGCTTAAAATTTAAAAAGTCCTTTGGAATCGGAAGGGTGTAACCAAATTCCGATTTTGTCATGGAAGAAAAATTAACTGTCATGCTCAAGGATCCTGAGGGAGAGACAGTCTACTTCTAGTTACTTGGTAGAGGACAGAACTATTGATGAGAAGACGTCCTTTTTGTATCACGTATATTAATGAAGTAGGTCGATGTACAACGTACTTGCAGTGACCGTTGCAGAACAACAACTTTAAGAGTCCGTAATTCTCTATAGTCAGTGACTACTTGTACCGTTGCCCGCTTGACAGTCCGTTTAAAGCATTCCTCCTCTTTCCAACTTCATATTCTGATCATCGGATCCCATTCTGCCCTTCTTGACTACCTCCCTTTGTCGCCTTTAGAGACAGGCATGTGGAAATCAGTTATGCCGCTATAATTGGTAGTGCGGTCTTAAGTATTAATGCTATTTATTCGTACAAGTTAAAATAAACGTATATAATTCAAATAAACTAATTAATAAAACACACGCTTACGTTAAAAAATCATCGTCGTCTTGCCCGCATTTCAGAGCAGCATTTTTCTTAATCGTAAACATTTATTCTACGTGCTTGTTCGAAATTAAGTCGTATATGAGTAACTGTTGAACAGCTATAGATTAACTGTTCAATGTATTAAACGTTCTTTGTTTTTGTTTTTCTTAAATCTCTAAACGACAATGAAACGTGTACAGTTGTGGCAAACGTGCCTGTAAACTTTCTTCCTGTAATGATGTATGTGCAGGCGCCACATGTATCTCCTTTGAATACGACGCAGTTGATTGGAAGTGATGTTCTGTTAACGTGTCGTCGGTCAACTCAATGGATTTGTTGGATCTATTCGAAACCCGGATCAGTCACTCCAGAAATCATCGTCGAACATTGTCAAGTGTTGGATCCTTTCAGAGACACATATATTGTCGACAAGACAAGTCTCAGTTGCAATCTCCAGATCAGGAACGCCACTGTTGGTCACAGTGGTACTTACGGATGTCAAGATGAACAATCCAGTGAAATTCCAGCAACTGCAGAACTGAAGGTCCAACGTAAGCGTTTTGATTATTTGCAGATATGACAGTTTGTTTCCGTATTTACAATATATGGCCAATACTATAATATGCAGCCGAAATTAAAAGTGTAATGCAAGCTTTCATAAAAATAATATTTACTGAGAAGTGCTAAAATAAATTTCCAGTAAAAATCAGCAAATGCGGACCTCACCGATAAAGGCAAGCAAAAACACAACGCACATGAATGCTGTGAGTCTATGTGCTATATGCAGTTGTATGGTCAAATGCAAATTTGGAAAAAACTTTTCTTCCTCGGCAGGAATTTGTACAGGTAAAAACGTCTCGCTTGACATTTTTGTGACGCAACTTTGCCTTATCCAAAGACCATATTCTAAAGCTCTAAACGTCAAAGATTAATCAATATGACTATAGCCTTAAACGCTTGGTCCATGTTCTATTCATTACATTTACAAAACTACGATGCCATCTCGCCAATAACATGAGTAGAAAATGGTTGTCGCTAACGATAATGTCACCACCCTACTTTCTCTGACGTAGTTAGGCAGGATCGTGACGTATATCACAATCGAACCGGAAAGGGTTGTTCTAAGTTTTCATCACTAAAGCTATAAAGAGTTACTTTACAACTTTTGACAGTTCTCTAATGCAAACTTAACTCGAGTTCTACGAAGACTTGTCGTTCGAAAGAGTCTGTATTAGCCTACCTGTTTACGCAACGTTCTGCTCTAATGTCTCTGAGCGTCTTCTAGAAAGATGCTGAGCCAAGCACAACGCGCATAACATAGCGACGATACTCGGATCTGGCCGGATTTGAAATCGTTTAACTGTTTTCCTGAAGATCGCTTTAATCGATCTATTCAAATCTTCGCCACTCTTTTGATTGCGGCGACAAATGTCATCAGTGTTCACAGTTAAAACCTGGTCAGATTGTTGTCCGTTAGTCATTAGTTCGGATGGAGTTGCGCGGAGAATGGTGAAAGTGGTCGCCTTGATCACTATCGCTGTGCATCCGTCTTACTCCGCGTCCGCTTAAAGTGACCGTGGAGAATCGGATTCGCGGCTCATATCTCCTGACCGTGACTGATAACACTGGACAACAAATTTTTACAAAAGTCATGTTACTGAAATGAAATTAGTCAGTTCTTATCAATTTGTATGTGCTGAACACGAATATGACAGTGAAAATTCCGAATTGGCTCTAGTTTTTTTGTAATCTGAAATGAAGTAATTTTATATCGCACAATGCATGCCAATAGTGATACACTTACAGTTAATATTTGTAAAAACCAGGTCATAGACTAGTTCTTAGATTTTTTGCCTGTCTCTTGTACAGCTGTTCGGGAGCATCTCTGCGGAGTGTCCAGCAGTAGTCAGCCAACATTGTAGTGGACCATTTTCCCTGGTACCTTTACTCCATTGTTGCGATATCTTGATGAAAACGTTCGCCATGTTCGTCACTAACCATACCACAGTTGTCAGGGAAGAAATCCAGATGGAAATGAAGGAAATACATCTTCAGAGACATATTGCAGCGAAATTTCTGGTACTGCTTGAGCATGTCTTCTACTAGTTCCTTGTAGTTTTCTGCCCTAACATTCACCAGAAAGTCTGTAGACACTAGACGAAAAGCATTCCATGCTTGTTTCGCATCACCCTCCAGCAAGTTGTTGAAGCGGTCATCTTTGAAGAGTTCTCTAATCTGAGGACCCACAAAAACTCCCTCTTTAATCTTTGCTTCGCTGAGTCGAGGGAATTTTTCATGCAGGTATCGGAAAGCTGGCGAAGTGCGGTCCATGGCTTTCACGAAGTTCTTCACCAAACCTAGTTTGATGTGAAGGGGTGGTAGTAGGATTTTGTGAGCCTCGACCAGAGCTGGGTGCTGGATATTCTTCTGTCCAACTGCCATGTTTTGTCTGGGAGTCCATTCCTTCCGCACGTAGTGCAACTCTCTTGCTCGGCTATCCCACTCACACAAGAAACACATATATTTTATATATCCTTGCTGCAGTCCCATTAAAATGGCAACTACCTTCAAATCACCACACAGGTGCCATTTGTACCTGTTATAGCTAGTCAATGGAATGCAGTAGCTGTTTTAGGTTATCGTATGTCTCTTTCATGTGGACAGCATGCGTTAATGCAATAGATGGAAGACGGTTTCCATTGTGCAAAAGCACAGCCTTAAGACTCAATGTTGAAGAGTCTACAAAGAGTCTCCATTCTTGTGGGTCATGAGTGATCTGTAAGGCATTCATGAGGTCGTCAATATTGGAACAGAATACCAGATTACCTTCCTTCATAAAGAAAGGTTCCAACTGCTGATGGCGCTTTCTATATGAAGTAATTGTGACATCTTCTTCTAGAAGATTCCATTGTTGGAGTCTTGATCCTAGCAATTCTGCCTTGTTTTTGGATAAGTCCAAATCACGAACAAGGTCATTTAGTTCTTCCTGTGTTATTCGGTGTGGGGTTGATGATGCACCACAGTGAAAATCGGGATCACTGCACGCTGACGGACCAGGAGAAGAACATGTCGGCTCACCCTTGTCCTCATCAGATGAATCAAGGAAAATATATTCTGCTGGAGGTTCTGGAATAGGAAGTCCATCACCATGTGGAACTGGTCTCAATGCTGACGGAATGTTCGGGTAGACTATTGTCGACTTCTTTTGCTTCGTTATTCCACCGGAAAGAGGAGGAACCAAGCAGAAGTAACAGTCATCTACGTGGTTGCTTTGCTCTCTCCACACTATGGTAACTGCAAACGGCATTGATGGTCTTTTGCCATTCAACCACTGTGAAAGCTGTGTTGTACATGTAGCACAGCATATATGCGGGGCCCATGGCTTGTCTTGGTCACCAACCTTGCATTCGAAGTAAGCATGATATGCCTTCTTGACTTGATAAGTGATACTTTTCTTCTGGTTGGCAAATGTCACTTCCCCACAAATGTAACAAAAGTTGTCCACAGTATTTACGCACTTCCGAGGCATTACTGTTCTGTATTGTATCTAAATGGATAAAGTAATAATAGTTTTATAAAACAGTAACTTAAACTGTCTCGCACAAAGTCTGTAATATTGTAAATGCTCAACCATTCCGACTCGCTTTATATAGTACACTGCTGAAGTCATCTTACGTCAGCAGCCGACTGGCTGTAGTTTTACATTGCATCAGAAAATGACGTAATCAAATGTGCATGATGTGTCCATGATGGGATTATGCAATGAGGTGGAATATTACATCATTCTAGACTTATTTAGGATATTGTCGCAGTCCTACTGCATAAATTTACATGGTGAAACATAAAAAATGAACTATATGAAATATTTTCAAAACGAGAGCCAATAAAAAATTTTTATGGTTATATTCGTGTTCAGCACACCAAGATGCTACACATTAGGGCCTTTTCCAGTCAGTAACGATTTCTATGTTGACCAGTGTAAGCGAAAGAGTATTGCCTCAAAACTGACATTCTACCGAACGAACACCAAAATGCTCTATTCGAGATGTGCTAGTTTCAAACAAATTGTTATGTCTTATTTAAAATTAACAGCTTTATATTCTATTTGAAGTATCATTGTGTAACGACAACAGCAGTAGTGGGATGATTGTGATTCAAGTTTATTAAAGTTGAAATGTTTAACAAACATCGTCGATGGTGTAAAGCCTTATTTACCGTGGCTCAGTAACTGTGGGACACCCATCACTTATGCAATCATCCAGATGATTAATAACACCTTGACATCCCATGGTCAACAGAGCATTTCCTGCTACCAGGAAATAGTTTTTCCTGGTATTTTTATAAAATCAGAATGTTTAAATTTAGGCTCAAATGAACCGCTTATAACTAACTACACCTGGATCTGAAAAGAAGCCATTGTCATACTGGATTTTGTTGCTTAGACTGTTGTTATAAACATCGGTATATGTATAGTAGTCATAGCATGTACGAGAATGGATATCCTTGCAAAAATCTGCTATCATAAATGTTATGTTACTGATTCATGCAAAAACCTGTTGTATTGAAGAATTGTAGAGATGTATTGGTTCATATGCAATGAACGTCGACACGAATTCCGTAAGAAGATACCATCAAAAATATACACTTTTCCGGATATTATTACCATCAAAACTGTACACTTGAATTCCTGATATTATTTTGATCAGCAACTTGTCTTTAGTAGTACTTCTAATGTTGTGTCGATTCAGTTGATGCTTGTAAATTTTATTAAGGCTTACACCTACCCACTATGGCTCCTTTATTTTATAATTTATCCTTCCTAATTACATTTGTTTTGATATTTGTTTTCTGCAGCTAGGTGTCCTCCAGGTTTTCAGTATCTCTCTGCAGTTGACAGCTGTTATCAGGTTTTATTCAGCTCTTTGTCTTGGGACAACGCCTGGCTTGTCTGCCAACAGCGTCATCACGATTCATACCTATCTGTGATAACCAGTGCCACTGAGCAGGATGCCATTGCAACTTTTCTTCAAGCAGAATTGAGTAGTAAGTCATTTTAAATAAGAAGTTATTTTCTTATGTAGATTCTTCATGCACGGAGCCAGGTGACCTAGCCGTTTTAAAAGAACACAACGATAAGTCAGTAAAACCAGATGTCAAGCTACCTGAAGAAAAGTTGCAATGGCCTACTACTCAATGGCACTGGCTATCATAGCCTTTTAATTAAAATAAAATATTTAGCATTATGATAACGGCGCTGTAGCAGTCTTCAGATTAAAAAAACGCATATTTTATACTTCTTGCAATCAGTTTCAAATGTAAACCACACAGTATTTAGTGAGATGTGTAGGATTATGCTTCTGGAACAGTCTAAATTATGTGTAGGATTATGCTTCTGGAACAATCTTTCGTTTGTTTCACTTTATTCTCTTGTTCAGCATACATTTTCCGCCTACCTTAAAGCGCAGTTGTTTAGAACAATTAGACGCCGTGGGTGTAGCGCGTTTGTGAGGTACTTAAAAGCTGCTATATTAGGTGTTTTGATACATACTAACAACGCCCGTGTATGCGTTGCCTCTGTATTGCAGCAACTACAGCGGGAAGCGCCTGCTTGTACCCTCTTTTTAATTCATACGGAAACTTCATATGGATTGGAGGTCAGACACTTGATTTGTCCAGTTGCGATCCGTTTGTATGGAAGCCGACCGCTAGCGAAACTGTACCATTGAACTACACAAATTGGTTATCGGATGGGCACAACTGTTTTGGAGGTAATGAGAACTGCTTATATATGTGGGTCAGCAGAGCCTTTGGCTGGGACGACCTACCATGTGAGACAAAATTTTGCGCCCTGTGTGAATATGGTTCGTGGTATTGAGTCAGTTACAGTGGTTAGAGTTCTGTCGTAGGAATGCACGAATTTGTGCTCGACATCCCACGTGACGTAGCTGTGCTACTGTAGTACATTATGTTTATTATAGATGCTATTCTGATTAGATATTGTACTTTCTGCTGATATTGTTCTTATTGTTGATGATATTCTTATTAGAAATTGTACTTACTGAGGTTATTTTTTTATATGATATGATGTGTTTACTGCGGTTATTACTCATATAATGTAGGCCTGTAATATTTTTGTCGATATTATTCGTAGTAATCGCAGAGTTATTTAAGGATCTGACATTCCCAAACCATGGGTTGTTATGGTGAGTTAATTTAGACCTGTCTTTCTGTCTTATACTGTTTCTAAATTTGTAGATGACACTAATTTTCTTATACTGCGAACCTCTTCTATCATCCCGAAAAGTGAATCCGTTCCCATTAAGAATGTGTCCTTCATGGATAGAATTATATTCTTTCTAAGACTAAAGAAATTGTATTCCACACACCAAGTCCTATACAGTTTTAATTTCCAGACCCTACCATCTCTGTTGAAAGAGTTAAAATTGATAAACTTGTACTTTGTCGAAAGATTAAAATTTGATGACCAACGCCTATTATAAAGTTCTTTCGATAAAGTGATAAAAATCAATCACTAATAGTTGCCAGGCTATTATATGCTCTTCCATGCTATGATGGCTTCCTATCAACTATTAGGTTGGAAAGATAGGCCAGTTTCTGCGCGGGATTAGTTCATCGACCATTTCATTGGAGACATTGTGATCGCTGAAAAGATTTATTAGAAACCAAATTTGTTGTTTTTGACCATACAGTCACTTAATCATTGTTTTAATAAACTGAGTTGAAGTGGTTTTTTCTATTTATAGTCACCTAATCGTGTTTTAACCGGTACCGTCGTGCACTAGACTTCCATATATTAAATATACGGAAAGGAGGTATATGTTGGAATTACAACACATCCATATACTGCAACATAAAATCCTTCATCATCTGGTCATTAAAAATGCAATAATTGTTGATCGTGCCAGTACCTGTAATTGCCCAACTATTAATGCATAAATTTTCACTTGAAATGTACACAAACATTGATTTTAACTATTTTTGCACTGCACCGTTTGAATGTTTGATTTCATTATAATAAGTTTGACCTGTTTTGCATGCGGTTACAGATTTTCTATAGATATGGAATAATAAATCAATTTTAGGTTAAAGTGTTTTATTTAGTATTTACATCTATTTGCAAGTGTAACCCCTGTCTTCCTCTCTCGTGTCTAGGTGATCCTGACTATTTGTTACAGCCATTTACTTCAGAAATGTCCTTATTAACTTGCTTAGCAAAGTAAGTAGATATAAACGCTAATCGTGGTTCAGTCACCTAATATGACAATTATAGGTCAGACTTAAATTAGCATGTTATACCTTGTGGAAATTGTAATGATGTTACAATGGCTCATAGTTTCTACAACTATATTATACAATGATATGTGATTGAATAAAGTAATTCAAAGTCACTCGTTGAAATCAATCATTATATTGTAGTGTCAAAATCTTAATTAAACTTTAATTAAGGCCAGCTTCTTCACAGAAAAGCCCAAACCTATTGTCCAAACCACCCACAAGCTCTGATGGCCATTTTACTCACGTTTCTTGACTCTTTGATGAAGTCTTTAACTGACTCACTGCACGATCTCAGTCTGTTTATCTCCATGAAGAATGGATGCATTGTCACTCACCACTGCTTGCCTCTTTGTGAACGACTCCACTCAACACGACGAGATACCTCGAAGATAAGATGATTATTCTCTGTCTCACGTAGTCGATATCCGGTTTGCTCCTTGCAGATCAAGGAAAGAAATCTTTATCTCCACGCTATTCGATCGTAACCGTCCAAAGGGCGAATCCTCGACGATATACGTTGTATGTTGCAGTCAAAGAAATGAGTCTTTACTGACTATCGGCTTACGTAGATGAGTCCGAACGAACACAACTTACGTGGACTAAATCCAAGATTTTCAGACAATAGTTTCACGACACGAACAACGTCTTTTTCACGACGAAGCGCAGGCTGAACACCTGTAACATGAGCCTTTATCTGTTCATAATACGAGAACGCAGTTCGACTCAATAATAGTCGGTAATTGACTAAATTTGTTTCTCGGAGTTACGCTAGATTGCGACGAGGACCTTTCCTGTCCTACATCCAGCAGTCAACTGACTAACAACAACGGTTTTCACATCGAATGTTCGGCATCGTTGTTACGCTGTGATTGGCCGAGATGGTCGTTTTCACCAATCTTTCCGTGTAGATTACTAAAGTGTCGTCTGCTTAGTTATTTACTGTAGATAAGAAGTCTCGACAACGGCGTCATCTCATTGGCAAACGACTTCCTGTAGCTACACGTGGCTTTTGGACAAAAATCATACACAGTAAACTCGTGATTGGCTGGTAATCCAAATATCAGTTTGAAATATCGACCGCATTGATCCACAAGCTATGGCAAATTGCGATCAGATTTATCTATCAACATCCAAGTTGATTGCCCGTAAAATCATTTCAGACAATCATCTTATTTTCCCCGTACTTAATAGATTTTTAGCATCTACGTTGACCTTGCTATATTAATTAGTTAAACGTCTAAAGCCGACACAAACATTTAACCCATTTCAACCCATGACAGAAATTAATAGTTTCTTTCACATAATTATGTTTCTCTAGACCCAAAACCATCATGATCAGCAATATTTTTAGAAATATTGACAGATTTTGGAAGATATGAAAAAAATGTGACCGTCAGTTTAAACTGACGCCAGCCACAGCAGGGTACGTGTATAAACGTTGACTACAAAACAAAACACCCTGAGCAGTTAAATTACTGCATGAAATGTTCTGAAGTTTATATTTGACATTAATTGAATTTGTTGCATGTCTACATAGACTTGCAGACCTGAGTTAATGCTAACTGGATGCTGTAAAGCATTTTGAACTGCCAAATCGACGCAAGATCAAAAGATGGGCCAATACCACTTTTTCGAGCGATGTTTAATCATGTAGCAGGACAGGTTTTGATCGAGGCGATCAACATCATCCATGTCTTGGTTGTATAGCTGGACTATTTTAGGTTGGCTGATGTCAATTCTTTGTTTATGCGCTGTGGAAAATTGCTTGGCTTTCTGGAATGGGTCAATTCCCGCATATGTTTAAGCAGCTGTAACAACCTTGGTGTCAGTCCAACGAACCACACAGACTGCCGCTTTGCGGTCTAATACCACGTCATAAGAACCACAAGGCTCTTTCTCATGTCTTCAATGCTACGCAGAGGAGCTGCTTTTGTGTGATTTGGACGAAGAGTGTCGGTTGCAGCCATGCTTTTGTCCGCAAGTAAACGCAACAATCAAGGGCTGGTGAACAGGTTATCAAAGATAATGTTATTAACAAACAACCAGGAAGCTTTGATAAATCTTCGGTCAGACTGCTGACCACTCAGCCACCGAGACCTAGGTTTTTGTCAGTCATGCCAGCATCTTGATATGGAAAGAACCTTACACATAGCCCAGAAGAGTGGCTAATACCCACATCTTGTAGCCGAAGTTGAAGGGTTTGCTGTGAATGTACTGTTTTGCGCCATGGCGGCCGTAGTAGGGCACCATACTTTCATCAGCATTAAGCATCTGTTCCTGTTGAAAGTTGTCGAGGCACGCAGCATTGATGAGATCCAGTAGAGGGCGGACCTTCGCAAATTTGTCCTTCGGATCCAAGGCGTTTTTATTGGCAAAGTGGATATTGCTCATGATGGAACTGAACCGGTTGCGAGACATTGCTTCAGATATCATCGTATTGCGAACACCACCATTGGCTTCCCAATACACTGGGTGGTGGGGTAGAAGAGCATATCCGCTGATAAGGAGTATGGAAATAAGCAAGTTAATGGTCGGAACATCTAAATCAAAGTTCCCATGGCCCAGTTAAGCGGCATATGCGTTGCTTTTCTTCCAAATAGTATCCATCAGCTCAGATGTGAAGACCAGATCAAACAACGCTGCTGATGACAGCTGCATCGTCAACATTGGAGGGGAAATTTTCCATGGAAGTTTTGCCTTTCCACATGCCTCTTTTAGATCTATATTACTCCAGTTCGGTTTTTAGGCAGCAGCTTTATCCTTAGACAATGAATAAGAGCCAAAATACCAAGGTTAGTTCTGTAGTAAACACATTGTAGATACATAACTTAAGTGTGCCACAAGTGAGCTATGGCACGCAGAGAAGTTAATACATCTGCTCTTCCATATCACTTCACTGCACGATGAACTTTGCTGACCAACTGTCGATATTTCTTAACTCCTACTTCTTCACTTCCAGCTATTCCTTGCAAGAATGCTGCTTTCTGCTTTCGGCTGTCCTTTTGAAGTTCTTCAATCAATAACCACAATGTAGAATGATCGCTCGTGAAGAGAGATTGGATTCTGTGATGCCATCCCTCGACGATGTTTGTAGTACGTGCGATTCCGTCGCCCGCAGATTCGTACTGATTCCAGATTGGTATTGGAAATGTAGCAACACCATGATGAACAGTCCTTTGATGAATCGTCCTTTGATGAACCGTCCCTCTGATGAACAATCCTCTTGATGAATAGTCCTTAGTATAACATATATTTGAATTCCGAAATTACATAAAAAATTTAAATCAAGGGTTTGTTTTCTAAATATTTGATAAAACAAAAATTTCAAATAATAGTAAATAAATATGTTTTGATGAACAATCCTCTTGGTGAACAGCCATTTGATGAACCAGCCTCCAGATGAACAATCCTCTTGATGAATAGTCTTTTGATGAATAGTCATTCATTGATGGACTTTTGATGAATCGTCCTTTGATGAACAGTCCTAGAATCCAGGAGAGATGGATGGGCCTATTTATTTCAAGTCTAAAGGTTATCACACTCCCTGCAGAAAACACATTTTTAGTAAAACCAAACCGAAGGTAGGGTGACCTACATGTTGTATTTATGTGTTCACTGAAGGAAAGGCTAGAACCAAATACAATATACAACACCCAGGTTAAAGATGAACAGCTGCGCTACATGAGAGATAGTCCTAAGTGGACAGAATTCGGCGATTTAAATTTGTTCAGCTGCTGCACAGTACCAAACATTGTCGCTCGACTTTGCATTAAATTAAGACTTTAAAGCATTTTAAACTTTGAGGTGTATTTACATAGTAGTCTGTGTTAGCTGCTGCTTTTAAAATGTTACACAGTCATAGCCATCCTGAGTCTCAAAAAGTGAAGCAGCAGGTGAGCTTTATACTGCTTCGTAATAATACCAACACTTAACTTCTTAAAATTAAGAGGGAGTTGGACATCTCCGTTATAACGGCCTCTACAGTTGCTACGCTCTGCTCTGAGTTCAAAGTCAAAGTCATTGGCTATTGGTTATACAAATTCATCGTCGTCACCCGTTGCTCTGGTTGTTCTACATGGCTCGGTCCTTGGGTCGCTTCAATAAATTTTATGTAGCCTATTTTCAGCCGCTCTGAGCAAGACCCCGATGATGTTCAGCTGTACTCGACGCGTATCACCAAGTGAACTCACTCGCTTACAGTGTGGATAACAGATTTGGGTCACTGTTAGAGAAGTTGGGAGTGGAGTGGATGTCTTCAATTACTCGTCTTTTCTCTGTTGATGGAAGCAGCTTAAGATGCTCAAAGAGCAACAACAATGCAGAAGATCTCATGCGTATTAGCAAATGCCTTTGATGCGACTGTATCTATAGGTTGAAGTTAAGTTTCTTTCCCTCGTGTCAATGGTTCTATTGGATGGGGGGTAATTAATAATTAATCAAGCGAGGATCAACCAAGCGAGGATGGGCAAAATCCTGAGTATGGCCTTTTCTCAGAACAAGATTCGGTCCTTTAGCGGAACTAGTTGTTCCCTTTTGTGTGTCTTCTTTGCTACAAGCGTACTGCTCTCCACCATTCTACATCTCGTAGCTCTGGAACTTCCACTATTCTTCCGATTCACAAGTGTTCTCTCCGTGTCTTACCACAAGTCTCTACGTCTTTCTGCCCTTGGCGCATATATATAAGGCAAAGCATTTTTCCACTATGAACTAAAAACCCTTCTCACTTCTCAATGCAACAAACTTGTTTCTGCCATCTCTTATCAACAGGGTTCTTGCCTCTGGTTCCATGATATTTCAGCAGCCTTTGGTACTATTGATCATAGCATTCTACTCCAAAGACTGTCAACCAGGCTTGGCTTTACTGACACTGCTGTCCTCTGGGTACAGTCCTATCTTTCGTCCCGCTCTTTCTATGTTAAAACATCGGAAGCCTCTTCTCAATCATGCCCTCTCACTTGTGGAGTTTCACAAGGCTTTGTTCTAGGACCTCTTCTGTTTATCCTCTATACTACCCCACTCAGTTCACGCATTAAAGCATCATCAGTTGACCATCACCTGTATGCTGACGACACCAAACTATTCATCTCTTTTTCACCGAACTGTTTCAACGACTTTATAAATCATCTTCTTTGTGTGGTCAAACAAATCTCCTCCTGGATGACAGCTAATCCTTTGTACCTGAACCCATCTAAGACGGAATTCATACTTATTGGCCTACGTGATCAGCTGAAGAAAATTCCTGACCCCTCTGTCTTCCTCATCCTGGACTCTGCCTCCACGCACGCATTTAATATTAACTCTCCTGTCCGCAATTTAGGTGTAATATTCGACCAAAACCTCTCATTTTCTGATCATATCACCCATCTCTCCCGCTCTTGAATCACGCATATCCGTGATCCCCCGCAGAATATGCCTTAGGCCTGACTTCAAAACTGCTTCTAACATAGCCACATCCATAGTTCATGCAAGACTTGATTACTGTAATTCCCTTTTCTTCAACATAGACAAAACCCAGATTAACCGCCTTCAAGCTATCCAGAATGCTCTTGCTTGTGCTGTCACCAAAACTCCCAAACACCATCACATCACCCCTGTTCTCAAATCGCTTTATTGGCTTAAAATACCTTAACGACTAGAGTACAAAGTCTTATCCCGTACCTACAACACACTTTAGTCCTCTCAACCCTCCTATCTTCGTCAATTATTTACAATTCAACCACTCCATTCAAACCGCTCTTCGATTGTCCTAACATTTCTTCGCCCTTCCGCCACCTCATCCTTAAAATTTGGAAATCGCTCCATAGCCATAGATGCCCCATCCCCTCTGAAATAAACTCCCTCCAGAATTACGACAATTATCTGATCCATCACGCGAACTCACCAACACTTCACCTCTTTTAGTTTCTGCGCTGGTCTTTCACAAAGACTGAAAACATTTCTTTTCCAGATATCTTATTCTGATTCTTCTTCTTCTCTCTGTCTCTCTTCTCGCTTCAATTCAAACATCATCCACCGTAGCCCTCCGAATGTCTGACTTCCTGACTCCTGGATCTTGACCTGGAAACGAAACCTTTTGCCTATCGATTTTGTTTTGACTGAGCGCCTGTGAATAATCTGGTTCCCGCGACTTAGCTTTCATTGGGCGTTGTAGAAATCTTGAGATTACGATTACGATTATCATACATCTCTCGCTCAATTTCCGTGAGTAGGACTTACAGTCTCATATGTAAAATTGTAATGCGCCACAACTTACGGAGAAAGTTTTCGTACGGGGTCTTTGTTGGCAGTATTCGACGAACACAGTTAATAAATTCTGCTCCGGAAAATGCCTGTAGTGTCTCTATTGAATTCGTCCATCGCTATCTGCACAAAGACCTAAGTCCCCCACCCAGTGCATTTAGTTCGTGTCAGGGCCATTGAAAACCAAATCGTGGCAAACGAACGTGTAGGTTTTGCACACAAATGATTGTACGTGCTTAATAATTGACACCCGTGTTTTAATTTCTCATCTGTAATCGAGCATGTTTGTCCTTTGACAATGGCTAGCGTCCATGCTTACGTTTTCGTGTTTGATTATGGCAGAATGTATAGCCCATGGTTTTGACACTTTTACTGTTTACTTTGACACGTTTACTTGATGCTCGCTGTATGCATTAGGCAAGGGTTTTATGAGC
Source organism: Norana najaformis (assembly GCA_964023275.1). NCBI lineage: Eukaryota > Metazoa > Annelida > Clitellata > Crassiclitellata > Hormogastridae > Norana > Norana najaformis. The sequence goes on along the minus strand of OZ029913.1, from coordinate 9,263,044 downwards.
AGCAATTTTTTATCTTTAGAAGTGTTGAGACACGCTCATCCATTTTGGTATTGAAAGAACAAAAGTTAACGTTAGAACCATCACAATATCCAATGACTACAGTTGGTATTGGTACTATTATGCTTTTTCGTGTAAATGTAGGCAGGCGAACTATAAATAACAATTGTCACCATAGCAATGCTGTGACGAACTCGCCATTTGTGATAGCAACACACCAACTGTTGACGTTAAACCTCACAGCGTAGGTAATGAGTGTTAGCAGTATCCATTGGCAGTCAAGGTAGAACAGGTTACATTTAACCGACAATGTTTTAGTTCCAACGCCTGCAGTGCCTATTTTACCTCCAATACCTCGACTACCGGGATAAAATAAAATAAGCCTCTAAAGCTGGGGTGCACAACCTTTTTCGGCCAATGGCCACTAATCGATTTCTTAAACTCTTCGGGGGCCAAACAAGTGTGACGACTCAGCTTGGTTCAGATGAATGCATGTCACAAATTATGCGCCGTAAAACACAAATATTAATAAACATATAGAATATACAGAAAGGGGACTCGTAGTGCTTCTATATTACTACAATACTGATTGTTTTTCCAATGACCTCAGTGCGCAAGTAGTGTGATGGTTTCAGCTGCATCTCTGCAATGAGCTTAGTAATGTCAGGTTGAATGTTCGTAGTTTACAGACGCAGAACTTCTTCAAGATGGTCGTCAGTTAGTTGATTGGGTGTGCTACTTTTGTTAAGCTTCATCTGTGAAAAGGTCTGTTCACAGCGATTGGTACCTCCAAACATGCTTGCGCGAACAAGAGCATTGTCCTTCAGTTTAACAAATGTCGCTGGAAGAGACTTCTAAAACTCAAAGGTTTTTCACTGAAAGCAGCAAGCACTGCATCCGATAACTGGAGATCAATAAGTCCCAACTGGTAATCTGGTGACATCTCCTCAACTCGACAGCAAAGGGATGTGCAAAAACTTGCATCTGGTGTCTGCACTGTTCAAAGCCTTGAAAACGACAGTTGTACGACTGTATCAGAGCCTCTAACTTGCCAACATAACACTATGTATCGATGTCCTGGTTTTTCTGCAGCATTGACTGGAAAGCAGGAAAGTGAACATAATTTCCTGAGCCTGCTGGCTTTCGGAACAACTTCAGTTTCGTCTTGAATGCTGAGACATGATTAGCTAGATGACAAACAACTGTCTGTAGCTTCTTAGTAGCTTCCGGACACAGCTTTTTCGATTCAGCTATCATACAGTTCTTGATAAAGTCACCGTCAGTGAACGGTCGACCAGATTTCGCTATCATCAATGAAATGTCATAGCTCACTTCACATAATGCATCGAAGTCTGCTGATCGCTCGCTGAACATGTTCTGCTGCTGATTCAGTGAACGACGCAGTGACTCAATTTTGGCTGTTCTTTCTTCGCCGACAACGCCATGATAATCCTTATGCTTCGACTCGTAATGGCGCCTCATATTCCATATCTTCGCCACTGCTACTGTCGAGTGGCAAAGCAGGCAAATGACGTTCCTCTGTTGTTGAACAAAACAGTAACGCTCCGTCCAGTTCATCGGCCACTCAGGATTTCCTGTTTGTCCCTCAAATGCGCACCGCTACTGCCCAGTCCAGGAGCTTCGCCTACGTTGGTCCCATTTGCTGGAATCGTCTCCCTCGAGAATTGTGACTGGAGCTCCTTTCTCTCCCCCTCTCAGAGTTCCGCAGGTGCCTGAAGACTGTACTGTTTAACAGTGATTTTACTTTTCCGGGTCGGAAGCACCTCTGTTGAGTTTATCCTCTAAGAGGCACTTTATAAATCTCAAATTACAATTACAAGTCCAATCGTCATGAAACTGTTTTCATCATCAACTTTTCGCTGCGACTGTCCGACTTTTCGTATTTACAACCATTTATTAAACAGATAATTAATAATCACGCAGTGAATACAACGGTAAAATAAAGTAAAAAAAAACACCAAAGGTGGCGGCGAGAGTTGTATGCTTCCGGCTGAAACTAGAGGTGTGCGCCACTGTACACTTAATGTCAGTGCCGGCTCTTAAATAGACACTTTTCCAGTTGGACATCACGGCCTCATGACGACTCGTCACGGGCCGGATGTGGCCCTCGGGCTGTACGTTGTGCACCACTGCTCTAAAGTGACGTGCACAAAAAAGTCGAATAATTTGTTCAGCCTTCAAAATATTGGCCTACATAAGCAATAAATTTCAGCCCTGTAGAACAATTTCAAGCTACAGCGGAGAAATCGAAGAGAGTCCATGCATTGGAGCTGATCATTCTGCAGTTCAAGCGTTCAACTCTACGATTAATACTGATTGTTCTTCCATTTATAACCTACGGCCAATTATCTGGCTATTTGCAGAATATCATCTTTTAAAGACCTGGTGGCTGATGGATGTTCGGACATAGCGTATTCTACCAACTAGGAGAGACTGCTTTGAGTTGGGGTTTTTGTGTAAGGAACCTCGTCGCCTCTCGACGCTGCTCTTCAGAAACGCTGAACTATCAACTCTGGAGAGAAATCCGTCCTTTCGGCTTGGCCAGTCTGTAGGAGCCCGCCAATGGTAACTCTTGTAGCTATCTGAGCACCATCACTCGCTAATTGACGAACTTTTGTTCTTTGTGACTTTAACATTACTTAGGCTATTGCAGGCAACGCCCTTGTGAGGTACCTAAAACGCATTATAGTAGGATCTACATATATTATGAATCAATACATATATGTACGTCCTATCTTAATAGTGTGACTCCACGACTTCTGGCTGACCATCATAGCAACAACAGTATTTCTACTAATGGTTGCGAGAGAGAGAAGGAAAGAGAGAGAGAGAGAGAGAGAGAGAGAGAGAGAGAGAGAGAGAGAGAGAAAGCGTAGAGACTTAAATAGATAGATAGGTAGGTATGTTGGTAGGTAGATAGGTATTCAAGTAAGTAAGTATATAGATAGATATGTAGACAAGCAGATAGGAAGAAGTACAGATAGGCGGACAGACAGACAGATAAGTAGGTAGGTAGGTAGATAGATAGTAGGATAGGTAGCTTGGTTGTTTGGTTGATTGATTCATTCATTGACAGACAGACAGACATGTAAACAGACAAATAGACAGGTAGATTTCCTTTGATCCAAATTCATTGTATTGAAACACAGCAGATCGAGAACATTGTGCTAGTGGACATAGGGCCGTAGAACAATTGGACGCCATTAAGCCTCAACGCAGGAGGAGATATATATGCTCCCTATTGGCGAGAGGAACCTGATTCTATAAAGGTAATTTCACTGAATACGGTATTTGTGTCAGTGCATGATAAGCTAGTCGTATCTTCCACTTTCCCGAACCAATTAGAAGCTATTGATTTCTTAACGTACGTCCAGGAACACAGTCTCTGTCGCACATGAACACAGAATATTGCTAGTTGTTTACATGTTAACGATTGCCTAAGTCATAGCGATACCACCTGAAGTAGCAGATATTAAAATAAACCACCATGGCCCAGCCACTTTCAGACAATTGCGATCTTCGAAATGGATGTTCTGGTTCTACTGGTCAACGTTGTTTTGGGCCTCAGTCTTCTTACAAGGTCCGAAGCAATGCTATCAAAAGTGTTTTCGGTCGCGGCATATGACAACGCTACAGAGAAATGTGCGTTGGATCGTCCTTCGATGGTGGTGCTCGACACAAGCTTTATACAGTGTGGTGTATCTTGCGTGGTTCAGATACCTTGCTTTCATTTCAGTTACTTCACGAAAACCTTGAAATGCGAGCTATTCAGTTTTACACCGAACTATTACGACTCAGTTGATGGCTGTCAAGGTCTGACGATTCTGGTACGAGTACTATATCATACAGCTAATTGGGTTACTCATCACTCTGTTATTCTGTTAGACCTAAGATATCAGTCAGCTAAATCAGTCTTATCACGCCAATTCTGCTACTCGTGATTGTAATGAAATTGATACTAATTTTTATTTTAAAAATAGAAGTACTCATTTACCAACCCCAAAAGTAAGGAAGACTGATTGAGGACCAATTGGTCTAGCACTCCATTTACTGTGTCAAGCCAAAAACTAACTGGGCTTGCGCTGCTTATTGTCAGTGCCCACCCACCGTCGTAATTCTAGCGTATTTTGTGCGATGGGTATAGAATACATTTTTTCTTGCAATCTGCTATTGATTATCATGTGTGTGACGATAAAATACTTTAGAAGTAATCACATGATTAGTGTCTTGCAGATGCCCTTCCTGTTTAAGTCTTCACATTGGAAATTTCAGCTTCTCCACTGCTCTCTGTCTATTGCCATTCTTCCTGCCTCATTCCGCAATTTCTCCAAATATCTCACATCGTCTTTGATGATCTCCAACTAGATCATATTTGGTCTTCTTTTGCTCCTTTTCTCTTCAGAGATATGGTTCATAGCTTGATCGGCTCTTCCATCTTTCTCTGTGCAAATAACATGTCCCTTCCATTTCAGTCTTCTCTTTTGATGATATGCTCTATATCCTGTTGTCCCATCCTTTCTCCTATAGTTCTATTCAAAATATTAACACGCCGAGAAATGTGCATTATTCCCCTCAGCCTTGTATGATGTGCTGCCTGCAGTCGTGTGTGGTGTGACACCGTCAGTGGCCAGGTCCTCGATTCTATGGTTGTGCTCTTACTACTATGACTTCGTATAAAAGAATCTTTATCTTTGCAAGTCTTCAAAACACATCATTTGCCTTTACTATGCGTGTCTTTGCCTCTCTTTTCCAGCTACTGTCCGCTGTTGTCAAGCTACCGAGATAACAACAGCAGTCATCCCAAACTCAACCGCCTTGTCATCTTGTACATTTCATGGTATTTCTTTCAGTCGTTGTCTTGGTTCCGGACAATTCAGTATACTTTCGAAGTGTTTTTTCAACGCTCGATCCCTTTAGTTGGAAGGAGTTTGTTCACTGATTGCTAATTGAACAGGCATTTTTGAGCAGCATTTAAAAAATTGCAATTTCTTAATAATATGTTATTGATTTACGAGAGAAGTTGCTACTTTTAAGCAATGAGAATTTGCAACAGTAGACAGCTCGAGTTGGATACCTTAGAATTTGATCTGAGTGGCTCAAATCAGCACATGAATCTGATATCTTGATTTGGATAGCTTAAAATTTAAAAAGTCCTTCGCAATCGGAAGAGTCTAACCAAATTCCGATTTTGTCATGGAATAAAAATTAACTGTCATGCTCATCTATATTCGGCAAGGATCCTAAAGGAGAGACAGTCTTCTTCTAGTCACTTGGTAGAAGGCGGAACTATTGATGAGAAGACGTCCTTTTTGTATCACGTATATTAATGAAGAAGGTCGATGTACAACGTGCTTGCAATGACCGTTGCAGAACAACAACTTTAGGAGTCCGTAATTCTCTATAGTCAGTGATTACTTGTACCGTTGCCCGCTTGACAGTCCGTTCAGAGCATTCCTCCTCTTTCCAACTTCATATTCTGATCATCGGATCCCATTCTGCCCTTCATGACTACCTCCCTTTGTCGCCTTTAGAGACAGGCATGTGGAAATCAGTTATGCCGCTATAATTGGTAGTGCGGTCTTAAGTATTAATGCTATTTATTCGTACAAGTTAAAATAAACGTATATAATTCAAATAAACTAATTAATAAAACACACGCTTACGTTAAAAAATCATCGCCTTACCCGCATTTCAGAGCAGCATTTTTCTTAATCGTAAACATGTATTCTACGTGCTTGTTCGAAATTAAGTCGTATATGAGTAACTGTTGAACAGCTATAGATTAACTGTTCAATGTATTAAACGTTCTTTGTTTTTGTTTTTCTTAAATCTCTAAACGACAATGAAACGTGTACAGTTGTGGCAAACGTGCCTGTAAACTTTCTTCCTGTAATGATGTATGTGCAGGCGCCACATGTATCTCCTTTGAATACGACGCAGTTGATTGGAAGTGATGTTCTGTTAACGTGTCGTCGGTCAACTCAATGGATTCGCTGGATCTATTCAAAACCCGGATCAGTCACTCCAGAAATCATCGTCGAACATTGTCAAGTGTTGGATCCTTTCAGAGACACATATATTGTCGACAAGACGAGTCTCAGTTGCAATCTCCAGATCAGGAACGCCACTGTTGGTCACAGTGGTACTTACGGATGTCAGGATGAACTATCCAGTGAAACTCCAGCAACTGCAGAACTGAAGGTCCAACGTAAGCGTTTTGATTATTTGCAGATATGACAGTTTGTTTCCGTATTTACAATATATGGCCAATACCATAATATGCAGCCGAAATTAAAAGTGTAATGCAAGCTTTCATAAAAATAATATGTATTTAGAAGTGTTAAAGTGAATATCTAGTAAAAATCAGCAACTGCGGACCTCACCGATAAAGGCAAGCAAAAACACAACGCATATGAATGCTGTGGGTCTATGTGTTATATGCAATTGTATGGTCAAATGCAAATTTGGAAAAAACTTATCTTCCTCAGCAGGAATTTGTACATTTAAAAAAGTCTCGCTTGACATTTTTGTGACGCAACTTTGCCTTATCCAAAGACCATATTCTTATGCTTTAGCCTGACCTTCTAAACGCCAAAGATAAATCAATATGACTATAGCCTTAAACGCTTAGTCCATGTTCTATTCATTACATTTACAAAACTACGATGCCATCTCGCCAATAACATGAGTAGAAAATGGTTATCGCTAACGATAATGTCACCAGCCTACTTTCTCTGACGTAGTTAGGCAGGATCGTGACGTATATCACAATCGAACCTGAAAGGGTTGTTCTAAGTTTTCATCACTAAAGCTATAAAGAGTTACTTTACAACTTTTGACAATTCTCTAATGCAAACTTAACTCGAGTTCTACGAAGACTTGTCGTTCGAAAGAGTCTGTATTAGCCTACCTGTATACGCAACATTCTGCTCTAATGTCTCTGAGCGTCTTCTAGAAAGATGCTGAGCCAAGCACAATGCGCATAACATACCGACGATACTCGGATCTGGCCGGATTTGAAATCGTTTAACTGTTTTCCTGAAGATCGCTTTAATCGATCTATTCAAAGCTTCACCACTCTTTTGATTGCGGCTACAAATGTCATTAGTGTTCACAGTTAAAACCTGGTCAGATGGTTGTCCGTTAGTCAATAGTTCGGATGGAGTTGCGCGGAGAATGATGAAAGTGGTCGCCTTGATCACTCTCGCTGTGCATCCGTCTTACTCCGCGTCCGCTTAAAGTGACAGTGGAGAATCGGATTCGCGGCTCATATCTCCTGACCGTGACTGATAGGCCTAAGCAAAAGAGTATTGCCTCAAAACTGACATTCTACCGAACGAACACCAAAATGCTCTATTCGAGATGTGCTAGTTTCAAACAGATTGTTATGCCTTATATAAAATTAACACCTCTGTATTCTACTTGAAGTATCAGTGTGTAACGACAACAGCAGTAATGGGATTATTGTGTTTCAAGTTTAATAAAGTTGAAATGTTTAACAAAAATCGTCAATGGTGTAACACCTTATTTTTTGTGGCTCAGTAAAAGTGGGACTCCCGTCACTTATGCAATCATCCAGATGATTAATAATACCTTGACATCCTATGATCAACAGAGCACTTCCTGCTACCAGGAAATAGTTTTTCCTGGTATTTTTATAAAATCAGAATGTGTAATTTAGGCTACAATATACATTTCAAATGAACCGCTTATAACTAACTACACCTGGACCTGAAAAGAAGTCATTGTCATACTGGAGTTTCTTGCTTAGACTGTTGTTATAAAAATCGGTATATGTATAGTAGTCACAGCATGTATCGAGAATGGATATCCTTGCAAAAATCTGCTATCATAAACGTTGTTATGTTACTGATTCCTGCAAAAACCTGTTGTATTGGCGAATTGTAGTCATATATTGGTTCATATGCAATGAAGGTCGACACGAATTCCGTAAGAAGATACCATCAAAAATACACACTTGAATTCCGGATATTATTACCATCAAAACTGTACACTTGAATTCCTGATATTATTTTGATCAGCAACTTGTGTTTAGTATTACTTCTAATGTTGTGTCGATTCAGTTGATGCTTGTAAATTTGATTAAGGCTGAGATCTACCCACTATGGCTGCTTTATTTTATAATTTATCCTTCCTAATTACATTTGTTTTGATATTTGTTTTCTGCAGCTTGGTGTCCTCCAGGTTTTCAGTATCTCTCTGCAGTTGACAGCTGTTATCAGGTTTTATTCAGCTCTTTGTCTTGGAACAACGCCTGGCTTGTCTGTCAACAGCTTCATAACGATTCATATCTGGCTATGATAACCAGTGCCACTGAGCAGAATGCCATTGCAGCTTTTCTTCAAGCAGAATTGAGTAGTAAGTCACTTTAGATATGAAATAATTTTGTCATACTCATTCATCATGCGCGTGACCAGGTGATCAAGCCGTTTTAAAAGAACTCGACGATAAGTCAGTTAAAACTAGAAGTCAAGCTGCCTGGAGAAAAATTGCAATGGCCTCCTACTCGATGGCATTGCTTATCATAGCCAGTTACTTAGAATAAATTATGTAGTATTATGATAACGGTGCTATGGAAGTCCACAGATTAAAAACGCATATTTTAAATGTTTGTTGTCAGTTTAAAATGTAACTGACGCTATAGTTAGTTAGATGTGGGTTCTCTGCTACCAAAGAGCTACAGTAGTAGTAAATTGTTTAACCTTTTTTGCTATTAAGATTTTTCGGTTATTCTTCTGGGACAGTCTTTCAGTGCATATACTGTTTCACTTTATTCTGTTCCCAGGGTGCATTTTCTGCCAATCTTTGATGTCAATCAGGACTAAACTCAAGTCTTTCCTGTTTCATATCACTTACCAACCGCAGCTGACTTCTGGTCTTAATGACATATCGTTGTGTTCTTTTGAAATCAGTTAGATCAGCTGGTGAAGTGTATGCCGAGTACATGTATTTCCAAATTGCAATTAGTTTAAAATTAAAACGAAACTACAGTGACAGTGCAAATCACTTAAGACGAAAACGGGTAGGACAAAATATCGCTTAGTACTAAATGAAGACTTGGTCAGTTCCGACGTAAATCGATAATAACGTCAAATTATTCTCTTAAGACAAAACTTATAAGACGATAAGATCGGTTATTACGAAAATGATTTTCGGTCCCGTGAATTTATTTCAGTGCTAAGTCTGTCTGATAAAACGAAATATTGACGAAAACAAAACAACTGCAGCTTTCAGTAAAGTTTCAGGTTCGCATTTCCGTATACGCCTAAAATAATTTGACGGCGTCGGTCTTTGATGAATGTCACCACTCGAAGAATGAGATAGCGTACATGTTTAAACTGTAATTGGGTGATTGATTACCAGTAAGAGACTCGCAGACCACAGCATCAGGCTCGTCAAAATGCGTTGGTGCATGAGACCATAGGTATCGTAATTACCTAGCCAACAGTCGGGATTCAGAAGGTTCCACTCAACAGAGTCGGTCATCACCTGCATTCTAGCTGACATCCTTGGGGCTTTCGATCGGGGGCGAAAGTAATTGACACTAGCATCTCATAAACGGGTTGACCACTCGCAGTCATTGACCGAAGCGAATCACGGACTCGCGAAGTTATTGTAACGCAAAGGATCTTGACCTGGAACTGAACCCCTTTTGCCTATCGATTTGGTTTTAACTGAGCGCCAGTGAATAAGCTGTTCGCCGTGACGTGTTTTTCGTTGGGTGCTGTAGAAATCTCGAGATTACGATTACGAGAGGTCGCTGTAAATACACTGTATATATTAAATTAATATACATTCGAAAAAGTAGGCCTACGTCTCATTATCTTGAATGGTTCCGGACTCATGTGCTATAAAGTAGGCTTAAGTCCTCCGAAGATTAAGCCGCTGAACAATAGTACCGCTCACCATCAAGCTACTGGAAGAAGTTTGTGTTTGCCGGGAGATCCTTCTGTCGACCCAGACCAGCACAACAAATCTTTTACTTCTAGTAGCTTGGTGGCGAGTAGTGCTATTGTTCAGTGGCTTGCTCTTTGGTGGTCTTAGTCCTACTTTGTAGCACGTGGGTCCAAAACCGTTCGAAGATAACGAGACGTGCTTTTATACAACGTATTAACAGCGATCTTTGCGTCACATCTCAGAGTCTATGATTTGCTTATAGCCATTGGTTACGCGAGGTCAACCCGTTTATGAGTTTAATACTTTCGGCTTTCCGGATGTTACTCGCTTAACCGTGACCTTGCGAACTCCATTTTTCCCACTTCGCCCGCCTTTAACTTCTGTTTCCACCCCCTCCCCTTTCTCCCCACCTGTCAAGCAGCCATCTCGGCCCCATTCACGCTCCAGTCAGCAGATACCTGTCCATCCTTCCCGCCTCCCGCTATAAGTCTCTTTTTAGAACAGGCGTGAGCAATTAGTCATGCCATTATTAATGATAGCCCTGCCTAACGAATTTTAATAATGAAGTTCTTAAAGTTAAAACAAACAAATATGGCCGAAAAAACTAAATAAAAAAACTACAAAAAGTTAAAACAAACAAACATGGCTGAAATAAACTAAACAACAAAATCTACGCTTATTTTGAAACTAATATCATCATCGTCTTGCCCACGTTTGACGAAGTTAAATAGGTAGATTTGGTATATAGAACAAGTTTTCCGTTTGCTTAAGCCCCAGTTTCGTCCTGCGGAAGGCGAGAATAGCGCCACCGACGCTGTAACTGACTTCTGCAATGCCACAACATTCTTTCTGAAAAGATGAAGCTATGGTGTCAAGAAGAGAGCGTTTTAGGTGAAGAAAATATGAATCTGCGAACCTCTGCAAGATTTATTCGATGAAAGAAGTCCGATACAGTAGATGAAAACTAGTATCAAGAAATTTATCATGTACCGAATGACTAAAAAATTTCAGCCTTAGACCAGAAATCTTAATAGCAAAAAAGCTTAAACAATTTACTACTACTGCAGCTCTTTGGTAGCAGAGAACCCAGCAGAGGATAAATGGAACCGAACCCTTTTGCCTATCGATTTTGTTTTGAATGAGCGCCTATGAATAAGCTGGTTACCGCGACTTGGCTTTCGTTGGGGGCTGTAGAAATGTCGAGATTACGATACAAGTAAAGCGTCGTTTGCTGCTGCATGGTATGTCATGCAGCCATAACGCGTATCTGGTTGGCATGCTGCGCTTTGGTTTGTCTAATGGTTAATACGAAATTCAGTTAAGACGAAATATTTACACTGATACCCTGTCTTAAGTGTTGTCTTAAGAGAATAATTTAACGTTATTATCGATTTACAATCGGAACGGACCAAGTCTTCATTTCCTACTAAGCGATATTTTGTCCTATCCGTTTTCGTCTTAAGTGGTTGGCACTGTACGTACAATACCTCTGTACGCGTTGATTCTGTATTGCAGTGACTACAGCGGGAAGCGCATGCTTTTATGGTCAATGGGGAATCTTCCTATGGATTGGTGGCCAGACACCGGATTTGTCCAGATGCGATCCGTTTGTATGGAAACCGACCGTTAGCGTAAGAATACCAATGAACTACAAGAATTGGCTACGGGGAGAGCCTACCTGTGGGACAATAGATGGGCACTGCCTAAGTATCTGGGTCAACAGAACCTATGGCTGGGACGGCCTTCCATGTGGGGTGACAGTGTGCCCCCTGTGTGAATATGGGCCATGGTAATGAATTATTGTTGTTATATTGTGGTCTTAAGAGCGCATAAATTTGTTTTCGTCATACTGTGAAACTATGCTGTTATTTCTACTTATTGTAGATGCTATTCATATTAGTTATTTTGTACAGAGTTGATATTATTCGTATAACGTAGCCTACTATGCTTACTGTAGATATTATTCGTAGTTAACGCAGTGTTGTACAAGGGTGTTTTATTCCCTGCTGATACATTATTATAGAGAGTTAAATTAAAGCTGTCTTTCTGTCTCATACTCTTTTTAAATTTTTAGGTGACACTAATTTTCTTGGCCTATGAACCTCTTTTGTTAACCCTGAAAATCAATTCGCTGTCATCAATAATTTTTCCACCAGAGATAGAATGATAATCTTTCTGAGACTAAAGGAATTGTATTCCACGCACTAAGTCCTAGAATCTTTTCCTTTCCGAAAGCTGCCATCGCAGTTGAAAGAGTTAGAATTGTTGAACTTCTATTTTTTTCCAAAAGATTTAAAATTCAATGACCATGTAACATTTATTTTTCGACGATTCACTGTCAGCGGCGCTTGTTATAAAGTTCTCGGATTTTAAGAACTGCTTTTCTATAAAGAAAAACTTGGTTAAGCTCTTGTAGTTTCCTGGCCAGAATAGCCTACGCTATTCCATCCTGGATTGGCTTCCTATCAATTAATATACCTGGAAAGATTGAGTTGCTTCTGAGTTTGAGTGCAGCGACCATTTGAGTGGAGACAATATAATGCTGGGAAAGAGTTATTTAAAACTGGAGTTGGTTGTTAACATACAGTCATAATAAATTGAATTGAAGTTGTTTTTCTAAATATGGTCGCCTTGTCACTGCTTCAGCAAGACGCTTCCTGTCCAACTCGTCCATGTGTTCAATGTACGAAAAAGAGACTTATATTTGAATCACAAAACATCCTTACTCTGTAAACATAAAAACCTTTATTAACGGATCAATAAAAAATGAAAAAAATTGTTGAATATGACAGTACCTGTGGTTGCCCATCTACTAATGCATAAGTTTTCACTCGAACCAATAAAAGTTGAGTATGAACTAGTTTGACTCTTTTCATTGCGATTCTTTTTTACTGTTTTTTGTACTGTTACATGCACACAGGATGAAATCCAAAATCCAGTTTCAGCCAAACTTAAGTATAACACCGTTTGTAAGGTAGGCTTTCCCGCCAAAATGTACAGCAGGCGTATAAATTACAACTGCTCAACCTACTCGATCCTATCGTAAGCACCGTATTTAACATACCCTAACTAGAAAGTGAGAGAAGGTGTAAGGTTACCGAAAAATTGTAACAAATATAACTACACAAGAAGATAACAGTCATAGACATAATCCGAAAATGTCCAATTGTGACAAAATCCAAAATAATATACAAGGTATATCCAGCAAATGAAACAATCATAGATTTGATCAGAAAGTTTCCAATCATTTAGGCTAACACAGCGCTTAAGTCGATGGTCGAGTAGAACTTTCCGGGAAGAGATTGAATTGCCCGGGGGATGTTTAATGTTCAAAGAATACTGTTGCAATTCCAAACCCCAGCGTAACAGTTTTTGGTTAGCAGTGGCTATCTTATCTGTTAATAGTAGCTGATTCGTTTACACCGTGTCATATACGTATCCGAAGTATAAGCTAAAAAGCTTATACTGCGATGACCAGAGCTAAGGCCTCTTTTTTATCGTGGAATAGTGAGTTTCGTGCGCCTTCAGTTGCGCTGAGATAAAAACACAATGCTCGATCTCGTTGATCACCCGAAAAAGACAAGCTCCTGCACAAGACTGCGAAGAGTCAAGAGCCATGCAAAATGGTTTGTCAAACCTGGGTGGTCGGCAAATAGGGTACGATGCCAAACGCGACTCTAAATCAGCCTCAGCTGACCAACTGAATTGTTGACCCGTTTCAACAACCCTGTCAAGGTCAAAGTAATCTGCGATAATACCCAGCAAGTTCCAAGAATGACTGCACCTGCTTTCTATTTTGTGGCCAAGAAAATTTTGAATAGGACTTTAATGTACTTTCTGGGTCCTTGGTTGAATGACATTCAAATCAATATGATGATCCAAAAAGCAACTTTCGCATTAGCAAAAACACAATTCTTTAAATTAAGTGTTAACTTTGTGTCCGCAGTTCTCAGTCACACTTGTTTCAAACGCAACATATGTTCCCACCAGAAACACCGAAAATGAAAACATAACCCCAAAATTGAATTCCGAATAGCTACATTATATGACAAACTGTCTAGGTGGAATGATTTCAACCTGCTAAACTTGTCGAGTTGATGAAAAGTTCCAAATGTAGAAACTCAGTCTTGGACGGATTCAAGAGCAGTCCATTATGTCATGCAAGGTTACAGTACACTCGGTTACAGGCCTCGGGTAACAGAGTAAGAGAACTAAACACCTGCAAACTAAGATTTCGTTGTTTTACTGCGGAAAAGTCGAGTTTTTATTGAATAGCCCCATACAGTGGTGTACACGACTGTTTAGTCAGGGGTCCGGTCCCTGGATGATAAATGAGCAGGTTTAGGAGAGCTCGCATCAAAGTTTCGACGCCCTTAACGACTATGGAGTCGTATACGCTCCCCAGCGGGGTCTGGGCCGGAGACCCGGAAGCCAAAGCATTTTGAAGAATTTAGCATAAAATTGAGCACATTTGGGCCACACGTCTGTGTAACCCTTTTTAGCCAGAGGTCCAGTGCCTGAATAAAAATTGAGGGGTCGAGACAGTGAGTGCCTAAAGCACGTAGCTACTAACAAGCAGGCGGTCTGGGAAGAGTCGAAAGCTCTTCTGCGGCGTCTGTGGCTAAGCCAGAGAAGCTAATGCATTTTGAGGCATTTAATGTGAATTGAGCACATTTGAGCCACATATTTGTGCGACATTTTCAGGATGTCCAGTACCTGGAGGAAAATTGCAACTATACTGTGTTTCAAGTGGAAGCAGTTATAACGGAGCAGATGTCCGACTCCCTCTTAAGAAGTTAAGTGTTTGTATTATTTCGAAGCAGCAAAGAGCTCACATGCTGTTTCAGTTTTTTGAGACTCAGTGAGCAATAACTATACAACAGTCTAAAACAGCAGTTTAGCATAAACTACTGTGTAAATCGGCGCTGTTGCACTTGCAATACTTATAATAACAGTTTAATATCAAAGTCATCTTCGATTTCTGCAGGGATCGTTGTATTTTGTAATGATCAGCATTGGTTTCACAGTTGTGCAAGAGAGAAAGGTTAACACTTTACAGCGCCACCGCGGCCATCTTGGCGATTAACCAGACACGTCATCAGCTACTGCAACTATACTGTATTTCAAGCTCCTGTATCTGTGCAGTGGCCTTTAACCCCAGGTGAAGTCAACCCCAATTCTACTGCTTAGTAACAGAGGCAATCGTTCGCAAACAACTTGTCCAGGATCGTTACAGAATCCGTTCATCGTAGTCAAACTCACAATCGCCGTTGACGAAAACAGCGAGTTTTTGATTGAGATTCAGCATCGCACAACAGAAAATAAGAGGCCCATTAGGCCTATTCTTCTGCAAAGATAGATTAATTATAAATGATATAACGAAAAGTAATCTAATATAAATCAATAGAAAGCAAGCGCATTGAAATAACCACGATCGGTACGTGAACCGGCATCTACACGCGCAGAGGCGCCAGAAGACATGTTAACTTGAGACTCATCGCACCGTTTTCTCCATAGATATAATAACACTGGATACAGCATACAACCAGATTTGTGAAGCCAACATCTAATTTTAGCCGGTGACGTCATGGGTGGCAGAAAGCAGCCATGTACGGTGGAAATGCATGAAAAGAAGTGCAAGTTCGTGTTGGGAGTCGTCTTTACAGAGACATTTATGTAAACAAATATTTTAACAAATAAATTTAATAATGCAATATGTTTTTGGCTAATGAGGGAAATGGAGATAACGAGGCTTTTAAAATCATAATAAAAATATACAACTGGATTCTTAAGATCTAGGAATCAGGCAGGCCGACAGTCAGATGGCTGCGGCAGATGGTGTTTCGGATTGGAGGCCGAGAGAGAGAGAGAGAGAGAGAGAGAGAGAGATGTGGAGAAGAGGAAAAAGCAGGATAAGATTTTGGAAAAGTAGTGTTTTCAGTTTTGAGTGAAAGACCAGGCAGAATTTGCCAGAGGTGAAGTGTTGGTGAGTTCTTTTGATGGGTCAGATAACTATAGCCATAGCTTCTCCACCCCTCTGGAATAAATTCTGGTGGGAGTTTATTCCAGAGCAATGGAACAGCTATGGCTATATAGCGACTTCCAAATTTTAAGGATGAAATGACGGGGGGGGAAGAAGCGTTAGGACAGAATAGGATTGGGTTGAATGGAGTGGTTGGAATGCAAATAAATGACAAAAACAGGAGGGTTGGGAAGATTGAATTGTGTCATAGGTAAGCGAAAGGATTTTATACTCTTTGTGTTCATGTACTGTATTTTTAGGCCAGTGAAATGATTTGAGAACAGGATCAATGTGATAGGGTGTGGGAGTTTTGGTGACTGCATGAGCAAGAGCATTTTGGATAGCCTGAAGGCGGTTTATTTGAGTGGTATCTACACTGATAAAAAGTGAACTGAATTGGACTGTGGATGTGACAATGGTAGATGCAGTTTTGAAGTCAAGCATATGTAAGGCAAATTGTGCAAAGGTCATGGATATGCATAAAGCAATAATGGGAAAGATGGGTGATATGATCAGAAAAGGTGAGGTTTTGGTAGAATATTTTACCTAATTTGCAGACAGGAGTCAGCGTAAATGGTGTTGGTGGAGGTAGAACCCGGGCTGAGGCGGATAGAAGGATCAGGAATTTTCTTGAGGTTGTCACATAGGCCAACAAGTAGGAATTTGGTTTTAGATGGGTTCAGGCACAAGAGATCAGAAGGTGGAATGGTGAAAATGAATTAATAGAATTCATTCTCTACAGCAAAGTTTATATTGGGCCCAAATGGTACTATTTCCATGTTGGGCCCCTGCATTTTGAATGTTTATGAGCATGCTGGAAGGGCTATAGTAATACAACTGTACTATTACTGTGAATTTATAATTTATACTAAAATAGTTTCAACACGCACACACACACAGTAAACTAATTTTAATATGAATTTTTAAAATTATGAATTTGTGTCAAATTGGCATGCCTTTCCCCAAACAGCATCATTTGTAGGGCGTATGTAGCTATATGACAATATTCCCAGATAGGCTTCATATTTCCTGTACATGGTATGGAAGGCTGGTAACATTGCAACATAGGATTCATATAACCTAAGGTATGTCATATATCTTACATATGACGCTGCTCATGGAATGCTGAAACCGTGCAATCACTGTAGCCCTATTTAATATTTATACCTCTGTACTCTTCAGCATATATATCATTTGTGTGCTCATGAGATGACATAAAAAATTAGCTGTATCTTCAATAAATAATTTTTCCAGTAAGTCAAATATAACTTGTCCTGCTGCTGGCATTTTGAAGTTAGCTTTATGAAACCAGGTTGGCCTTTCACACTGCAAAACCACCACCTCAATGTATTTTGGTGAAGGAGACATGTGTTAATAGTTTTCCTCACATATTCGTAGGCCTTTGCTGAATGAACATGCAAAGTGAGGGCAAATGTACCCAACAGGGACTTGACTTTATTCTTTCATCTCACTTGGCATATAATTTAGTCATTTTCAAAAAATGTATACTTCGACAGCCCTCAGCTTTCCTCTAGGGCGCACACGACGACCGTGCGAAGCTCAGCTTTCTGCCACCCATGACGTCATTGACCCAGGAGATGTTGGCTTCACTGTGTAGCATAGAAATCGGGCTGTAGGCCTATGCTGTATCCAGTGTTATTATATCTATGCCAAGCACTGCGCGCATAATATACCGACGATACTCGGATCTGGCCGCATTTGAAATCGTTTAACTGTTTTCCTTAAAACCGCTTTAATCGACCTATTCAAAGCTTCGCCACTCTTTTGATTACCGCGACAAATGTCATCAGTGTTTACAGTCAAAACCTCGTCAGGTGGATATCCGTTAGTCATTAGTTCGGAAGGAGTTGCTCGGAGCAGGACGGAAGAGGTCGCCTTGATCACTGACGCTGAGCATCCGTCTTACTCATCGCCGGCCTTCCACGACGGCTTAAAGTGACCGTGGAGAATCGGATTCGCGGCTCATATCTCCTGACCGCAACTGATAAGCAAAAGAGTATTGCCTCAAAACGGACATTCTTCCGAACGAACACCAAAATGCTCTATTCGAGATGTGCTAGTTTCAAACAGATTGTTATGTCTTATAAAAAAATTAACACCTTTATATTCTATTTGAAGTAACAGTGTGTAACGACAACAGCAGTAGTGGTGATTGTGATTCAAGTTGATTAAAGTTGAAATGTTTAGCAAACATCGTCGATGGTGTAAAGCCTCATTTACCGTGGCTCAGTAACAGTGGGAGACCCATCACTTATGATGATTAATAACACCTTGAGATCCTATACTCAACAGAGCATTTCCTGCTACCAGGAAATAGTATTTCCTGGTATTTTCTTTTAATCAGAATGTTTAAATTTAGGCTGCAATATACATTCCAAATGAAACGATTGTAACTACACCTGGACCTGAAAAGAAGTCATTGTCATACTAGAGTTCCTTGCTTAGACTGTTGTTATAAACATCGGTATATGTATAGTAGTCACAGCATGTATCGAGAATGGTTATTCTTGCAATAATCTGCTATCATAAACATTGCTATGTTGCTGATTTCTGCAAAAACTCGTCGTATTGGCGAATCATAGTCATATAATGGTTCATATGCAATGAAGGTCGACACGGATTCCGTAAGAAGGTACAGTACTATCGGAAATATGCACTTAGTTTATTGAAATTATTTTGATCAGCAACTCGTGTTTAGTAATTCTTCTAACGTTGTGTTGATTCTGTTGATGCTTATAAGTTTTATTAAACTTGACAACACCCATTGCAGTTGCTTCATTGTATTAATGCGATTTTATAATTTATCCTTCCTAGTTACACTTGTTTTGATACTTAATTGTTTTCTGCAGCGTGTCCTCCAGGTTTTCAGTATCTCTCTGCAGCTGACAGCTGTTTTCAGGTTTTATTCAGCCGCTTGTCTTGGGACAACGCCAGTCGTACCTGCCAACAGCTCTATCCCGATTCATATCTGGCTATGATAACCAATGCCACTGAGCAGAAGGCCATTTCAACTTTCCTTCAAGCAGAATTGAGTAGTAAGTCACTTTAGAAATGAAATAATTTTCGTCAGATACGTTCATCATGCGCGTAACCAGATGATCTAACGGATTTAAAAGAACTCGACGATAAGTCAGTTAAAATTAGAAGTCAAGCTACCTGAGGAAAAATTGCAACGGCCTTCTACTCGATGGCATTGCTTATCATAGCCAGTTATTTAAAATAAAATATGTAGCATTATGATAACGGTGCTATAGAAGTCTTTAGATTAAAAACGCAAATTTTTGCACTTTTGCATTCACGTTTAAAATTTTTTTGACACTGTAGTTAGTTAGATGTGTACGCATGTACTTCTGGGACAGTCTTTCATTGCATTTACTTACTATCTGTTTCACTTTATTCTGTTGCCCAGCGTGCATTTTCTGCCAATCTTTAATGTCATTCAGGCCTAAACTCAAGTCTTTCCCGTTTCATATCACTTACCAATCGCAGCTGACTTCTGGTCTTAATGACATATCGTTGTGTTCTTTTGAAATCGGTGAGATCAGCTGGTGAAGTGCATGTCGAGAACGTGTATTTCCAATTTGCAATTAGTTTGAAATTCAAAAGCAACTATAGTTGGTTCCATGTGTTGCTTTGTCCTCGTTGCATTTACGTACTATTTCATTTGACTGTGTTCACTTTGCATATTCTGCCTCCTTCACAATTAATTTGTTTGAATTTGTTAGATGCCATGTGTGCAGCACGTTTGTGAGATACTTTAAAGTCGCCATAATAAGTGTTTCGATACATACATACAATACCCGTGTACGCGTTGCCTCTGTATTGCAGTGACTACAGCATGCTTATTCGGTACCTACGGAAGCATCATTTGGATCGGCGGTCGGAGACTGGATTTAACCAATTGCAAACAATTGGTTTGGAAACCTAACGCTAACGAAACAATACCAATGAACTACACAAATTGGATGCCGGGGGAGCCTAACTGTTTGAGTAACAATGAGCACTGTTTAAATATCTGGGTCAGCGCAGCCTTTGGATGGAACGACGCTCCATGTGCGGTGAGACTGTGCACCCTGTGCGAATATGGTCCCTGGAATTGAGGCAGTTATTTTTGTTATAAGTTGGTCCTAGGAATGCACGAATTTGTGTTCGTCATCCTGTGCAACTATGCAGCTTATTCTGCCTACTGTAGATGCTATTCTGATTTGATATTTTACCTACTGGGGATATAAATCCTAGGATGTGTTATGCTTATTGTATATATTTTTCGTAGTAATCGCCGTGTTATCCAAGGATCTGACATCCCCAACCTCTGCATTATTATGAAGTGTTAATTTAAGACTGTTAATTTAAGCATTATTATGGAATGTTAATTTACACCTGTCTTTCTGTATCATGCATTTTTTAAATTAAAAGATTACACTAATTTTCTTATCCTGTAAACCTCTTTTATTAGACCCTAAAATGAATTCGCTCACATCAAGAATTTGTGCTCGAGATCTTTCTGAGACTATAGAAATTATATTCCACACACCAAGTTCTAGACACTTTTTCTTCCCAAACCCTACCATTAATGTCAAAAGAGTTAAATTTGCTAAACTTCTACTTTTGAAAGCATTTAAAATTTGATGACCAGCGCCTATTATAAAGTTCTATCCATAAACAAATAAAAATCAAGCACAAGCAGTTGTCAGGCTAGTATACGTTCTTCCATCCTGGGGTGGCTTCTTATCAATTGATTTCGTTGCAAAGACTGACCCATTTCTGTGCCCTGATTAGTTCGTCGACCACTTCATTGGAGGCATTATGATCGTAGCAAAGATTTCTTAAGGTCAAATATGCCTCTTTTTACCATAGAGTCACCTAATCATTGTCCTAATAAACTGTTTCGAATTGGCTTTTCTATATATAGTTACCTGCTGTAATATCTGCTTTATTCAGTAACTTCCTGTCCAAAACTTCCATGTATTAAATGTACGAAAAGGAGACATTTCTATGATTCAAAACACATATACATACTACACCATAAAACCGTTAACATCCGGTCATTATAAAAATAAAAATATTGAACATGCCAACTACTGCTGCATAAGTTTTAAGTCGAACTGTATGTTAAACACCAATTTTAGACTATTTTTTAATACTGCACCGTTTGACTGTTTAATATCATTACAATTCTTTTTGAACCCTTTTGAATGCGATTACGGGTTGTCTAGGGATATGGAATAATAAGTCCACTTTTGGGTTCGGTGGCGGTGCCAAAGAAGCCAACGGATTTGGAGAAATTTAATATGAAATTGACCACATTTCGGCTACATACGTTTACGACGTTTTTAGCCAGGATGTCCAGTACATGAATGAGGGAGTCTAAGTGACCGCTGAAGTCATGAACTTCTAAAGAACTTCTTGGAAGCGTGGTAAACTCCTAGCGGGGTCAGGGCGAACTCGTAAGCAAACGCATTTTGCCGGAATAAAACAGGTCAGTAACTGAATAAGTGAAGTCGACCCGAAAATTACTTTGTACTGTATGATGCTCGCATCCATCGGCAGAGAAAAGACGAGTATTTGAACTCACTAACAGTGACCGAAGTCTCTTATGCATACTGTAAGCGAGTCAATCCATTTGGTGATATGCGTCTAATACGGCTGAACATCATCGGCGTCCTTGAGTACCTAGACTCCTGGTCAAAGCGACTGAATATATATTAAATATATTGAAGCGACCCCAGGACAGAGCCATTAGAACATCGAGAGTAACGGGTGCCAACGATGAAATTTTACAGCCAACAGAAAATGACTTTGATTTTGAACCCAGAAAAGAGCGTAGCAACTGTAGAGGCAGTTATAACGGAGAAGATTCCCAACTCCCTGTTAATTTTAATAAGTTAATTGTTGGTATTATTACGAAACAGTAAAAAGCTCACGTGCTCTTTCAGTCTTTTGAGACTCAGGATGGCATTGATTGTGTAACAGTTTAAAAACAGCAGCATAGATAGATTACTGTGTAATTGGCGCTGTTGCGATTACAACAGTTTAAGATCAAGGTTTCAAGAGTTTTCTACAGAAAGTTCCTCTTCTCTTTCGTCAGTGTCGAAGCCTAGCTATTGACAAAAGAGGATGGGAAGCTTCTGGAGAGAACATAAGTGAGAATGCTGCGATGGATACTGTATTTCAACCTTCTATATCTGAGCAATGGCACTTAAGCCCAGGCGAAGCCTACACCAATTCTTCTACATAATAACAGATCGTTACAGAGTCCACTCACCAAACTGAAACTTATACTCGTGACAAAGACAGCGGTTTATTGCCTAAAATACAGCGTCGCACAATAGGCCTATTAGTTTTAATCTTCTGCAGAGAAAGTTTGATTGTAAAATATGTAACGAAAATGAATCTAGTGTAAACCCACATAAACAATTGCGTTGTGGGTCAAGCTTTTGAAAGAAACTCTTACTGCTAATATCACTGCAAATCGGCCGTTTGTATGTTGCATGGCTGTTTACTGCAACAAAATAATATTTTAATTTTCAAAAATTATATTTCTTATGTGTCGTCGGTTCTTAAAAAGTCTGGAGTTCTGCACACAGCGCTTCATAAATGTCAGTCAGGTCTAAGCTAAACACACATCTCTTTCATCTCGCTTACCCACCGTAGCCTGGCTTCTGGTTTGTCTAACCCATCGGAATTCGACGCAGCTTCTCTAACTGTAGGCCTATTTGATTTTTGGCTTCGATTTTGACTTGAAGCGACGATCGATTGATGCATTCAGCATAACATAACAGCGCTATAGAAGTCATTTAATTAGATTAGTTATCTACTCTAGAGTGTCGTCTACATTAACATAGTACAGTACGGAGGTCAAATATCTGCTGAAAAGTCTTTGATTCGGTTTTCTTGCGGCAAATTTTGCGATGAAAAAACTTATGTGAAAACCTGAGTTTGATAGTCTCAAGCACGATGTCACAAATTCTACTTGTAGGCCTATACGTAGCAGCCTACGTAGGCCTACGACATTTACGCTACATTGGACGTAGCTATTATTGTTTAATAATGGGATTTAGGCGTATATCGGAACACAAGCGTAGGCCTATCAGTCAGCACCAATACTTTCAACATTGTTAAGGAATGTTCAGGGAGCGAAGAATAATAGTCGTGAGGGAAAATAATATTTTGATATGTGCATTCTGTGCATACCGCCTTTTCGGTTTAGTCGGCTTTCATGTAATACGTTCGGTTTTCGGTTTTCTTAATAGACCTACGGATTTTGGCATCGATTTCGGTTTCTCTGAATATAGCAATATTGGTTTGGCATTGTGTTGCGATGCCGAGTCTCACCGAATAGAAGTCTTTTATTATTTAACTGAGACGTTACGTAGACCGAAATATAAAGTTCAACAGGAGTTCAGCAGTAATGTAAAGTCAAACATCACATGACAGTTCGGCTCAGTCTCTCTCTCGGTCTAACTCATAGAGTCACTTTCCCCCGTATTTAACCAGTTTGACAATCCCTCGACAATCCTTGGTGAATCTGTCTGGCACTCTATCACATCAGGTGAGTGTCCAAATTTTCCCGCCGATGGCGCACCTCCAGCTACCACTCGTGAACACCAGAGAGCATCAAAGGACGCACGTGTTGACGACGACGACCCGTGAAGCGAGGAACGTGACACATTGATTCAACTGACCAGTGAAGTATGTGCTACGTTTTAGCTTAGCCTTAGTTTTTATGTGATTTGTTCCCGACCGGAAGTTACGTCTGATGCTCACTAGGCCAAAATGGTAGCATTAGCGACATGGTAGCTGTGAGATCAGCGGTAAAATTGTTCAAAAGGTCATTAGTGAAAAAGCAGCAATAACAATCCATCTCCTCTTCATTGCGTGCTACTTGGAAAAGACTGCTCACACACAACCATCTCAAGGATGTTGCTAGTGGTTATTGTGAGCCAATGAATACTTGAAAATTGTTGATAATAATAAATAACTCCTTTGAGCAAATACGGAGCAGATTTAATGTGTACATTGATAGCATTTCTCATTCTAGGCTAAATGATGTTGTTAAGAAATCAGATTCTCTTTGCTTTGACCATGACTATCTGCGAAGTAAAGTGTCTTTGCCAAATTTGTTGATAATGTTGTTGTTTACATGTACATACTGGTTCTATTGTGAGATCATTAGAATCTGAACTGGCTTGTGATATATGACTTGGTTCATTAAGATCTGTGAGACAAGAGGATGTTAACCAAAGTGATTTTGGCTTGAAGATATTGAGGACAGAGACGGTCTAATTTCTCCATCACCTGGTGTTATAGGTGTGTGTAAGTCAGGGGATCTTTCTATCAATAAAATTATAGGACCACGCTCAAAATCTATACTTAGTAATAATGTGATTACTGTGTGCATATAGTATTGATATTTTGTTAAATTTTATTGGCGGTGAGATTTGTGTGCCTTAGGTTGAGCATGGGCTGGAAACCATGCCAATGACTAATCACCGAGTTAATCTGATATGGTCCATTGCCTCACAGTACATAAAAATAGAACTGCATAACCAATGCAAAACTTCATCTACACTTGTATACAGTATAAACTGTCGTTCTATGGGCAATAAGACAGTGGTTTAAAAAGGGCAGTGAAATGTTGGCTACCTTTATGTGTTCTGTAACTGAGAAAAATCTTATGCATCACTTTATTATTCCTACTGTTGTTATTGACTAGGTTCTAGAGGAGATTGCTTTAATAAGGACAACTTGAAGCTACTTTGTGTTTATTACTTTCAGTTACTGTGATGATGATGATGATGATGATGATGATGATGATGATGATGATGATGATGATGATGATGACTATGACGGCGATGATGATTTAGATGATCACAAATTGTGTCAAAGTGATTCGTGTAAGAGGATCCTACGTAATCGAATAACTTATCTTGTGCCCGGCTACTATGAATGCCTACTGTACCAATATTTTCATTATTCGAAGACGTGTAGAGTTATGTAATCAGAGTAGTCTAGGTGAAGACATGCATTACCAGAGATTCGTTAAGATTGGTAGTGTT
Source organism: Norana najaformis (assembly GCA_964023275.1). NCBI lineage: Eukaryota > Metazoa > Annelida > Clitellata > Crassiclitellata > Hormogastridae > Norana > Norana najaformis. The sequence continues at coordinate 9,238,006 of OZ029913.1, read as the reverse complement.
CATATTTCTTCAAAGCGAACGCTTGGTCTCGACCCTGCTCATTTTTTAATGAATTTATCGGGCGAAATCCTTCATCATCACTGCCAGTTTGAATGGGTACCAAGCAAGTAAAGTTCACTCTAAGGAAAGTACTACCCCGAGATTAAAATCTCTGAAATAGCCACGATCGGTATGTGAACCGGCATCCACACACACACCGATGAGCCAGAGGACATGTTAACGTGAGGTCAGAGAGCATGTTGAAATGAGACTAAATTATGATTATACCAACATAACGGAAACAAAAAATTATCATATAACAGACGAGTTAGAAATAACAAAACAAAACATTCAATGGGATTGCAGGCAAAGGTAAAACCTATTTCATCATAAATTTGTTCAAATTCCACATCCTAATAGGCCTTGGCTGACGCGTACCAGTTGGCCTGGTGATAAGTCACTTTCGGCGCTTCACCTACCGTAAGCCCAATACACGGCAGTGCTTTTTCTACTTGTAGTATGCCGTCGATGGTATTAAAACGTCGTTGGTGAAAAGCGTCAGCGAGTGTTGTGAAATTGGCGGCGTTGATCGATATAACGAGACAGTGGATCTCTGGATTTATTATAGTCTTATTTTTGTTTAGTAGTGAAGTTTTAGGATTTTAATTTGGACGTAAAGGCGCCTAAAACTTATTAGTAGATTAACGACAACGACTATGTCTGTATTTCAGGATGATCATAACGAACAGCGTAACTCGTTGGCAAATACACGGCAGTTGCAATCAGATGCAAGAGCTGGAGTTTATCGCCGCTCGCAGTGGATTGAATGCAGATGTGGTTGAGACAACTACTAATATGTGTCAGCAGAAATTTCTGCTGATATTAGCCCGCCTGCCCGCAGGACTTCGCCAGTCAATCACACCGCCCCACCAGACATCTGACGCATGGCAGCCGTCAACATGAGTTCAGCGTGTGCAAAACCAAATCAACAACCCGATGACTCATAAAATTTTCTATGCAAACGCTCACTCAAAACTTACTGACTACCCAGCGCAATATTACGTTCGCATTATCTTTATATCCTTCTGAAGTTTAGAAATAAAACTCAAATTATTTGTAAATGGAATACAATGCAATATTTTACAAACTGCCGCAAAACACAGAAAAACATGTTCACACTCAAAACACCTTAACTGAGAAACAAACACAAGCGTCAGAGGCAATCTGCCACCACATTCAATTTACTGCTACGATATCTCATTTCAAGATCGAAGCCGTGTAAAATCAAAACCTATCTAGCAAGTTTCGCAAATTCAGACATAGTAACAGTCACTGTATAATAATATGTGAACCTAAAATAATGTCTTTTAGTTTATTAGACAACGCCCAAACAACTTTAAAACAAACCTCTAAAACAACGTGCACAAATAATATGTTCAGTCTTCAAAATATAGGCTTACATTGCCCATAAAATCTTGCTCCGTAGAACAATGTCAAGTTACAGTGGAGAAAGCGAAGAGAGTCCATGCATTGGTACTGATCATTATACAATTCAACCGTTCTACTCTACGATTAATACTGATGGTTCTTCCCTACGACCAACTGTCTGGCTGTTACAGAATGTCGACGGTTGGGCTCTGCGCGTCTGCAGGAGCCTGCCAATGACGACTTTTTAATTATCTGAGCACTGTTCGCTTCTTGACGAACTTTCGTTCTTTGTGACTTTAACATTATTTAGGCTATCACAGCTAACGCTTTTGTGCGGTACCTAAAAGGCATTCGCCGGAGTCAACGTCCTGAGGATTGTCCCTCAGATAAGGGTTCACTCCTTTGCTGGCTAAAGTCGTTCCTTTTCTGTGTGCCTTCTTTAATACGGGCTTTCTCTTCAACATCATTCCACATCTCGTAACTCTAGAAATGAAACCATGTAACTGAATCATCGGCCGTTCTCTTAGATCCTTTTGACAAGCCTCTGCCTGCTTCCGCCCTAGGCACATGGAAGTAGGGCAACGCATTTTTCCACTATCATACATCTCCCGCTCATATTTCCTGAGTAGGACTAAAGAGTCTCAAATGTATATTTGCAATACACTACAAATTCCGGAGAAAGTTTTCGTACAGGGTCTGTGTTGGCAATTCTCGATCGACACAGTTAATATATTCTGCTCCGGAAAATACCTGTTGAGAGTCTTCAAGTAATTCTTCCATCGCTATTTCCACCCAAACCTAACTCCCCCACCCAGCGCATTTGGATCGTGTTAGGACCATTGAAAACCAAATCGTAGCAATAAAACGGTAGGTGGTGCACACAACTGATTGTACGTGCTTAATAGTTCACACTCGTTCTTCAGTTTCTCATTGGTAATCGAGCACGCGTGTGCTTTGATAATAGCTACTGTCCATGCGCCCGTTTTCGTATTTCATTATGGGAAAATGTATAGTCCATGGTTTGGACATGTTTACTGCTTACGTTGACACGTTTACTGATGCTCGATGTATACAGAGGCAAGTTTTTTTTATTTTTTTACAATATCTAGTGACTCTGGTTGGTTTTGTGACAATTATGCATTTCGCTGTCCAGCTAGGCAGGCGAACTATAAATAACAATTGTCACCATAGCAGTGCTTTGACGCACTCGTTCGTTGTGGTAACAACACACCAATTGATGACCTTAAACCTTCATGGTGTATGAACGCGTGTTAGCGGTAACCATACGCAGCCACTGTAGTCCAGCTATGTGTTACCATCTATATGGGATTAGTATTTAAAATGTTGCCTAAATGTTGTGTTAAAATGCTAAGGCATCAAATGCTGACAAATTTATCTTGTACACGGTGAGATTAACTGTCGCGAATTAGTTAACAAATGATCTAGGGCCTACAGCAAACCGAGCTTCTATGGTTAATGGTTCTAATTACAATGCCTATTTAGAACTTGGCATTTGCCAAGACTCTTCCTTGGTCATGATTAACAACGACTGTCATACAGTTCCACACAAAAAAGTCACCAAACACAAACTCTCGCCAACGTGAAGCTCAGTCATGCTGAAACTGTAGAAGTCATGGTCATCCGGCGTTATCTCAGCTCCATTCGTCTTCTCCACCAGCGAAATCAACCATTGCACAGGACTTAACTGGATTTGGATTGTCATTGTAGCCACCACAGGCAAAACAAATCCAAACCGCAGCTCTAGTTCCAGTGCCTCCAGTGCCTCCAGTGCCTACAAAATCTATAATAGCCAGCTAAATTACAAGGAATATTAAAAATGACGTTCACAATACACTCAAATAATATGTGCAGCCTTCAGAATTTAGGCCTACATAACCAAGAAAATTCGTGTTTTCTCTTTCTTACGCAAAACTATTCTATTTTACACAAGCATCTTGTGTGTTCAACATGTGTCCATATACCGACATAATATTTTGTAAGCACATGAGCTTTTCCAGTAATAAGTTTTCAAATTCCCACAGACAAAAATCTCGAACTGCTGATATATGCATATACTATTTTGCAATCGAAACTTTACCACAATTACCTCGTAAACGAACTGTATAAAACTATCGCAGTATTTACAAAAGAGGCCTTCAATTCACACATATATACAAATATACGTATATATATCTTCCTCTAGCTTGGCTATGGCGAACCTTCCACCAAATTTTGCAAACACTCGTAACCATGTTTACAACTAAGGCATGGACTCTTAATTAACACGCACACAAGCATATACATACTCCGAATACATACCAAACGACAGTAGCAAAGCAGCGAATGTATATCACGCTGTTGAAGCAGACTAAATAACAAACCAAAAGTGAGTCAGCCGTTGCAGTATATTGCAATACACATTCAGCCTGGTACCATAGAAGTCCTAGACTTATGTATGAGTTATTGGAGCGATATGAGGTAGGGCGTGCCGCTAGACATAGAAGACAGACAGCCAATATCTAGAGAAGATCAGTTACTACTTCAGAGCAGAAGGGCAGCCCAGTCTAGAAACAAACCAGAGAGAGAAATTGATCGATAGATAGATAGAAAGCAGACAGACAGACAGACAGACTTAGATAGACAGACAGACAGACAGACAGACAGATAGATAGATAGATAGATAGATAGATAGATAGATAGATAGATAGATAGATAGATAGATAGATAGATAGATAGATAGATAGATAGACAGTTCATCTGGCTCGGTGGCTCCATCCAACTCTCAAAGATTGACATGGCAAATCTATCCCTACTCTTTCCTCATGTCTCTTTTCATTCCTCGGTGCGTAACCTGAAAGTGACCCTGATCGGGAGCTCACGTTTCGGGAGCACATAAATAATGTCTGCCGTACCTGTTTTTACCACCTTCGCCAAATACGCACTATCCGACGCTCCCTTTCAACACAGGCCTCCATCACTCTAGTCCACGCATTTATCTATTCCAGAATTGACTTTGGAAACATGGTTTTTGCCGGTCTTGGATCCTCTTCCCTCTCTCAACTTCAGTCTGTCCTAAATGCTGCAGCTCGCTTGATTGGCGGTATTTCAAAGTTTGGCCATATCTCCTTATTCATGCTGGAAAAACTCCACTGGCTTCCAATCCGAGAACGCATCCAGTTTAAAATTCTGGCCCTTGTGCGCAGCTGCCTTGTTGGCAGTCCACCTATTTATCTAAGAGAACTTTGTGTCCCTGTTTCTTCTGTCCCTGGCCGCCGACTGCTGCCATCGGCAGTCCAGGGAGACCTGGTAGTTCCTACTACTACACAGCGCCGTAGCTTCGCCGTTGCTGGCCCTGCCTCATGGAACAACCTGCCTGGTGACCTTAGGCGGGAATTCCTTTCTCTTTCTCCCTCTCTTTTCCGCAAGCGTTTGAAGACCGTGTTATTCCCCTTTAGTCATGGGAAATTGGGCCGGGAGCGCCTCTGGTGAGTTTTATCTTGAAGTGGCGCTATATAAGTGTTTGATTACGATTACGATTATGGTTACGATTACGATAGATAGATAGACAGACAGACAGACAGATAGACAGACAGATAGAAAGATAGATAGATAGATCGATAGACATAAAGATAGGTCGACAAGTCGGTAGGTAGGTAGGTAGGTGGGTGGTAGGAAGGTAGTTTGGTTGCTTGGTTGGTTGATTGATTGTTGATTGATTGATTGACAGACAGACAGGTAAACAGACAAATAGGCATATAGATATGTGTTGATCCAAGTCCATTGTGTTGAAACACAGCAGCTCGAGAACCTTGTGCCAGTGGAGATAGGACCTACGTTTCCTCGCTCAGTCGATGGACATATGGCGTGTTAACAAATGTATTACTTACTTACTTACCTACCGTAGAACAATGGGATGCCATTAAGCCTCAACGCAAGAAGAGATATATATGCTCTTTATTGGCGAGAGGAATCTGATTCTATAAAGGTAGTTTCATTGAATACGGTATTTGTGTCAGTGCATGATAAGCTGGTCGTATCTTCCATTTCCCCGAACCAATTGGAAGCTATTGATTTCTTAACGTACGTCCAGGAACACAGTCTCTGTCGCACATGAACACAGAATATTGCTCGTCGTTTACATATTATCGATTGCCTAAGTCATAGCGATACCACCGGAAGTAGCAGATATTTAAATAAACCACCATGGCCCAGCCACTTTCAGACGATTGCAATCTTCAAAATGGATGTTCTGATACTACTGGTCAACATTGTTTTGGGCCTCAGGTTTCTTACAATGTCCGAAGCAATGCTATCAAAAGTGTTTTCGGTCGCGGCATATGACAACGGTACAGAGAAATGCGCACTGGATCAGCCTTCGATGGTGGAGTTCGACACAAGCTTTATACAATGCGGTGCATCTTGTGTGGTTCAGACGCTTTGCCTTCATTTCAATTACTTCATGAAAACCTTGAAATGCGAGCTATTCAGTTTTACACCGAACAATTACGACTCAGTTGATGAATGTCAAGGTCTAACGATTCTGGTAGGACAACGATGTCATTCAGCTAATTCGGTTACTCTTCATTCTGTTATTCCGCTACTTCACAGATATCAGTCAGCTAAGTCAGTCTAATTACGCCCATTCTGCTACTTGTGATGGTGATGAAATCGATACTATTTTTTATTTTAAAAATAGAAGTACCACTGTGACTCATTTACCAAGCCCAAAATTAAGGGGGACTGATTGAGGACCAAATGATCTAGCACTCCATTTACTGTGTCAAGCCAAGAACTAACTGGGCTTGCGCTGCTTATTGTCAGTGCCCACCCACCGTCGTAATTCTAGCGTATTTTGTGCGATGGGTTTAGAATACGTTTTTTCTTGCAATCTGCTATTGATTATCATGTGTGTGACGATAAAATACTTTAGAAGTAATCACATGATTAGTGTCGTGCAGATTTCCTTCCTGTTTAAGTCCTCACGTAGGAAAATGCAGCTTCTCCACTGCTCTCTGTCTATTGCCATTCTTCCTGCCTCATTCCACAATTTCTCCAAATAACTCATATCGTATATGATGATCTCTGGCGAAATCGTATTTAGTCTTCTTTTGCTCCTTTTCTCTTCACAGATCTAGTTCATAGTTTCTTTGGCTCTTCATCTTTGTCCGTGCAAATAACATGTCTCTTCCATTTCAGTCTTCTCTTTTTGATGATATATTCTACATACTGTTGTTCCCTCCTTTCTCTTATAGTTTTATTCGAAATAATATCACGCCGAGAAATGTGCATTATTCCCCTCAGCCTTGTATAATGTGCTGCCTGCAGCAGTGGCGTAATTCATGGGGGGACAGAGGGGGACTGTCCTTCCCAAAGTTTTGACTGGGGGATTATCCCCCAAAGTTAAAACTTCTAATGAGGGGGACAGTAAGGGGGCAGTGCTAAACCAAGCACTGTCCCCTCTGCTTCATTAAACGTTTATCATAAAGTATCGTGGAATTTATTTACTTACATGATAAAAGACAGGAACTTTAAGACAAGTAAGCATGACTCATGCAAAGGCGAAAAGACAACAGACAGCGGACAGAAGATAGACAGAGGCACACAGATATGAAGACACGGCGAGGTATGACCACAAAGGCAACGAGTTCAGTCGAGGAAGGAAGAGTGCGATCTGTAGGACAGACGGCGGAGCTCAGGAATGTGAGGGTAGGATGCTGCTGCGATGTATGAGAGAAGATGGAATGCTACCGAAGTCTGCCGCCACATCAGGACGACCAAATAAGACCTCGTATCTCGATAGGCTACAGGGAGACCAATATAGAATGCTAAATATGCGGTAAGGCAGCCGAGGACCACCACATGAGGAAAATAACCAGGACTAGAGAGGAGGATAAATATAGAAAGACAAAGGGTGTCGGGTTTCATATCAACAAGACACAATTGAGGAATTTATTGAGACGGTCATTATTCACTAATATTCCTTGCTATTTGTCTCAGAGTTTGGCACATGGTGTAGTAGCACCTTGTTGAGTGTTTAGTTGTTAACGATAGTTTAAGATGTCTAGGCTCCGAGCCATGGAACCAGGAAGAATCTTCTACTTCTGATGCAACTTCGAAGAATGCTTCAATTACAAAAGATGATGGATCAGCTCGACAGAATATCGAGGGAATATGACATGAGGATCAACATCAAGAAGACAAAGGTGATGAAAATAGGGAGAGGAGAGGCGGAAACAGTTAGGATTACACTGAACGGGGATATAATAGAACAGGTAAAGAGCTTTTGTTATCTGGGAAGCACGATTACAGAGGACGCAAAATGCCACGTGGAGATAAAAAGGAGAATCGCAATGGGAAAGGATGCCTTCTACAAGAGAAGCGAGCTGATAAGAGGAAGACTAAATAAGAATCTAAAGAAGAGACTGATCAAGACACTGATATGGAGTGTGGTCCTGTATGGATCGGAGACATGGACAATGAGAAAGGAGGACATCAGGAGAATAGAAGCCTTTGAAATGTGGATCTGGAGAAGGATGGAGAAAATCAGTTGGACAGAAAAAAAGACGAATGAGGAGGTCCTACAGATGGTAGAGGAGAAAAGAACTATACTAGCTATATAAAGAAAACAGTAGCCTAAAGAGAAATAAAGAAGACAAAGAACGAGAACGGAACGAAGATGACAAGGAAACTGACAGAGAACTGGACGTATTGAGAGAGGAGGTCCTTATAACAATAAAGAACATGAAGAACAACAAAGCGGAGGGAATGGACAACATACCCATTGAAATGCTGAGGAACCTCGGCGACAAGGCAACGGATGAACTGGTGCAGCTGTGCCAGGAAATTTACAGAACGGGAATATGGCCAGAGGATTTCCTACAGACGATAGTAATACCAATAAAGAAAAAACAGAATGCAGTGATATGCGAAGACCATCGCACAATAAGCCTGCTCACTCATGCATCCAAGATAATGATAAAAATTATAACAAAAAGACTACAGTCGAGAGCAGAAGCGGACAAGTGTTTGGGAGATGACCAATTCGGCTTCAGAAAAGGAAGGGGAACGAGAGATGCAGTGGCAGCACTGCGAATACTAACAGAAAGAAGCATCCAACACAACCAAGATGTATATATATGCTTTGTCGATTATGAAAAAGCTTTCGATAGAGTGGACTGGAAGAAGTTAATGAGAGCGCTAAAGCGAATGGGGGTGGATTGGAAAGACAGAAGGCTGATAGGCAACCTGTACATGGGACAGCGAGTCAGAATACGCATAGAGGGCGAATACTCGGAACCAGGAAGAATAGGTAGGGGGGTCAGGCAAGGATGCCCACTCTCACCAATACTATTCAATATTTACATACAGTAGAAGAAGTCATAAGAAAAGCACTGGAGGAAATGACTGAGGGTGTGAAGGTAGGTGGAAGACTAGTAAAGGCGCTGAGATTTGCGGATGACCAAGCTATGATGGCAGGCAGCCAAAGGGGATTACAAAAGATGATGGATCAGCTCGACAGAATATCGAGGGAATATGACATGAGGATCAACATCAAGAAGACAAAGGTGATGAAAATAGGGAGAGGAGAGGCGGAAACAGTTAGGATTACACTGAACGGGGATATAATAGAACAGGTAAAGAGCTTTTGTTATCTGGGAAGCACGATTACAGAGGACGCAAAATGCCACGTGGAGATAAAAATGGAGAATCGCAATGGGAAAGGATGCCTTCTACAAGAGAAGCGAGCTGATAAGAGGAAGACTAAATAAGAATCTAAAGAAGAGACTGATCAAGACACTGATATGGAGTGTGGTCCTGTATGGATCGGAGACATGGACAATGAGAAAGGAGGACATCAGGAGAATAGAAGCCTTTGAAATGTGGATCTGGAGAAGGATGGAGAAAATCAGTTGGACAGAAAAAAAGACGAATGAGGAGGTCCTACAGATGGTAGAGGAGAAAAGAACTATACTGGAGACAATAAGAAACCGACAAAAGAAGTGGATGGGTCATGTTCTAAGAGGAGACAATATTGTAAGAGACATAATCGAGGGAAGAATGGAGGGGAAAAAGACACGCGGAAGACCACGACAGATGATGCTGGACTGGATGATACTAGAAGATGGATATGAAGGACTAAAGAGAAGAGCAAACAACAGAGAAGAGTGGCGTCATTGGACATGTGGACCTGCCTGACGGCAGAGCACTAAAAGAAGAAGGCTCCGAGCCATGTCTTCTACTTCTGATGCAACTTCGAAGAATGCTTCAATCAAAAGTCTCAGACAGTCATTGTTAAGTTTCAGTTCCAGCAAAAAGTAAAATTCGGGTATGTATTACAACCTATAAGTTCCCATATAGGCCTACCATTACTGAATCCCATATCCCATAATTTATAAATTTCATTAATTGTTTGCACATTTATTAGCCGTTCCACTATAAGATCTAATGTGTTTTGTGCCAAACTACAAAATCAATGATTGCATACCTCCCCATTTATGATATTTATGTTCACTGGAACTGCGCCTATTCCCCAACTGCGAATAAAAATGTTCAAACACTTTAATCAAGTTGCAACAGTATGCGTAGAAAATTGTACAAAAACATACAGTAAGCCATCTGTTTGTTGTCTCTCACCAAAAAGTCATTAGCAGTTTCGGCTTATTTAGCCTTTACTTAGAACCTAGATATTTACTCTTTATCGTCATATGAACTCTGTAATCTGCATGCAGTTGATGAATTATGAGTATGCCTATTTGTATACACTGTGTCACCATTTATGTTTACTTTGCCCCTCTGTCTCCCCCATTACGAAAAAAATGCAAAAAATTTTTCGCCGCTATCGCGCCGTCCCCCCAAGTTATATACAGATTTTCTCCTCTGGCCTGCAGTCGTGTGTGGTGTGCCGCCGTCAATGGCCAGGTCTCCGATTCTATAGTTGTGCTCTTACTACTATGACTTTATCTATGCACGTCTTCGAAACACATCATTAGCCTTTACTAAGCGTGTCTTTGCCTCTCTTTTCCAGCTACTGCCCGCTGTTGTCAAGCTACGGAGGTAACAACAGCAGTCATCCCAAACTCAACCTCACTGACATCGATCATGATCTTGTACACCTCATTGAATTTCTTTCAGTCGTAGTCTTGGTCCCGGACAATTCAGTATACTTTCGCAGTGTTCAGTGATGTGGTCTCGAGACCGCGGTCTTGGTCTCGAGACAGTCTCGAGACCAAAAAATGCAGTCTTGGTCTTGGTATTGGTCTCGAATGTGCTGGTCTTGGTCTTGATCTCGGTCTTGAACCCTCTGGTCTTGGTATTGGTCTTGGTCTTCAAACCTGTGGTCTTGGTATTGGTCTTGGCCTTGAAATTTTGGTCTTTCTTGCAACACTGGCAGCGTTATTTTCAACGCTCGATCTCTTTAAGTGGAAGGAATTTGTTTATAGATTGCTAATTGAACAGGCATTTTTGAGCAGCAATTAACAAAAATTGCAATTTCATAATAATATGTTATTGAATTACGAGAGAAATTGCTACTTTTAAGCAATGAGGTTTTTCAACAGTAGACAGCTCGAGTTGGATACCTTAGAATTTAATCTGAGTGGTTTAAAGCTGATATCCTACATAATCTTGATGGCTCACATCAGCACAAAATACGATATCTTGATCTGGATAGCTTAAAATTTGACAAGTCTTTTTTCTATCACGTATATTAATGAAGTAGGTCTATGTACAACGAACTTGCAGTGACCGTTGCTGCTAAACAACAACTTTAAGAGTCCGTAATTCTCTATAGTCAGCGACTACTTGTATTGCCTTTGCCGCCATTCGAGACAGGCATGTGCAAATCAGTTATGCCGCTATTAATGGTAGTGCGGTCTTAACTATTAATGATATTTATTCTTAAAAGTTAAAACAAACGTATATAATTGAAATAAACTAATTAATAAAACATACGCTTACGTTAAAAAAATCATCGTCGTCTTGCCTGCATTTCAGAGCTGCATTTTTTGTAATCGTAAATATGTAGGCCCTATTCTACGCGCTTGTCCAAAATTAAGTCGTATATGAGCAACTGTTGAACAGCTATAGATTAACTGTTCAATGTATTAAACATTCTTTGTTTTTTCCTTAAATCTGTAAACAACAATATAACGTGTACAACCGTGGCAAACGTGCCTGTAAACTTCCTGCCTGTAATGATGTATGTGCAGGCGCCACATGTATCTCCCTCGAATAAGACGCAATTGATTGGAAGTGATGTTCTCTTAACATGTCGTCGGTCAACTCAATGGATTCGCTGGATCTATTCGAAACCCGGGTCACTGACTCCGGAAATCATAGTCGAGCATTGTCAAGTGTTGGATGCCTTCATAGATGCATATTCTGTCGACAAGACGAGTCTCAGCTGCAATCTCCAGATCAAAAACGCCACTGTTGGTCACAGTGGTACTTACGGGTGTCAGGATGAACTATCCAGTGAAACTCCAGCAACTGCAGAACTGAAGGTCCAACGTAAGCGTTTTGATTATTTGCAGATATGACAGTTTGTTTCCGTATTTACAATATATGGCCAATACCATAATATGCAGCCGATATTAAAAGTGTAATGCAAGCTTTCATAAAAATAATATGTATTTAGAAGTGTTAAAAAAATTTCCAGTAAAAATCAGCAACTGCGGACATCACCGATAAAGGCAAGCAAAAACACAACGCATATGAATGCTGTGGGTCTATGTGTTATATGCAGTTGTATGGTCAAATGCAAATTTGGAAAAAAACTTTTCTTCCTCAGCAGGAATTTGTAATGGTCAAAAAAGTCTCGCTTGACATTTTTGTGACGCAACTTTGCCTTATCCAAAGACCATATTCTTATGCTTTAGCCTGACCTTCTAAACGCCAAAGATAAATCAATATGACTATAGCCTTAAACGCTTGGTCCATGTCCTATTCATTACATTTACAAAACTACGATGCCATCTCGCCAATAACATGAGTAGAAAATGGTTATCGCTAATGATAATGTCACCACCCTACTTTCTCTGACGTGGTTAGGGAGGATCGTGACATGTATCACAATCGAACCGGAAAGGGTATTTCTAAATTTTCATCACTAAAACTAAAAAAAAGTTACTTTACAACTTTTGACAGTTCTCTAATGCAACGTTAACTCGGTTCTACGAAGACTTATCGTCCGAAAGAGTTTGGCTTAGCCTATCTGTATACGCAACGTTCTGCTCTAATGTCTCTGAGCGTCTTCTAGAAAGATGCTGAGCCAAGCACAACGCGCATAATATACCGACGATACTCGGATCTGGCCGCATTTGAAATCGTTTAACTGTTTTCCTGAAGACCGCTTTAATCGATCTATTCAAAGCTTCACCACTCTTTTGATTGCGGCGACAAATGTCATCAGTGTTTACAGTCAAAGCCTCGTCAGATGGATGTCCGTTAGTCAATAGTTCGGAAGGAGTTGCACGGAGCAGGACGGAAGAGGTCGCCTTGATCACTATCGCTGAGCATCCGTCTTACTCCGCGCAGGCCTTCCACGACGGCTTAAAGTGACAGTGGAGAATCGGATTCGCGGCTCATATCTCCTGACCGTGACTGATAAGCAAAAGAGTATTGCCTCAAAACGGACATTCAACCGAACGAACACCAAAATGCTCTATTCGAGATGTGCTAGTTTCAAACAGATTGTTATGTCTTATTTAAAATTAACACCTTTATATTCTATTTAAATATCAGTGTGTAACGACAACAGCAATAGTGGGATGATTGTGTTTCAAGTTTATTAATCGTCGATGGTGGAACGCCTTATTTTCCTTGGCTCAGTAACAGTGGGACTCCCGTCACTTATGCAATCATCCAATGATTAATAACACCTTGACATCCTATGATCAACAGAGCACTTCCTGCTACCAGAATATAGTATTTCCTGGTATTTTGTAAAATCAGAATATTTAAATTTAGGCTACAATATACATTTCAAATGAAGCGCTTATAACTACACCTGGACCCAAAAAGAAGTCATTGTCGTATTGGAGTTTCTTGCTTAGACTGTTGTTATAAACATCGGTATATGTATAGTAGTCACAGCATGTATCGAGAATGGACATTCTCGCAATAATCTGCTATCATAAACTTTGCTATGTTGCTGATTCCTGCAAAAACCGGTTGTACTGGCGAATTGTAGTCATATATTGGTTCATATGCAATGAAAGTCGACACGAATTCCGTAAGAAGATACCATCAGAAATTTACACTTGAATTCCTGATGTTATTTTGATCAGCAACCTGTGTTCAGTATTTCTTCTAATGTTGTGTTGATTCAGTTGATGCTTGTAAATTTTATTCAGCCTGACACCTACCCACTACAGCTGCCTTATTTTATAATTTATCCTTCCTAATTACATTTGTTTTGATATTTGTTTTGTGCAGCGAGGTGTCCTCCAGGTTTTCAGTATCTCTCTGCAGTCGACAGTTGTTATCAGGTTTTATTCGGGTCTTTGCCTTGGGACAGCGCCAGGCAGGTCTGTCAACAGCTGAATCACGATTCATATCTGGCGATGATAACCAGTGCCACTGAGCAGAAGGCCATTTCAACTTTCATTCAAGCAGAATTGAGTAGTAAGTCACTTAGATATGAAATAATTTTCGTCAGACACATTCATCATGCGGGTAACCAGGTGATTTAACCGTTTTAAAAGAACTCAACGATAAGTCAGTTAAAGGAGTCAAGCTGCCTGAGGAAAAGTTGCAATGGCCTCCTACTCGATGGCATTGCTTATCATAGCCAGTTACTTAGAATAAAATATATAGTATTATGATGACGGTGCTATGGAAGTCCTTAGATTAAAAACGCATTTTAAACGTTTCCGTTCAGTTTAAAATGTAACTGACGCTATAGTTAGTTAGATGTGTACGGTTATTCTTCTGGGACAGTCTTTCAGTACAGCATTTACGTACTGTCTGTTTCACTTTATTCTGTTGCCCAGTGTGCATTTTCTGCCAATCTTTGATGTCAGTCAGGCTAAACTCAAGTCTTTCCCGTTTCATATCACTTACCAATCGCAGCTGACTTCTGGTCTTAATGACATATCGTTGTGTTCTTTTGAAATCGGTTAGCTGGTGAAGTGCATGCCGAGAACATGTATTTCCAAATTGCAATTAGTTTAAAATTAAAACGAAACTACAGTGACAGTGCAAATCACTTAAGACGAAAACGGGTAGGACAAAATATAGCTTAGTACGAAATGAAGACTTGGTCAGTTCCGATGTAAATCGATAATATTGTTAAATTATTCCCTTAAGACAAAACTTATAAGACGATAAGATCGGTTATTACGAAAATGATTTTCGGTCCCGTGAATTTATTTCAGTGGTATGTCCGTCTGATAAAACGAAATATTGACGAAAACACAACAGCTGCATCTTTCAGTAAAGTTTCAGGTTCGCATTTCCGTATACGCCTACGATAGTTTGACAGCGTCGGTCTTTGATGAATGTCACCACTCGAGGAATGAGATAGCGTACATGTTTAAATTGTAATTGGGTGATTGATTATCAGTAAGAGACTCGCAGACCACAGCATCAGGCTCGTCAAAATGCGTTGGTGCATGAGACCATAGGTATCATAATTACCATAATGATGCCTATGCATAAAATGTCAACTTTTATTGCTGTCTGCACTAATGTGGCCATTTCATTCGTATGTTTTGTCTAATAATAAAGGACATTAAGCCAGTCATGTGGCACATTTATGGTAGTGAGATATGTAACCACAGTGGAAGTGCCCTAAAGCTAGACGCATTGCACAGTTCAAGTATCTTAGACTACTCTAGACAGATTACATGTAACCACAGTGGAAGTGCCCTAAAGCTAGACGCATTGCACAGTTCAAGTATCTTAGACTACTCTAGACAGATTACATGTAGTGCCTGCTGTTATCAGACATACATGTGACTTTCACAGCTCTTATCAAGTAGCCTAATGTCCTCGTTGACAAGTCTTTGCCATATGGAGAAGCCATTGGTCAATGGTCAGAATCTCCTTAGCGCCTTGCAAAATACAGAGGCATCCGACCCTAATCAATCAGCACATACATTTACATATGCTGTACCCTCGTTCAAAGGCTTCTCGCTGTCTGACACGCCCACCCCTCTCCGAGACCGATTAAGATTCGCTGTCGAAATAGTTTCGTAATTTATTGTATCGGCCTTAGCCTTTCCATAAAATCTTAAAATACCCTTCGCTTGCTGCTCCAGCGTGAAACAGACTAGTGGTTTACTGAGACTCGCGTCTAAAAATGGCCGCTAAAGTTCATAGCCTACCGTCATCGTATACAGATCTTAGAAAACCTGCCAAAGTTCTGGTTACAACTGCTCCTGTCCGTCCTCAGCTGCGTTGCCCAAATACTGATCAATCTGCCAAAGTTCTCTTGTGTATCTGATTATATCAGTACATGCTTCAGTTGCTTCTTGTCAATGAAAGAATTAAGTTCAAGATTGTTCCTCTGGAACCGAATCCTTTTGCCATTCGATTTTGTTTTGAATGAGCGCCTATGAATAAGCTGGTTACCCGCGACTTGGCTTTCGTTGGGCGCTGTAGAAATGTCGAGATTACGATACAGTAATGCATCATTTGCTGCTGCATGGTAAGTCATGCAGCCATAACGCGTTTCTGGTTGGCATGCTGCGCTTTGGTTTGTCTAATGGTTAATATGAAATTCGGTTAAGACGAAATATTTACACTGATACCCTGTCTTAAGTGTTGTCTTAAGAGAATAATTTAACGTTATTATCGATTTACAATCGGAACGGACCAAGTCTTCATTTCATACTAAGCGATATTTTGTCCTATCCGTTTTTGTCTTAAGTGATTGGCACTGTACGTACAATACCCGTGTATGCGTTGCCTCTGTATTGCAGGGACTAATGCGGGAAGCGCATGCTTTTATGGTCAATGGGGAATCTTCCTATGGATTGGTGGCCAGACACCGTATTTGTCCAGATGCGATCCGCTTGTATGGAAACCGACCGTTAGCGTAAGAATACCAATGAACTACACGAATTTGCTACCGGGAGAGCCTAACTGTTGGACAAAAGATGAGCACTGCCTAAGTATCTGGGTCAACCAAGCCTATCGCTGGGACGCCCTTCCATGTGGGTCGACAGTGTGCGCCCTGTGTGAATATGGGCCATGGTAATGAATTATTGTTGTTATATTGTGGTCTTAAGAGTGCATAAATTTGTTGTTGTCATGCTGTGCAACTATGCTGTTATTTCTACTTATTGTAGATGCTATTCGTATTAGTTATTTTATACAGAGTTGATATTATTCGTATAACGTACTATGCTTACTGTAGATATTATTCGTAGTTAACGCAGTGTTGTCCAAGGTTTTTTTATTCCCTGCTGATACATTATTATAGAGAGTTAATTTAAAGCTGTCTTTCTGTCTCATACTCTTTTTAAATTTTTAGGTGACACTAATTTTCTTGGCGTATGAACCTCCTTTGTTAACCCTGAAAATCAATTCGCTGTCATCAAGAAATTTTCCACCAGAGATATGTGGCGGATCGGCCACAAGACAAGCCTGTTGGGTAGAAGGCGGGAGTAATTATGACGCGCTTTAGGTAGCCATTAAATGCTGTGCTTATGTGCTCGGTTCGGCCGCGTTACATGTGTAGAATTTTTATAAATTATTTTTTATTAAATTTAAGCTGATTATAATAATAGTATAATATTTAGGCCGATCAAAGTTCTTAGTTTATTTTTAGTTATATAATGCACATAATTGTTTTAATTTATAGGTCTCTAGATGTTTGTTTTAATCGAGCACTTTTAGACACCTTTATTTACGTTCTATCGTAAGCGCTAATATATAAGCAACCCGATGTCAATAGGAAACGAGGGTTGAATAAACCGTGTCGCATGGTCATTTGCTATAGACGTGAAGGATGGATGCGTGCCTTCACATATACGAGTTACAGTGTTTTGATATCGTTCTGTGAGCGAATTCATAGCGTATACAAATACATACGGACGAGGGTGACGTCCGGAGAAGCCCGTGTTCGATACAGTCCCGGTTACGATAAAATATACGGACGGTAGAGTCCGCGGAAAAGACTAATCTGTGCGCTCCCGGCGGGACGACCGAGACAATCACTGTCTGGCTTCGGGCTTACGGCGCCGATCCGGGTGGAGCTAGGGCTCTACCGTAGATCGCGAGGCGGCCTGGGCCACGACGGTGGACGTTGAGGTCGGACAGAATCCGGGGAAAGACCCCGTTCGTAAGAAATATATACAGGTCTGTGTAAAACAAGTGGGAAAGTGCGGAAGCTACCCCTTTGACCGCGTAAGAGAAAAATCGGATCGGTGCGCTCCCGGGAACGTCGCAGCCGTTGCGAACCAATCTGTCTGATTTCTGACTGGCTCCGCGTTGGTCCTGCAGGGTTTGGGCCCACCTTGCTGGAACGTCGCGAGACGGTCGAGTAGGTCACGATAGTTGGGGAGCAGCCGCAGAGCGAGGCTCGGGGAAAAACGAATAGACAGGTCTGTGTGAACCCGGGGTAGCATTTGCCGTACGAGGAAGCCCGTGCCGTATAGAAAACTGGTCCGTGCGCTCCTGAGGAAGTCGCAACCGAAACAAACCAATCTGTCTGATTTCTGACTGGCTCCGCGTTGGTCCGCAGGGTTTGGGCCCGCCTTGTTGGAACGTCGCGAGACGGTCGAGTAAGTCACGATAGTTGGAACATAACAGGTTGTGCGAATCTCGGGTAAAGTTGCGGCCGCGGTTCTCCCGGTCGAAAAGCAGACAGCGGGGATACGGGAAGACCCGCGGAAAACAACGCAGACCAAGTAAAGCCCCGGTACGTAAGAGACCGGAAAACCAACGCAGACCAAGTAAAGTACCGGTACGCAAGAGACCGGAAAACAACGCAGACCAAGTAAATACCCGGTAAATCATAGTCCGGGTCGGTTCCCCGATAACACCGGAGTCGAAACGGGAAGATACCGACTCCTCTATATGCTTGTCGCCACACACTGATCAGAGGACTGACTGAAGTACGGGGAAGGGCCCCCTCGTGCGTAGGTCGGTACGAAGGTTGGTGTGTTTTACAGAAGGTTAGAGAGGGGACCTTCTCTTGAGTGTTCCATAGGGGTATCCTATCCCCTGAAGCACTGTTGGTTGATAACTGCCAACAGAGATCTAGTGCAGAAACTTACTCCGGAAATCCTATACACGGAAATGGAGCGAGATAGTGGGAAGATGTGTCGCCCAATATCCTTGTGCCTAGGGCGGAAAGACACAGAGGCTCGTTGTGAGACTTCCCTGTTCCCGGGACCGAGAAAACGACTGGTGCCTGAAAATATTGGCGGTAACGGGAGAGTTACAAGATGTAGAATGGTAGTTACAAGAAAGTCCTCACGGAGAAAGGGAACGACTATTGCCAGTAAAGGAACGAACTCTGTTCTGAGTAAAGGCCATCCTCAGGACGTTGCCCATCCGGCGACCGCGGAAGAGGCAAAGTCGGATCCCGAGACCGAGAGTTACAGTGTTGATTCCCTTAGGGAAGCGACCTATCCTAGGCCTTCCTTGGAGAGAACAGACAGTATGGGAAGAGATGATACGGGAAGACCATTGTACAGTGAGAGTGCAAGGGGCAGTGAGGCGGGTGGCTCTGAGCGTAGAACTGGGCTAGAGTTACCCCCACCCCGTGGACAGTTAGCCCGACCGAAAACGCCCTAAAGTGGTACCAGAAGTGGGGTACCAGCGTTTTCTTTCCGTAGACCAGAGGAAGTTCTTGAAGATGCAGATGACGAGTCAGATGATAATCCCCACCTTGAGCAGGCAAGTGTGGACTACCGAGGTGCTCGCCCAAAGATATTTCCAGATACGCGAACGTTGTGTAAAGAAATATCTGCGCAAGACGCGCCTATTACAATTGAAACGGAAGCTGGGACGCAGAGAGATCTTGAGAGAAATTTGTTTTCTCTCGCGGGTTACGAAAAGTTTTCAAGAATGGTCCCATGGATGACAGAAATGGCTGAGGACAACCAGAGTTATTATATACACGAGAATATCGTCGGAGGTATGCCAAGAGCATTCGAACAGGTTGGAGTACCGCGACCTATATGCAGAGAGAAGGAAACAAGTACTTTTGGGATACGTTGGTGTTACGATGATGAGGTGCGTTCGCGGGTGGCTGACCAAGACCATGGCAGTTCCACCAGAAATCAAATGGACTGGATGGCTGAGATGTCTTACCTACGGCAGACTGTGATAACATTGAGTAACAGGCTGGAAGAAATGTCAGTTCTAACGGCTCAACCCTCAGACGTGATCCGAAGCGTAATTTCGGGGAACCCTATGGGCCCAGGTAACCCGGAAGATCGCCGAGGAAACATTGAGGATGAAGTTACGGGAAAGTCGCGGAGCCGAGTTTTCCCAGGAAAGGAACAGAAGTTTCCGAAGGCCGAAGTTTCGGGAAACTCGCGGAGTCGAGGTTACCCAGAGATACGTGAAGAATGTTCCGAAGGCGAAGTGTCGGGAAAGTCGCGGAGCCGAGTGTTCCCAGAGAAGGAACAGAGATTTCCGAAGGCCGAAGTTTCGGGAAACTCGCGGAGCCGAGGTTACCCAGAGAGACGAGAACTTTCTCAAGGTGGACAGTCGAGAAAATCGTGGAGGCAATTTCTGCCTGAAAAATACGAAGTTGAGGGGAGACAATCTTCGTCAGATGGCGCGACCGATTCAGAGACAGACAGAGATGCGGTATCGAGTGACAGAAATTCCGGTCTGAAGATAGCTCGTGAACGTGAAAGACGCAAGTCTTACCAGAAGTTTGGCCGAGAGACATTAGAACGGGAATGGTCCCGCGAAAGTGAGAGACGCGGAAAGTACCCGGAAACCGACAAAGAGACAATTGGTCGGGAAGTTCGGGAAATGTCCCGCGGAAGTCAGAGACACGGGAGAAACCCGGAAACCAATAGAAAGGTTTTTGATCGAAAAGAACGGGAATGGTCCCGCGAAAGTGAGAGACGCGGAAAGTACCCGGAAAACGACAGAAATGCTTTTGGTCGAAAAACTCGGGAAATGTCCCGCGAAAGTCAGAGACGCGGGATTTACCCAGAAACTGGGAGAGATACGTTTGCCTCGGGAGCTCCCGTCAAATACGAAAGACGCTGCGAAGACCGAAAAACGGACAGAGATCTTTCTGCTTGGGAAGCGACACGAGAGCGACGCTCTACAGGCCAGGATACCGAGTTCAAAGAACGTAGCCACTTTGACATGAAGGCAATGAGTGATATTGGCGGCCGCGGCCGGAGACGTACGAATAACGGAAAAAGTTCCCAGAGATTTCGTACTAAAGTCAAAGTGGCAGATTTCGGGAATTCCGAGGGCCATGTAACCGACCACCATCGGTCTACATTGAGTAGTGCAGAGGAAAGTGAACCAAGTGATCGTGAGATAACTACGAGGAATTATAAAAAGCGTATGGAAAAGACGCGTATTACTGAGAAGAGAAACGGAAAGGCGACCGACCGAGGGATACGAATTAAACTTGAAAAATATGATGGAAAAACGGCGGTTGCCGCATTTTTGGCGAAATTCGAAGTCTGTGCTCGTTGTAACGCATGGAGTGACCAAGAGAAAGCAGACCAATTAATGTGTGCTCTGACAGGGCCCGCATCTCAACTGTTGTGGGATATGGGTGCACACCAAAACGTAACCTGGCATGAACTCGTTGAAAGGCTTAAAGCCAGATACGGATCCGAAGACCAGACCAGTCTTTATCGAATGAAACTTCGCACTTACAGACAGGCTCCAGGAGAAAGCTTGAGCAATGTAGTGCAGGAAATAAGGAGGCTGATGGCTTTGGCCTATCCGGGACCCACAAGCGATATTGTCGAAACGGTTGCTTGCGACGCGTTCATTGATGCGCTCGCTAACCAAGATTTGGCTCAGAAGGTGCGAGAGAAAGAACCAGATAACCTTGAGGCTGCGTATAAGCACGCCGTTCGATTAGACGCTTATGGTCGATCTTCATCACAGGCTACTGATATTGACCGTAGGCATGGCCGAATTAAAGTTACAAGAGAGGATCGGAAATCCTCGGTTGCCGACGAGCAACAAAATCGTCGTTTAGAAGATCTCGAAAGGGAGATTAAGAATCTGTCTAAAGAAATTGGGCGATTTACCAGTAAGCAAGACCCCAGTCTTGTACCGGGAAAACCGCAAGAGAGAGAGGGCGGTTTAGAAGGAGGCGCTGATGGTCAACGGAAAACCGATACGAACGGTACGCAGAAACGGTTATTTCCGCAAGGACGGTTGAGAAACCCTGATATCGAGTGTTACATCTGTAGACAAAAAGGGCACATAAAAAGGTTTTGTCCTCAACGAGTTTCCGAAACGGGTAGAGAAAGCAGTAACAATGAGCCTCCTAAAGCAGAACACATCCAAGAGGAAGTTCAGAATCGCTTGGTCAAGGGTAGCAGGATGGCTTATGTCGTCGCTAGACTAGAAGGGAAGCGACTTCATTGTCTGATGGATTCAGGGAGTGAGATGTCACTTGTGCCACGACGTCTTGTACTGAGCACCGAGTTGACACCATCGGAGCAGCGTCTCTTAGCTGCGAACGGAAGCGAGATAAAAGTGGACGGTGAAACTACGCTGGAGATTCGTATTGGAAAGAAGTTGTACCAGTTACCATGTTTAGTGACAGACCAAGTGACCGAAGTGATCTTGGGATTGTCCTGGCTAGAGAGTAATCAGGCTAGATGGGACTTTGCTAGTCGGTCTGTATGGTTAGGGAGCGAAAGAATCCCTCTAAAAGAAGCCGTTGCTGAATCTATGTGCCGAAGAGTAGTCGTTCAGGAAGACACTGTAGTTCCTCCTAGAAGCGAGGTTGACGTTCCGGCATCAGTAGTATATCCGCATTTCCGAGAGGATAACGGAGACTGGACCACCGTGCCAGCGGAACTGACACCAGACCTGATGATAGGACGCACCTTGGTTACAGGAAAGGAACCGAAAGTGTGGATAAGAATGTTGAACGTTGGGAACAAAAACTCGGTTGTAAAGAAAAGGACCGAATGTTGGTTGGAACGTGTTGAATTGATTGATGCCGAAGCTAAACAGTTCGGGGAAGAGCACAAAAATACTGAAGAGACATCTTCGAAGATCCGTATGGTGACCGGAGTGACAGAGCAGCCGAACCAACCTGAAGCAGAACAGGTCCTGAAACGATTATGGGAAGAGGTTCCACCTGACGTTTCAGAGGACGAGCGGAGACGGTTACGTGAGTTAGTGCTTTCCTACAGCACAACGTTTTCGCTGAGTGAGAGTGACCATGGGTTTACTTCGATAATACAGCATGAGATTGATACCCAGCAAGAGAAACCTGTTCGTCAACCACTGAGACGACAGCCGCTTTCTATGTTGCCAGAGATTGATCGTCAGGTAGAATTTATGTTGAACCAAGGAATTGTGGAGCCATCAATGTCGGATTGGGCATCCAATGTCGTAATGGTAAAGAAGAAAGATGGCAGTATGCGCTTTTGCGTAGATTACAGACAGTTAAATCTTAAAACGCGCAAAGACGCCCATCCGTTACCTCTAATCCGTGAGAGTTTGGATACACTTGGAGGAGCCAGATGGTATAGTACATTCGATCTGAGGTCAGGGTACCACCAGATGGCCCTGCATCCGAGAGACAAGCATAAGACCGCTTTTGTGACAAGAAGGGGAAGTTTCCAATTCAGAGTGTTGCCATTTGGATTGTGTAATAGCCCCGCTTCGTTTTGTCGGTTAATGAACTTGGTCTTGACTGGACTTAATTACGATATTTGTCTAGTTTATCTAGACGATATAATTGTGTTCTCCAGGGATGTAGAGACACATATGCGACGGTTAGAGATGGTGTTCAGAAGACTACGAGAGTATAACCTCAAACTGAAGCCATCCAAGTGCCACCTGCTTCAGCAGAAAGTGTTGTTCCTTGGACACATATTGAGTGATGAAGGGGTAGCCACAGACCCGAATAAGGTCAAGGCTGTAGAAGATTGGACCGTTCCTCGGAACTTGCGACAAGTGAGATCCTTTATAGGACTTTGCTCATACTATCGACGTTTCATACCAGAATTCGCGGTGATTGCCCAACCGCTCCACTTCCTTACTAGGAAGAATGTTCCGTTTCGATGGACCGATGAATGCCAAGAGGCTTTCGAGGAACTAAAACGAAGGCTTGTTACTTCACCAGTATTGGCACTACCCAACGATGATGGGCAGTATATATTGGACACGGATGCCTCCGCTTATGCCATCGGAGCGGTGTTATCACAGGTGCAGGAAGGACAAGAAAAAGTGATCTCCTATGCAAGCAGACTATTATCGTCGGCAGAGCGAAATTATAATGTGACCAGAAGAGAATTGCTAGCTGTGGTCTACTTTCTCAAAGAGTTCCGTCAGTACCTGTTGGGCAGAAAATTCCTCCTGCGGACGGACCATTCCGCGCTTCAGTGGTTGCGCAGAACTCCGGAACCGATTGGTCAGCAGGCTCGATGGTTGGAGACGATAGAAGAGTTTGACTTAGAAATTTGTCACCGAGCAGGGACAAAACACAGGAATGCAGATGCCATGTCCCGGGGCCCGTCTGAAGGACAGTGTATTGAAGACGACAGTAAACGATTGATGGGAGAGGCGGCGTGGGTACGTCCTATCGAAGAGGTACCGCCCGCAGATTTGACCGATGGAAATTCAGGCCAGGAAGCTGGTTGGACTAAAGAGATTCTACGAAGAGAGCAGCAGAACGATCGTAGTATTGGTCCAGTTCTTAGTTGGAAGGAGTCCAATCACCATCCAACCGAACAAGAACTCTCGCCTTCTTGCGAAGAAATCAAAGTATTGGTGAGCAACTGGAATCAGTTGACAGTGCTCCAAGGCGTGCTGCACAGAGTCTGGGTTCAAGGCAGTACCGGGCAAGTTGAACGTTATCAGTTGGTCGTACCCTTATCTCGACGAAAGGAGATGCTTGAATTGACGCATGGAAGTTTCGCTGGAGGACACTTTGGGATCCGTAAGAGCATGAGCCAGTTACAACGTCGGGCATATTGGCCAGGCTGGAAGGACGATGTTAGACGGTTTTGTCAACGTTGTGATCGCTGTGCTCGGTATAGACGAGAAAAGTCACCAAGACAGGGTTATTTGCAGAGTCCGCTGGTAGGTGAGCCAATGGAGAGATTTGGAATTGATATTACTGGACCACACCCAGTATCCAGCAAAGGGAACAAATATATCCTGACCGCGATAGATTATTTCTCTCGTTGGGCTGAAGCACTACCTATTAGAAACCAAGAGGCCGTTACTGTTGCAGAAACTCTAATGGTGCACGTCTTTTCTCGATTCGGTATGCCACGCCAGATATTGACGGATCAAGGACCGTGTTTCGAATCAGCTCTGTTCAAAGAGCTGTGTAAACTGATGGAGATTGATAAAATACGGACGACTCCCTATCGGCCGTCGGGCAACGGAATGATCGAAAGGTTTCACCGAACCCTGAACATGTTGATCGGGAAAGTGGTATCGGAACGACAGAAGGACTGGGACGTTCATGTACCATATGTGATGGCGGCATATCGGTCGACGGAACATGAAGCTACCCAAAGAACTCCTAATTTCCTGTTCTTGGGAAGAGAGAATCATACGCCATTAGATTTGATTCTTGCCCAGATAGTGGAACGTGAGAGTTCTTCCTACGGTAACCTGGAAGAATATGTGGATAAACAGAAAGAGAAAATGGAAACTGCTTATCGTCTAGTACGGGAGCAACTGAAGAGAACTGCAGAAAGAAAGAAGAAAACGTATGACTTACGAGTGAGACCTAGTCAGTTTTCATATGGAGATTGGGTTTACTATTACTACCCTCGGCTTAGGAGCGGAAGGAAAGCAAAATGGGCCCGCTTCTACACGGGACCATTCTTGATTGTTCAAGTTCTAAGTCCGGTGTTATATCGAATACAGAAGAATTCCAAAGCCACACCACTGGTGGTACACGTCGATAAATTGAAGCCTTACTACGGTAAACCTCCGAAGACTTGGTTACCAGAGAAAGAGGATAACCATATTGTCGACGTCGGAAACTTAGAAGTCCTGTCTCGAGAGCAAGAACCGGAGGTTGAATTGGAGGACCCTCAAGGCTCCTCGGAGGAATTGACTGTTCCCGAGACATATAACGACGCGAACCCTCCGGAATTGACTGTTCCTGAAACATGCAACGAAGTGAACCCTCCTCGACGACCGATTCGGCCGCCTCGTTGGATGGACGATTACTATTGTTAGACATAACGGCGAGTGATTCTTAAGAGTGACTTTCGAAGCTACCGAAAGAAAACAAGAGTCCCTTCGCGAGGACAATGATAACCGCTTAATTGCGGGAGTTTAAACGACTGTTTTCGAATACTGAATGTTTAGTTTGCTTTTGATGTAAAATTTCATTTGGACTGTGTATGCTTATTTAGCTACGAGTTGTTGTATTATATGTACCGTTTAACTGCAAAGATTTTGCAGACTGATTACAAAATACGAAGTGCGTATTGCGTGTTGATGGAAATTTATGTTGAAGTATCGTAGTTTTTAAGTGTAACTGCGATGATGATACGCAATTGCCGTTTATTTGCGAAATGGTATGGACTGTTCAAGAATACGTACTGAGTTTCTTTTGATCATAATTCTTGCCTGTAATATTTTAGTACCGAAATGTATAAAGACTTGAGGTACTAAGTACCGCTTAATTGCGGAGGGTTTAAGACAGGTTGGAGTGAGAGATTACGTTTGTTTGATGACAATTTTTACTGTGCTAATTTCTGTGTAACGATTGGCAGTACTAGTGCTTGAACTGCTGAGTTCGTGTTTAACAGAATATATTGAGCTTCTGTGATGTACTGTATTGCGGAAATATGCATACGCCTGTTTTAATTGCGGAAAATCGCTGATATTTTCAACGTTTGAGATTTGAGTATTTGATGTACAAAATTTCGATTGGATATTGTTTGTATATCATACGTTAATGCCGTCGCAACTAGTCGCTGCATTGGCTGACACTTGTATAGTTAGATATTGCGGTAGCGATGTCTGTTAGGTTGCGATTGTATAGATGATGCTTCTTGTATAGTTTCTTTTAATTCGATTGCATTGTACTGTTATTAGCGATGTTTGTAAATAATTTTTATCTTAAAAAAAAAAAAAAAAAAAAAAAAAAAAAAAAATATTATTAATTTAGACCACAGAGCGATGCGGGCCTGCAGGTTTAGCTGTTGCCTTGTCAATATTTTTCGGGGTTGTACACGCATGATCTGATCTGATGGAGTTGGTGTGTATTGACAAGATCGGGAGATAGTTGGTGACTTTTCTCTCCTAAGTCTCCTTGCCATTTGCGGTTAGGTAGAGCTCAGTTTCATGACAGAGGGCCACGCTAAGGTTGGTGATCTGGTGAACTGGACAGGTTGCCAGTAGGGTGGAGGTTTGAGTCTCTTGCACCAGTAATGAGGCTGTCGCTGACACGGTCGAAGAAGGGTAAGGGCACTGGGCGTATGGGCTGTTTGCTCACTCAGTTGTTGAGGCTCTCACCGTTAGCTGGCGGACGTGCATGGTAGCAGAGATTACCGAGTCTGAGTAACCGCCCTATAACCAAAGGTATATTGGTTCCTTGCCCTCTAAATGGATCTGAGTTGGAGATGTTTCTGTGTCACGATCGATTTAGGTCCCCGGTTTTGTCGGAGATGCTCCGCATCTAAGTAAGGTGGGGAGAGTGTGGCGGATCGGCCACAAGACAAGCCTGTTGGGTAGAAGGCGGGAGTAATTATGACGCGCTTTAGGTAGCCATTAAATGCTGTGCTTATGTGCTCGGTTCGGCCGCGTTACATGTGTAGAATTTTTATAAATTATTTTTTATTAAATTTAAGCTGATTATAATAATAGTATAATATTTAGGCCGATCAAAGTTCTTAGTTTATTTTTAGTTATATAATGCACATAATTGTTTTAATTTATAGGTCTCTAGATGTTTGTTTTAATCGAGCACTTTTAGACACCTTTATTTACGTTCTATCGTAAGCGCTAATATATAAGCAACCCGATGTCAATAGGAAACGAGGGTTGAATAAACCGTGTCGCATGGTCATTTGCTATAGACGTGAAGGATGGATGCGTGCCTTCACATATACGAGTTACAGTGTTTTGATATCGTTCTGTGAGCGAATTCATAGCGTATACAAATACATACGGACGAGGGTGACGTCCGGAGAAGCCCGTGTTCGATACAGTCCCGGTTACGATAAAATATACGGACGGTAGAGTCCGCGGAAAAGACTAATCTGTGCGCTCCCGGCGGGACGACCGAGACAATCACTGTCTGGCTTCGGGCTTACGGCGCCGATCCGGGTGGAGCTAGGGCTCTACCGTAGATCGCGAGGCGGCCTGGGCCACGACGGTGGACGTTGAGGTCGGACAGAATCCGGGGAAAGACCCCGTTCGTAAGAAATATATACAGGTCTGTGTAAAACAAGTGGGAAAGTGCGGAAGCTACCCCTTTGACCGCGTAAGAGAAAAATCGGATCGGTGCGCTCCCGGGAACGTCGCAGCCGTTGCGAACCAATCTGTCTGATTTCTGACTGGCTCCGCGTTGGTCCTGCAGGGTTTGGGCCCACCTTGCTGGAACGTCGCGAGACGGTCGAGTAGGTCACGATAGTTGGGGAGCAGCCGCAGAGCGAGGCTCGGGGAAAAACGAATAGACAGGTCTGTGTGAACCCGGGGTAGCATTTGCCGTACGAGGAAGCCCGTGCCGTATAGAAAACTGGTCCGTGCGCTCCTGAGGAAGTCGCAACCGAAACAAACCAATCTGTCTGATTTCTGACTGGCTCCGCGTTGGTCCGCAGGGTTTGGGCCCGCCTTGTTGGAACGTCGCGAGACGGTCGAGTAAGTCACGATAGTTGGAACATAACAGGTTGTGCGAATCTCGGGTAAAGTTGCGGCCGCGGTTCTCCCGGTCGAAAAGCAGACAGCGGGGATACGGGAAGACCCGCGGAAAACAACGCAGACCAAGTAAAGCCCCGGTACGTAAGAGACCGGAAAACCAACGCAGACCAAGTAAAGTACCGGTACGCAAGAGACCGGAAAACAACGCAGACCAAGTAAATACCCGGTAAATCATAGTCCGGGTCGGTTCCCCGATAACACCGGAGTCGAAACGGGAAGATACCGACTCCTCTATATGCTTGTCGCCACACACTGATCAGAGGACTGACTGAAGTACGGGGAAGGGCCCCCTCGTGCGTAGGTCGGTACGAAGGTTGGTGTGTTTTACAGAAGGTTAGAGAGGGGACCTTCTCTTGAGTGTTCCATAGGGGTATCCTATCCCCTGAAGCACTGTTGGTTGATAACTGCCAACAGAGATCTAGTGCAGAAACTTACTCCGGAAATCCTATACACGGAAATGGAGCGAGATAGTGGGAAGATGTGTCGCCCAATATCCTTGTGCCTAGGGCGGAAAGACACAGAGGCTCGTTGTGAGACTTCCCTGTTCCCGGGACCGAGAAAACGACTGGTGCCTGAAAATATTGGCGGTAACGGGAGAGTTACAAGATGTAGAATGGTAGTTACAAGAAAGTCCTCACGGAGAAAGGGAACGACTATTGCCAGTAAAGGAACGAACTCTGTTCTGAGTAAAGGCCATCCTCAGGACGTTGCCCATCCGGCGACCGCGAAAGAGGCAAAGTCGGATCCCGAGACCGAGAGTTACAGTGTTGATTCCCTTAGGGAAGCGACCTATCCTAGGCCTTCCTTGGAGAGAACAGACAGTATGGGAAGAGATGATACGGGAAGACCATTGTACAGTGAGAGTGCAAGGGGCAGTGAGGCGGGTGGCTCTGAGCGTAGAACTGGGCTAGAGTTACCCCCACCCCGTGGACAGTTAGCCCGACCGAAAACGCCACAGATAGAATGATAATCTTTCTGAGACAAAAGGAATTGTATTCCACGCACTAAGTCCTAGAATTTTTTCCTTTCCGAAAGCTGCCATCGCAGTTGAAAGAGTTAGAATTGTTGAACTTCTTTTTTTTCAAAAGATTTAAAATTCGATGACCATGTAACATTTATTTTCGACGATTGACTGTCAGCGGCGCTTTTTATAAAGTTCTCCAGATTTTAAGGACTGCTTTTCAATAAACAAAAAATTGGTTAAGCTCTTGTAATTTTCTGGCCAGAATAGCCTACACTATTCCATCCTGGATTGGCTTCCTATCAATTAATATACCTGGAAAGATTGAGTTGCTTCTGAGTTTGAGTGCAGCGACCATTTGAGTGGAGACAATATAATGCTGGGAAAGATTTATTTAAAAACTGGAGTTGATTTTTAACATACAGTCATAATAAATTGAATTGAAGTTGTTTTTCTAAATATGGTCGCCTTGTCACTGCTTCAGCAAGACGCTTCCTGTCCAACTCTTCCATGTGTTCAATGTACGAAACATAGGCTTATATTTGAATCACAACACATCCTTACTCTGTAAACATAAAAACCTTTATTAACGGATCAATAAAAAATGAAAAAAATTGTTGAATATGACAGTACCTGTGGTTGCCCATCTACTAATGCATAAGTTTTCACTCGAACCAATAAAAGTTGAGTATGAACTAGTCTGACTCTTTTCATTGCGATTCTTTTTTACTGTTTTGTATGCTGTTACATGCACACAGGATGAAATCCAAAATCCAGTTTCAGCCAAACTTACGTATAGCACCGTTTGTAAGGTCGGCTTTCCCGCCAAAATGTACAGCAGGTGTATAACTTACAACTGCTCAACCTACTTGATCCTATCGTAAGCACCGTATTTAACATACCCCAACTAGAAAGTGAGAGAAGGTGTAAAGTTACCGAAAAATTGTAACAAATATAACTACACAAGAAGATAACAGTGATAGACATAATCCGAAAATGTCCAATTGTGACAAAATCCAAAATAATATACAAAGTATATCCAGCAAATGAAACAATCATAGATTTGATCAGAAAGTTTCCAATCATTTAGGCTAACACAGCGCTTAAGTCGATGGTCGAGTAGAACTTTCCGGGAGGAGATTGAATTACCCGGGGGATGTTTAATGTCCAAAGAATATTGTTGCAATTCCAAACCCCAGCGTAACAGTTTTTGGTTAGCAGTGGCTATCTTATCTGTGAATAGTAGGTGATTCGTTTACACCGTGTCATATACGTATCCGAAGTATACGCTGAAAGCTTGTACTGCGATTACCAGAGCTAAGGCCTTTTTATCGTGGAATAGTGAGTTTCGTGCGCCTTCAGTTGCGCTGAGATAAAAACAGGATGCTCGATCTCGTTGATCACCCGAAAAAGACAAGCTCCTGCACAAGACTGCGAAGAGTCAAGAGCCATACAAAATGCTTTGTCAAACCTGGGTGGTCGGCAAATAGGTGCGATGCCAAACGCGACTCTAAATCAGCCTCAGCTGACCAACCGAATTGTTGACTCGTTTCAACAACCCTGGTCAAAATAATCTCCAAATGATGCGATAATACCCAGCAATTTCCAAGAATGACTACACCTGCTTTCTATTTTGTGACCAAGACAATTTTGAATGGGACTTTAATGTACTTTCTGGGTCCTTGGTTGAATGACATTCAAATCAATATGATGACCCAAAAAGCAATTTTCGCATTAGAAAAAACACAATTCTTTAAATTAAGTGTTAACTTTGTGTCCGCAGTTCTCAGTCACGCTTGTTTCAAACGCAACATATGATCCGACCAGAAACACCGAAATTGAAAACATAACCCCAAAATTGAATTCCGAATAGCTACATTATATGACAAACTGTCTAGGTGGAATGATTTCAACCTGCTAAACTTGTCCAATTGATGAAAAGTTCCAAATGTAGAAACTCAGTCTTGGACGGATTCAAGAGCAGTCCATTATGTCATGCAAGGTTACACTCGGTTACAGACCTCGGGTAACAGAGTAAGAGAACTAAACACCTGCAAACTAAGATTTCGTTGTTTTACTGCGGAAAAGTCAAGTTTTTATTGAATAGCCCCACACAGTGGTGTACACGACTGTTTAGTCAGAGGTCCGGTCCCTGGATGATAAATGAGCATGTTTAGGAGAGCTCGCATCAAAGTTTCGACGCCCTTAACGACTATGGAGTCGTATACGCTCCCCAGCGGGGTCTGGGGCCGGAGACCCGGAAGCCAAAGCATTTTGAAGAATTTAGCATAAAACTGAGCACATTTGGGCCACGCGTCTGTGTAACCCTGTTTAACCAGAGGTCCAGTGCCTGAATAAAAATTGAGGGGTCGGAGACAGTGAGTGCCTAAAGCACGTAGTTACTAACAAGCAGGCGGTCTGGGAAGAGTCGAAAGATCTTCTGCGGCGTCTGTGGCGAAGCCAGGGAAGCTAATGCATTTTGAGGCATTTAATGTGAATTGAGCACATTTGAGCCACATATTTGTGCGACATTTTCAGGATGTCCAGTACCTGGATGAAAATTGAGGGGATCTAAGCGAACCCCGAAGACGCGAGCCTCTAACGAATGGGGTCTGGGAAGCGTCGTAAGCTCCCCAGTGTGAACTGTGGAGCCAGAAGAGAACTTAGCAACTGTGGAAGCAGTTATAACGGAGCAGATGTCCGACTCCCTCTTAAGAAGTTAAGTGTTTGTATTATTTCGAAGCAGCAAAGAGCTCACATGCTGTTTCAGTTTTTTGAGACTCAGTGAGCAATAACTATATAACAGTCTAAAACAGCAGTTTAGCATAAACTACTGTGTAAATCGGCGCTGTTGCACTTGCAATACTTATAATAACAGTTTAATATCAAAGTCATCTTCGATTTCTGCAGGGATCGTTGTATTTTGTAATGATCAGCATTGGTTTCACAGTTGTGCGAGAGAGAAAGGTTAACACTTTACAGCGCCACCGCGGCCATCTTGGCGATTAACCAGACACGTCAACAGCTACTGCAACTATACTGTATTTCAAGCTCCTGTATCTGTGCAGTGGCCTTTAACTCCAGGTGAAGCCAACCCCAATTCTACTGCTTAGTAACAGAGGCAATCGTTCGCAAACAACTTGTCCAGGATCGTTACAGAATCCGTTCATCATAATCAAACTCACAATCGCCGATGACGAAGAGAGCGAGTTTTTGATTGAGATTCAGCATCGCACAATAGAAAATAAGAGGCCTATTAGCAAAGATCTTAGCTATTAGGCCTGCGCTTCTGCAAAGATAGTTTAATTATAAATGATATAACGAAAAGTAATCTAATATAAATCAATAGAAAGCAAGCGCATTGAAATAACCACGATCGGTACGTGAACCGGCATCTATACGCACAGAGGCGCCAGAAGACATGTTAACTTGAGACTCATCGCACCGTTTTCTCTAGTTCTACTGTTACGTCGATGCAGGCCCCCGAATGACGTCATATGGCTGACGCTAAACGGCTGCCATCTTGCTCGTAGACGGTGTACATGTGTTGTTCTATGTACTTCGACGGGTCAAAGCGCTTCGTTGGTATTAGTGTAGAAAAAAACGTGCGATATGGCTAAATTACAAAGGAAATCTAAATCTAAACGTTGTACGAAAAATTGTGTTGCATTTTCATGCAGTAACGTTACCACTCTGTAATCGAGAACGGCAGGAATAACTTTCCATGCGTGAGTATTAGCACGTTTGCACTTAGCCTCAGGGATCGTAATCGTAATCTTGAGATTTGTACAGCGCCCAACGAAAGCTACGTCACGGGGACCAGCTAATCCATAGGCGCTCGGTCAAAACAAAATCGATAGGCAAAAGTGTTGTGTTAGATTTCATAATTTGTTAATTATTTTTGGTTGTCAGTAAATCTCTCTCTCACATCGTGATATGGAGTAGTATCGCATCCCATCGCCTACAGAGGACGCAGGGAATACTCATGTCCATTCTTTAGGCCTGATTATGGTCCCCCAAGTTACAAGATTACTCCATTTTGATGTGCGTCCGAAATTTAAATCAGGTAGCATTGCAAAAAAATTATGGTTTACTCAACACAAGAGTCTAAGCCCAAGACTCATGCCAAGTTGAACTTCTGTTTATCAATGAACATCAAAACAGAACAGTTCCTTAATTTCAATTAGGCTGCGGTTCAACAAAAGATTATGATAAGCTGCTGATAGTTTGAACAATTGTTTCGTCACATTTCCAATGTCAAAGCCAGATCGTGTCAAAGTCTGGGAATATGTAATTCATAGAACAAACTTCAATGCTACTAAATGGTCACGTGTATGTTCTGTACACTTTACACCAGATTGTTTTGACCGCTTGGTCAGACAGTTCGACGGAGGGAAGGTGAATGTTACAAATGTATATAATCTGTATGTTGCCAGCTGTGCTGGCTTCACCATTTTATTACCCAAGGCTGCAATGTCCACATGATAAATGTTAAATGTTTTCATTATATTCTGTAGCGGCCATCTTAGTCTTTACCCTGCTGACCTTGCAAAGACATTTTATTGGGTGAGATTCTTCATCACCTCTGCATGCTATTTTAAGTCTCCATGTACAGACTGGTCTGGCCTGAGAAGTAAATAGATGTTTGAAATAAATGTAACCATGAGCAAAGACACTTCCAGAAATCTGGTAAATTTCAGTCTCTAAAGTATCTGTCAGATGAGATATTTAGAGCTTATACTGTGATATTTACAGATGCTGTTCCAACCATCTTCAGACTACCGTCACAACTGCAGAAGAACTGTAAGCCACGCAGAGCTCCAAAAGACAGATCTGTGCCAGTGTCTGCTGTTTCTGGATAACTACATTTCACTTCAACAGAACCATTGGCAACAGTTACAACAAGCACATCTGAAGACATTGCAGATCACCCGTATTCTATGCCAAGCCCTCAGACACTAAAGCAATGCCTGGATGAAGCTCAAAAGAGATTGGAAGCCATGCAAAAGTCTGAAAACAAGCCAGCAAAAAGCCGGAGATTAGTGGTATGGGTTCATTCTATGAAAACTTTGATTCAGTTGCATGCTACCTGGAAAAGATTGCTCACACACAACCATCTAAAGGATGTTGCTACTGTTAACTGTGAGCCAATAAATACTTGCAAGTTGTTGACAGTTAACGACTCCATTGAGAAAATGCAGAGCAGATTGCACGTGGAGATTGATAGCATTTCTCATTTCAGGCTAAATGATGTTGTTAAGGAATCTGATTCAATTTGTTTTGACCATGACTATCTGCCAAGTATAGAATCTTTGTCAAAATTTGTTGATAATGTTGTTGTTTATATTTCTGGTTTTGTTGTGAGATAATTAGAATCTGACCTGTATTGTGAGGTATGCCTTGGTTCACTACGATTTGTGAGACAAGAGGATGTTAACCAAAATCATTTTGGCTTGATTGAAATTGAGTACAGAGGTGGTCCAATTTCTCCATCTCCTGATGTTATAGCTGTGTGTAAATCGGCTGAACTCTCTATCTGTAAAATTATAGGACCAAGTCAGAAACCTATACTTGATAATAATGTCATTATGCATATAAAGAATGATATTTTGTAAAGGTTTATTGGCAGTGAGATTTTTGTGTCTCTTGCTGAGCATGGGCTGGAAACCACACGAATGAATAATCACCAAGTTAATCTGACAGTTGTTTTTAAAGGGCAGTGAGCTTTTGGCGCCTTTATGTGCTTTGTAATTGAGAACGTTTTTATGCATCATATTATTATTGCTACTGTTTTTATTGACTAGGTTTAGTGGAGATTGCTTTAATAAAGGCAACTTTTAGTTACTTTGTGTTTATTACTTTCAGTTACTGTGATGATGATGGCTATGGCGATGATAATATTGATGATGATATTGACAAATTGTGTCATTTGAAGTAATCAATTTAAGTGGATTCTAAGTAATGTAATAACTTACTTTGCCCAACTACTATGAAAGCCTACTTACCACTGTTGACACTGTTCAAAGACCTATAGAGTTATGCAACCAGAGTAGACTAGGTGAAGACATGCATTGTCAGGGACTCGTGGAAATGTAAATGTACACCTTTTCTATAGTGACTGTATGGCCTCGACCCTGCTCATTTTCAATGAATTTATCGGGTGAGATCCTCCAACACCGCTGCCCGTGTGAATGGGTACCACGCTATTTAAGATCCCTGCGTAGGGACCGTGCTAGCCCGCGATTAAAAACTCTCAAATATAATCGCTATCGGTACATGAACCAGCCCATGTTCGCGCACAGGAGCGCCGGACGACATGTTAACGTGAGGCTTAATTATTCCTCCTACGTAACGAAAACACAAAATTAGCGTCCACCAGATGAGTTAGAAATAACAAATAAAATTCAATGGGGCTGGAGACAAAGGTAAAACCTTTTTTGTTATAAATTTGGCCAAATTGCACAGCCCAATTGCATTGGCAGATGCGTTGTTGACAGCTGACCGTCTACCAGCAGGCCTGGTGATACGTAACTTCCGGCAGCTACAGCCGCCGTAAGCCCAATACACGGCAGCACTTTCTCTAGATATTCTATAACCTCGTTGGTCGATGGTGCTATAACGCATAGATATAATAACGACAGAAGACAGACAGACAGGCAGGCAGGCAGACAGACAGACAGACAGACAGGGGGTATCAGAATCAGGATAGGATTTTTGGAAAAGTAATGTTTTCAGTTTTGAGTGAAAGACCAGTCCAGAAATTGCCAGAGATGAAGTGTTGGTGAGCTAGTATGATGGATCAGTTAATTGTCGTAATTCTGGCGGGAGTTTATGCCAGAGGAGTGGAGCAGCTACGGCTATATAGCAATTTCCAAATTTTAAGGACGAAGCCACGGGGAAGAAATTTTAGGACAGAAGAGGATCGGGTTGAACGGAGTGGTTGGATTGTAAATAACTGATGAAAATAGTCCTGAGGGTTGGGAAAATTGAATTGTGTTTTAGACTTTTAGGTAAGCAACAGCACTTTATACTGTGCGTTCAGGTACTGTATTTTTAAGCCAGTGACATGATTTGAGAACAGGAGTGATGTGGTAGGGTTTGGAAGTTTAGGTGACAGCACGAGCAAGAGCATTTTGGATAGCTTGAAGGCGGTTTATTTGAGTGGTTACTCTAGTGAGGAAAAGTGAATTGCAGTAGTCTAGTTTTGCATGGAATGTGGATGTGGCAATTGGTAGACATGCAGTTTTGAAGTCAAACTTTGGACGAATTAATAATAACAATTAGCAGCTTCTAATGCGCCAGTGTCTAATGCACAAGGCATCAACCGATGGCACACCAGAACCAAGCCACAATCAGGTCAGTATCCAGAAGGTCAGTCTGCAAGACAGAGAGGCAGTCTATGGTGGATAAGCAATTTGAAACAGGCAAGTTTTAAATTGAGAACGAAATGGTAGAAGCGACTGAGCGGAATGAACAGACACAGGGAAGGAGTCCCAGAATTTTGGTCCACCAACCGAAAATGCTCATTTACCCAGAACAGTTCTAGTCCAAGGTATGACCAGAGAAAGACTATCAGATGACCTTGCAGAGTAATGGTAAGTCTGGGGGGGGAATAAGAACTGATTTTAAGTAATGTGGTTGGCCGTAGTTCAATGTTTTATAGACTGTAAGTCCTAATTTGAGATCCTTTGCTGAACAGGAAGCCAATGCAAAGATTTAAGCACAGGGGTTATATGCTTATATTTTGAAGTATTTGTTATGGCTCTAGCCAAGGAGTTCTGAACTCTTTGGAGTATCTGCATGTTTGACTTGTAGTGATACCAACAAGAATTGAGCTACAATAGTCAAGGCGACTGGAGACCAGCGCGTTAGCTAAGGATATTCTGGAAGACATGGGGACATAATGCCTAATTCTGGGCATGTCACGAATATACACGTATGATGACTTACAAATACCATTTACATTCTGCAAAGGTCACGGACATGCATAAAGTAAGAATGGGAAGATGGGTGTTATGATCAGAAAAGGTGAGGTGTTGGTAGAATATTACACCTATATTAGTGTTAACGGTGTGGGTGGAAGCAGAATCCAGGCTGAGGGAGACTGAAGGATCAGGAATTTCTTGAGGTGGTCGTGTAGGCCAACGAGTAGGAAGCCAGTTTTAGGTGAGTTCGGGCACAAGAGATTTGAAGGTGGAATGGCGAAAATGAATAGAAAGAATTAAGTGTCTACAGCAAAGTTTATATTACAGTGGTTTTCATAAAGTTGTGAATTTTTTATTTGCCCTGCCATAGGCATGGACAACCTATTTGGGCCCATATGGTACTATTCCCATATAATAAACTAATTTTAATAATATGATTTTTTAAATTATGAATGTGTCAAATCGGCATGCAGCATCATATATACATGTAGGACATATGTAGCCATACAACAATATTCCCAGACAGGCTTCATATTTCCTGCATACGATATGGAATTATGGTAACATTGTAACATATGCTTCAAATAACCTATGTCAGATGTCTTACATATGACGTTGCTCATGGAATGCTGGAACCGTGCAGTCACTGTAGCCCTATTTATATCTCTGTACTTTTCAGCATATAAATCATTTATTTGTGCTCATGAGATGATATACAAAATTCACTGTATCTTCAAAAAATAATTTTTTAGTAAATGAAATATAACTGGACTTATGCATCTTTATTGCAATGATGTAGAAAACCATTGTTCACCAAGTCTACTTATGTAGTTGAACTTATGCCTGATTTAATGAACCTACTTTAATGAACTTAAAAAGAATAAGTTTTGTGAAACTGTTTCAACCTGGGGTCCTTTGGAGTTGAATTGTTTCTGTGCTTCTGATATGGTGAACCCTGACATCAACATAAGAATCAATAATCAAATTAACTGGTTGATCATTGCCTGGATGAGGGAACCAAGTCTTCATATTATGGACATTAAACAGGTCTGCAAACCCAAAATTTTCAACATCAACAGATTTGATTATAGGTTTTAATTAATCAGTCAGTAATGATGTTTGCTTTCTCCTTAGCACGTAGGCCAAGAGTTAAATATCCAACTGGTAATTTCTAGCGTCTATTGACAACAACCAGCATCAGAAGAAAAGCTTCCTTAGCAACTCCAGCTCAGACATCATCAAAACAAGTTCCATAATCTGTGACCATCCCATTTAACATTTTTCCGTACAGACTTTTCGTCCATTAGAAGACCACAGAAAATTTCATTATTGTCCTGTTGCTGGCATTTTGAAGTCAGCTTTATGAAACCAGGTTGGACTTTCATACTGCTAACCCACCGCGTCGATGTATTTTGGTCTGGGAGACATGTCTTAAAAGTTTTCCTCGCATATTCGCAGGCCTTTGCTGAATGAACATGCAAACTTTCATCTCACAGATTTAGTCATTTTGCAAAAATTTATGCTCCAAATAACGAATTTGGTTCCGATAAACAACGCTCAACTTTCCTCTATAGCGCCCATCACTACCGTGTAAAGCTCAGCTTTCTGCCACCCATGACGTCATTAACATAGAGAGGTGTCAGCTTCACCGCATAGCATAGAAATCGGGCTGTATGCTGTATCCAGTGTTATTATATCTATGCTATAACGTCGTTGGTGAACAGCGGCATCGAGTGCAGTGAAAATGGCGGTGTTGAGCGATATAACGAGACAGTGGATCTCTGGATTTACAATAGTCTTATTTTTGTTTAGTATTAAAGTTTTAGGATTTAATTTGGACGTAAAGGCGCCTATAATCAAGGAAGGCCGATCGACTTCGTATTTCGGTTATTCCGTTGCTCATCACTTAGTTAAGAATCGTGAAACCGATGTCAGCGAATCAATGTAAGAATTACTTGCCTCAAATAGTAATTCTTACTGCTGATAGACGCGTGAATCGCGTGGTATTATTTCCTCTTTGCCCTATATCAGTGTGCACTTCTGAACTGTTGTAAGGAGGACATTATAAAACTTCAGATGTATAGTATTGTATTCTGTGACTTGGACCACTGAATCAATGTTCTGTAATATGTTGATATGTTAAAACCATAAGTTGCGATCATGCCTGTAAAGAAGTGTAAACAAGGTAAGTTGTGTAGGTAAACATATAGAATCGGCCGCTTGCGATCAACCTACTTATAAACAATAAGGCCGCCACACGCAGAGAAATTAGAGCGCTGCCACATACCGGACGCACTCCCAGTTAATAATTAAATGAGTCATCCGTAGTAAGCATCCATAAGTTACAGACTAAAAAAAGTTTATAAAATACTGGCATACTTATAGTATTGGGGACCGCTCTATTTTGGGCCTGGTTTTCGGCTTGGCTTCTGACTACTGCGATAGGTTGTAGTTGTCGCCAAGAAAAAGCTGAACACTATTTGCAAAGATCAGTTAAGCGTTACTCAATATTTACAAAGCTGAACTAACGCCTAACTTTAACCCTAGCCCTTATTCAACAGCAGGCACTAGAATCCATGTTTATTTACTTCAATCAATGACAGGGCACTTACAGAAACCATGCCTATAATTAACGTGACTGTGGTGGGCGACGCCGAAAAGAAACGGCCAAAACTGAACGGTCTCGGATACTATAAGTATGCCAAAGTACTTCTGTTGGTGAAATAAATCATAGAGTAACACAAGGTTGTCAATAGATGAAGAAATCGGGCAAGTTTCTGTGCAGTGCTCAGTATATCTCCAGTATCTGCAATGACCGCTTTACCCAAATATAATATAAATATTACAACGAACTCTTCAAAAACACACAGGAAGTGATATAACCTCACCATCACAGCAGTTTCTTGTAAAAGTGTGCAGAAGTGTAGTTTGTGTACACACACATATTTTTATTGCACTGCGCATACAAATAGAAATTAGTTTTTATTACACTGCTTGTCATTTGCTTTTATTGTTCTCTGCATGTATTTCTGAGTGACTCACATACTTATTAGCTGGGAGTATGTCTGTTATGTGGCAGTGCTCTAATTTCTGTCTTTTTTAACTGAGCGATCGAAGGCGGCCAATTCTACACGTTTACTAGTTGTGTAGGTACATGGTATTTCTAACTATAGAACTGTAATAAGTTGTAGTATTTAGCAAGGACCTTTAATTACTTTATGATACGCATTTTTATCAGATAGGTGACCGTAATTTGCATGTACGTGGAGCATTTCTGAGTACTTTACTTGAAGAGATGCTATATAAATGTGCAATTACGAAAATTAGGATATAATACAAAGCAATTAACACTGTATCTACTATAAATTTATATTGGTAATGTAATGTTCTGTATCTAGCTATAAATTTATATTGGTAATGTAATGTTCTGGTGAATGTTAATGGTGTCAGCGGACACATGAAATCTATCCCCTTTTAAAAAATACCTTTCTCTTCCTCTTACTGTTCTCTCTTGGCTTCAAGTTTCTTTCTCTTTCAGATTCTGGAATGCTTAATCTGTGTTGCATCAGTTCTGTGGAACAAACTGCCAGAAGACTTCTCTCATTCAACTCATCCTCCATTTTCACCTGTAGGTGTGGACTCTTCTCTTGCACTCTTCCTGAAGCATTTCACTCCAAACTGTCCTATCCTGCATCCGACACTTCATCATCTGACAACCACCACTGCCTTCGTAACAGCTTTCCAGCTTAGCACCAGTCTCCACCCAGTTGTCTGACCATCCCGGGTACTGTCCTGGCACTGAAAATGACCTGATAGCCTGGCCCACATGGGTCTGGATTTGATATAGTGCCATTAAATAAACTGGTCTGCCAAAGAGCTTTTCTTGTGGTGCTGAGTAATGTAGGAGGTTTACATTACATTATATTTATATAAAAAGTTACTGGGTAAAGTCTTTTCTTGTGTAAAGAAGTAAGTAATACATTTGTTAACGTGCCATATGTCCATCGACTGAGCAAGGAATCATGTTGTGTAGAAGGTGCCTTAAATAAGTAATTTTCTTGCTAATACTAAACAGCATTTCTTTGTTGCTTGACTTTCCCAAGCCCAGCTGTGGTTCTTGTTGTAAGCCCAATGACCAGAGCTTGTGTTTTCTTTCTGATGTATTATCTGTTGAGGTGAAGAGAGGCTTCTGCGATAAGCTTATCGTTAGGAACAGATGTAGACTTGGGATTCATTGGTAAAGAATGCCGGCATCCCATAGATTGGTGCCATGTGCTTTAGAGACAGACCAGTCAGACTGAATACCGAACAGGTTGTTAGAAACCATTTTTACTTCTTCACAGGCTTCAGTTACTGGGTTTTACTTTAGGTTCTTTTGCTGTTTGCTACCAAGACATTTTTATTTGTTAAGGCAGTCTCTTTTGAGAACCATTTCTGTTTAATGACAGGATGAGAAAAATAAAAATCTAGCGTCAGACTTTCTAAAGTGAAAGGTTAAGAGGTCAATTTTTTTCTTGGATGTTGGTGTTTGACTGTGTTTGTGCTCGCGCAAATATGTTCGCACATGTTCTGCAGCTTTTGTCACAAGTGTGTGTATACCTGTCTGTTCTATAAAAAATGCAGAATGTGCAAGAGTATGGAGAGATGGATTATACCAGACACTGTCAGTTACCTTCAAGTACAATATCCTATTACAGTTAAATGATGTAGACGTATTTTATTCAAACCACTTCCTCTGTGCTAAGTTGGTGCTGAGATGCATTATGTAAAAGGCATATATGAGTAACACAATCTGGTCGATGTCAGTCTACAGATTCTCAGACAACAGTTTCAGAATTTGGGCAAATGTTAGCAGAAAAATTTGGAGTAGTTTATGATCTCATAACTTGAATATTCAACACTGTATTGTACATACAGGAGTGCACCGAAAGCTTGGATGTAAAACTGTGACCAGATGATCTGCTGAGCAGTTAACTGTTACCTGTAGGTGGGAATCTAGGGGAAGACATATGAGGACTATTGAATATTTAAGGTTGATGTCTTCTGATTAGTGGTCTCAATGACTGTAGAATGCCCATTCTGCAAAGCACTTGGGTTAAATAGGGGTTACTGGTGGGTTTAATGGTGATACTAATTGGCTTGACCCCAGGCTGAAAAATTTGGGTCTGTCTTGGTTTATCTGATGACTTGATACCTTTGACCTTCTGGGTCGTTTCTGATATTAGAAGATGCACAGATATATAATTAACCCCTTAATGAGGGCTGCAACTTAAGTGGTCTTGGACAAAGGTCAACAGGCTTGGCGCCTCATCCCTCCTATTGGTGCGTCCCATGAGTGTAGAAAGTGGCACTGGTGTTTTCATGTAGCCAAAACAATTCTGTTTGATCTTTGTTTTGTGTTGGCCGGTTGGGAGCACCTCTGAGAAGTTTCTGTTGGAAGTTACCATTACAACAGTTACAACAATTACAAAATACTGTGTGTGTAACAGTAATGATTAAAGAGGTAATTTATAATTAAGGTTAGCTATAGGCGTTTGTCCGAAACATGATCATGAGGTCAGAGGATCTCTTGACAGAGATGCAGATCTATACAACCATAGCAACTCATCAAGAGGACACTTAGTCTTGTTAAGGTAAAATATCCCATATTCCACAAGTGAGACATAGGGGAGGCATTCATTTCCTTTTTTAGGCCCTTCAGCCGGCAGTGGACGAAACCCAAGGTCCTGGGCCCATACGCATGAGCAGGTCGTAAGTGCTACTCCCCGACTAATTCCGTATGTCTGACTAGTGAATTAACCTGGTATGCATGAAGTGGTCTTAGTCCACTTCTCAGGCTGGCGTTAAGTGGGCTAGTCCAAGCTCAGTGAAAGAAAACAAAATGGCAGTCATCATGATTCATCGAATTTGAAGAAGTTTTCTTTGTGAAAGCCGGCTTAGAAAAAATCAAAATTCACTTGGCTTGTTCTTTTATGATGAAATTTATTATGCTGTTCGTTTTTTGCCACCACAAGTTGCTAATAATAATGACTAAATGGCTGCCGATGAAGAATTTACTGCACTAAGTAAGAGGACTCTGCCTCCCATGAAGCATGTACGATATATTTGAATCGAAATTTTAATGTCATTACTGCTCAGAAAATTCTTTTATTGTTTTTATTGTGGACTGATAAATATTTTGCGTAATTGCAAGCGATTCGCCTATCATTCCTGTAAACATACGACCCCCAACTGCCTATAAATAACTTTTGCACATGCGCAGTTGAAATACCACGTCACTAGGGGAAAACCATGCATAAGAAAAATCCCCTAGCTAATCTTAAGCCCAGACTTGCTAGCCCAGCA
Source organism: Norana najaformis (assembly GCA_964023275.1). Lineage (NCBI taxonomy): Eukaryota > Metazoa > Annelida > Clitellata > Crassiclitellata > Hormogastridae > Norana > Norana najaformis. The sequence goes on along the minus strand of OZ029913.1, from coordinate 9,194,338 downwards.
ATGCATACCGCTTGTCAAAGATGACTATTCAGAGAATAGCTAGTCTGGGCGTAAGCGTTAGTCTCCGACTAGCTTAAGCCCTCTTCCTGCATACTGGCCCTGGACACGGGGCCAGCTAATCGCAGGATTTGCCGTTTACTTCCCGGCTTACGCCCGTATCAAATTATACTGCTTGGTGATCGAGACACGATGTGCACAAACAACTTGCCCATTGTCATTACATGGAGTCAAACCCGCAACCGCATGATCATTAAAAGTAACTGCATTACCGATAGACCACCATGCCGCACACTTATTCTTTTACCAGAATTGCAGTAGCGAGAATGTTAATATAAGAAATCCGTTCGTTGATTGATGAAACAATCAATTGTTTTTTGGACAGTATTTTAGTTGGTGCTCCCAGAGATAACATCACTGATCCAACTACGCCTCAAAAAGTCCGCCAGATCGTTCGTCCAGGTGTAGTCTACCAGTGTCCTTACTCGTCGCAAAGAAACGACTGTGTTGCAGTCAAACTTGATGTTGGCGGTGAGTGACAATTGGGGGCAGTATCTAATTCATCAAGGGGTGTGCGATAGATAAGATAGATGTTTCAAGATATCTGCTACATTTGCACCCCCTTGTGAACTCGACTATAAATGAGTACATTGACTATTCACTGTCAGTGGGAAGATCAGGTGGCAAGGAGAGGACGGGCCACCCACCCTTGAATGCTGGGAGTTAGAAATGAAGTCACTAACACTTAAAATCCATGGCTGCCTCTCGGGGTTGGTTTGAGAGACTGCTCTTCTATTTCTTTGTTCTTCAGCTTTTTTGCTACTGTGGTTAATTATATGCAGGGAGAACTCATCAATAACCTACGATTTGCAGATGACATTGACCTGCTGGAGAACAGCTGCGACAGGCTGCAGGAAAATGTGTGCGGACTGAACCTACTTGCCGAACATGCTGGCCTAAAAATAAATGTGGATAAAACAAAAACAATGGTATTTGGCAAGGAGACAATAGACATGGAAATTAAAGTGCAAGATGAGGTGATTGAAAATGTAAAGGAGTTTGTGTAGCTAGGAAGTCTCATGACATGGAATAATGATTGCACAAAAGACATAAAGGCAAGAATAATAAAGGCAAAAGGAGTTATGGCAGGGCTAAACAACATCTGGAAAAGCAGGAAAATAAGCCAGAAGACCAAACTAAACGTCTTGAAAACATGTGTGTTTAGCACAGCTCTGTATGCATGTGAGGCATGGACAATCAAAAAGACGGATAAAGATAAGATATTAGCATTTGAAATGTACTGCTATAGACGGATATTACATCTGAATTGGACAATGAAGGTAACAAATACGGAGGTCCGAAGAAGACTGAGCATAAAAGAAGATCTAATACAAGTAATAATGAGAAGGAAATTACGCTTGTTTGGACATATATGCAGGATGGATGACAGTAGAAAAATAAAAAGCGTGATGATGGGAATTATGGACGGAAATGGGAGACGAGGAAGACCTAACAGGGAGTGGACAGATGATATAAGGGATTTTGTAAGCAAGACTTGCACGCCTTGATAAGAACAGCACAAGATTGGGAACTGTGGAGACAGGTGACAATGCATGCAGTGGACACCTACGGGCTCTCGGCCCATGGATCATGATGGTTAATTATTTAATGAAAATGTGTGATGTGGTGTCTGTTTGCACATTTACCTATTGACACAGAATGTTCCAGATTGAGCTTCCTTGAGGCTGTCACTACTTAGGCACATTGACTACCATATTCACAATTGTTGTTGTCATTAGATGACAGTAGTGTCATATTTAAACATTCATGAATATGAATGAAAGCTTGGATTTACTGTTTAAGGGATTTGTCTGTAGGTTATCAGCAGTTTTTGGTATTGCTTTGTTGTTTTATCTTGTTACACGAGGTGTAGTCAGAAATCACAGTTCTTTAATTTAGAACCAATGTCATCTGAAAAACTTGTGAAAGGCATTGAACTCTGGGCTTCAGGACAGTTCGGGTTTTTTCAATTAAAATCTTTGATTGTGAAAATAAGCGAATTGGAAAACTAACAACTGGACTAAGTTTCAACTTTACTGGTTGCTTTTTGTTTTGAAGTTTTTGAAAAGACAAACTAGATAAACCTATTTTTTTAGTGAAATTAACTGTGTTGAAACATTTATAGCTACCTGTTTTTATTTACATTTTTACTGGTTTTTCTCAGCAAGCCGGATATCAACAGGATAGCTGTGATGATGGATTCAGTTAATTCAGTTTGTTTAAGCCAAGTTACTGTGCATTTTATAAATGCTACTAGGTTGGGTTTCAGGTGAAATTAATCAATCAGCATTACAGATAAGTTTCTTGCAGGAGTGCTTTACGACTGATATAACTGTTGGAATACCCTACATTAGTGTAGACTACTGTCAAAATGATTTGCTGCCAGCTGAACTATCAATGCTAGTGGAGATTTGCGAGCACTTTATGCCCATGGCTGTATCTGTGGCTGAAATGACTGCTCTTCTTATTCTTATTCTTAGCCGTTTATTGTCTCTGAGATGACTTTAAACTGGTGCAGGGATGTTTAAGTATACAGTTACACTTCAGAGAGGGAACTTTATCAGTTGGGTGTGTTAGATAAGTGATGAAGTGCTAATTCATTTAATAAGTGGCTCTATTAGAGTGAGGACCATTCAAAGGACTTCTAAGATACAGATCTCCATGGCTGTTCCTGTCATTATTCATCACAGGGACATTGCCCAGTGCCTGTTGGTAAATTTTCTAAGGCCCAAGCTTCCAGATTTGGGCAGGGCGCAGTTGGCAGCATGGCTGGCTGGCACTTGACTGGTTAGGGTTGTGCTAAAAGGGCTAATAGATGTACTTCCACAGGATGAGTGGTATGGTTTGCATTAAATCCTGGAAAGAAAAACAGAAGAAGAGCAATAGAAGGCAACATATAGACACCTACAGAGACAGATACATAAGGGCACAGTGAGCAGACAGAGGAGAGACATTGTGATGGACAGACAGACAGACACTTGATGGAAGAAAAATAGAGGAAATTAGGGAATGTTACTAATTAAGTATTTAAGAACATTAAGTCAGTAAACATTTGTGTTCATCAGCTAAGCAAGGAATGCAGGGGTAAAATGTATGGGACAAGGATGTAATATACATGGATAGATATTCGAAGAGGGGATGGAATGGCAGTGTTGGAATAATCATCGATGCCATGCTTCGGGTACTTGCCCGTCTGTTCAGCCCTTCTGATGAATGTATGAGAAATCTTGGGAATGCAGTGAAACAACACACCTTTGTTGAGATCCACAGTCACTGGTGTGTAGGTTTTAGCCAGAGCCTTCTCATCTGTGTAGGACTTCAATGTGTTGACAAGAAAGTTCTGGTGTGAGTCTTATTCATGTTGTTATCCACCCCCGTTGGCTGTATTCTTATGCATGTTTTGTCCTTGGTTAGTGGCTAGAACCGAGTCATTCAACTGAACCAAACAGCTGAAATTTATAACTGTTTGCTTTACATTTTGCAATATTGTGTACTGACATTAGTTTGCTTATGGTCAATTAGTGTTTAACTAAATACTGCTTCAGGAAATTGGAAATGACTGTGCACATACATGTGTACCCTACAGTGTCTGATGTGCAAAATCCTCCAAGTAGTTAATAGTTGATAATGCTTTCAAAGACCTTGACACATAATTGCATGGAGGCTTGACAGCAGAACAAGTCAGATCCAGTGCCAGTTAAATTTAGTTGTGCTGATCAGTTCTGACGCAGTTTGTTTAGACTAATATATTTCTGTGAAATGCTACTAATTTCACCATCGGTTTTCTTGTTTGTTGTCAGAATGTACTACTACTACTACTACTACTACTACTACTACTACTACTAATAATAATAATAATAATAATAATAAGATTTATATAGCGTCGTAGTATGGCCAAGGCCAAAAAAGGCACTCTACATGAACACTTCTAGGGTTCTGTGAAGGAGAGAGAAATGCTGAATGTGGCCACTTCCTCTTGATATGTGGTGAATTGATACCTGATTCGATTATGGATAAGAACACGATTGTAGGAGCCTACTGCTCCGACGATGTAAAATTTTTTGTCTTATGTCACTGTCACACCAAAACATTTCTAATGGTTGTAAATTGGGTTTGGTGTCATAGCTCCAGTTAATATGTGTCTTCATAATAGACAAAAACTCATTATAGCACTGTCTTTAGGAGCCATATTGAGAACTGCCTTATAATGGGATTGTGTTATAATAAGGTAACTTTTCATTACTGAACCAAATTTTGCATCCGTTTTCCATTGCAGTTTCCAGTGTGTAATGACATCTTGTGGCTGCCAGGGCCATTGATGTAAACCTTAACTTACCTGGCCTTATTTCAGTGTTGTACTGAAATGTGTTATACTGAAACTCTGACGTGGTTCTTGATTAGGACTGGACTGTGCCAACAATGTAAATAGCTAAACATAGGTTTACATAGTCATGTCCTACATGCTGAGTGGTAGTGAGTCAACTGAGTTTGGATATGCTTTGGAATACTAGCCAGTAACAACTCTGGCTTACAGGGGAACAAAAGCAAAGAAAAAGCAAGTGAGTAAGTAAGTAATGCAGCGGTTACAAAGTCATAGTCCATTGACTGTGTGAGGAATCGTAGGCGTTTGTGGGTCACAGCCATCAGGCAACAAAAGCAAGATGATACAAATAGGTCTTAAGCTTTTTTAGGCATATTCCTAGGAGATATTGTTGTGCATTTTCTTTATTCTGTTTAGTTTGTATGCTTTTTATGTTGCCCTCATATAGCGCATGTTTCATATGTCATTTTTTTATTGCTGAAGCACCCATTTTAGGCTTGTACCATATGGTTACATTATGGGCTGAGTTTGTTATTCTCAGGGCCTTTTGGAGACCATCCTTAACATGGAGAATTGAGATCCATGGAGGGACTTCTTGATCATTCCATAATTGATGGGCTTGTTTGTGTGATATTTTTAGCGAATGTTTAACACTGACGAACAAATTAGGGCGTAATTGTCAAATATGGGAAGGCTCTTTGCTTGACAAGTCATTTTCTAGGATTCTTAAATGCATTTGGCAAAACAAGACTTAGGAGCAACATCATGCAATGTATATGTTGATGAATGATGTGGTTGGCTGTTTTTTGTAGAGTAGGGTCTGAAATTTGGCAGGTTATTTATATGTGTCTGAAATAAACAGAAGGCCAGGGTCTAGTTTCATATTGCCTAAGTTTACCAACCATGGACTAAGTTCTTTTACTTCTGTATATATTGCAAAAGCGTCAAGACCTGAATTTCGGTAAGTGGATGTTTGTATCACATATTGGACCCAGAATTTTAATTAATTCCTGTTAAAAGGGTGGCAACCATCTGCCAGTGATGCTTGGTGAGTTGTTAGGAAATTTGGAAGCCAAAATTGCCTCGGGGCTTTTGCTGTGGATATCACATAAATGCCTGATGCCCTTGACCACTCGATTATCTACCTATCAATAGGCTCTGCAGCAGACAGACTGTACATTGATGCCATGGATCCAGGTTTACTTTGCCCCTAGATTCTGATTACAGACATTGCCTGTCTGTCTGATAACTGCTGGAGATAAAATGAAGTAAACGTATCAACAATAACAAACTAATTATCTTGATTAAAATATTGCAGTATTATTTATGGTAGCAGCAGTCATAATAGATTTATTACAAATAAAAGGATATAAATTTGGCTGTGTTGCCATTTCCACGACTACCAACTGTCCAGTTCTTGTTCTCATGCCCAGGCTGTATGTAGCCCAACTTCACAGGGCAGAAATCTGCATCCACCATTTAAGTCCGTATATGCGTGGGCCGTCCAACAGGTGACTTCCAGCTTCTTGGTGGGTCGGGTATCAAGGTAAAGAGTACCCTTGCACAGTCCTGTTGCTGCTTGTGAAGTTACCAAACATCCGGATCCAAGATCAGGATAAATACCTTAGAATGCCAGTCCTGCCTACACATAGATCAAGAAACAAACCAATCCCAGGTTTGAACCAGACAAAATGTTGGTTCACTGAAGGACATGCACACCTGTTACGGGAAGTTGTTGATGACCAGGCGTTGTGCATTGAACACTTCTGTGGAAATTACTCATCCGGTTGCTATTTTGTGTGAGGTGCACCTTAGAATAGCCACCCCAAAACCAATTAAATACACTGTCAGTGGCAATGTCTGATAATGTCAGAGACTTTTGTGGCTAGTAACTCTTAAATTTCTACTGTTTAACAGTATCCTGTCCTGAAATCACCGCAATGGCTGCGAATCCCTTAAACATATTCAATTCAACGTTCATACTTTAATCCAAAACTCCCTGCCACTCTTCCAGTCCATTCATCTTTAAAAACTCTTCACTATCCAACCATCTGGCTATTCCCAATCGCCTTACCTCACTTTTGCCTGTCCTACAGTAACTGCACGTCCAAAGTTCCTTAACAATCCAGTCCCATACTGCACCTTTGCTGTGATGTAATATCCAACCTGAATTCCACAACTTCTAAAGTGGAAGGCTGCAATGACTGTCTGTTTGTATGCCACAGTTGCAGTGTTACAATATGTCCTTGTTCATATTGTGTTCTTTACACTTTTTGCAGCAGACTGTTTCTTATTGTCAGTTGTTGTGGCTTTGCATATATAACCAGATAATATGTCTGGCTTGTAGGCCACAGTGGCTTTGCTTCATAATGAGACATGCTGTTGATGTGAACATTTTAGCCACCAAAGTGCCTGCAGGTGCCAGACAATGCATGTGAGTCTGGCATTTGTTTGGGGTCGGCATTGTTGTCTGCCGGCTGTCCAAATACTCTTTACTCTTGTGTATCCAGGCGTACTTTAACGTTTACTCTTGTGTATCCAGGCCTACTTTAACGTAGGCCAGTGATACGTTAAACCGGTTGATTTAATTGTGAATCCTATGAGACTTTTTGTCAATGAGCCTTTGGGGAGTTTTGGACCAACGGACGGACGGTTGGACCTCCTACTCCTTCTTGCCAACTTCTAGGATAAGAGTATTGATTGCTTTCATTAGTCAGTGCTGGCTGGGTGGGCCCCCGATGACTAAGACTTTCCCCCTCTCTTGTCCCTGCATTGGACCGCTCAGAGGGTGATTGCACTGAGCCGAGGGTGGCTGTGTCTGAGTGTTGGATCTGGATGATGAGTAAGGGACTGAGGAAATCCAGATTTCACATGAGCAATCAATAAGAGAAAGCAAAGCCACGCCAGAGTGATACTCAGATCTACAGTCTGGACAGAATGGAATTTCATTATGAATTATCATAATCCTCAGCTTATAATAATATTTAAACCGACACGTCAAGAAATTGAAATCCTGTGAGGCCTACATGTGAAACAGCATGCACAATTAAAATCAGTGCCAGCAAAATCCGTACATATGGAATTGATGATTATGAAGTACGTACGATTAGATTAGAGTGGGTGCTGCGAATGCATGAGATGTCAGGGATGGCTGAGGTTATTTTCATGAATGTCAGGTATGGATAAGAGTCAGAGTTGAAATAATTGAGGTCAGAGTGAGGTAAGACGATTGGGCATAGCCAGATGGTTGGATGGTGAAGTTTTTAAAGATGAATGGACTGGAAGAGTGGCAGAGAGTTTTGGATTAAAGAACAAACTTTGAATTGAATATGTTTACAGGATTTGCAGCCACTGCAGCGATTTCAGAACTGGATGCTGTTAAGCTGAGAATGGGTTGCAGAAGATATAAATTATACTCCCTGGTTTTCAAATCAGAACTGAAAAGTTTTGGCATAAAACTGTCTGCCTAGTGAATTTATAACAAGTTTTCTACTCGTGACCTACAAAAGACACATTCGGGTAAACAGTGTTTTGGAGCTTACTATCATGCCTAGTGCCTCGCCTACAATGTACTGTAACCAGAAATTTATATGGCACCTTTACAACCTCTCAGAAGATCTGGAAGAAGAAGATTTTGGAACTGTTTTATGGTGATTTGCCCTTCCTGACCCCAATTCCCTTAGGTGAATAAGTGCAGTGCCCATTCCCAGGACATTTGACCGGTTTCACTAAGTCATGGGCCCCTAAGGTACAGATTAATGGTATTTAGGCCATTAAACAGTGAGAACTAGGGCTATAGGAAACTATTAAACTAATTTCCGGACCTAAGCTCACAAATGAGCTGGTTTAAAGAGTTAACTTTGGACTGAACCTCCTCAAGAAAGTCTAAAGTGGGTTGTTCAGAGGAGTCCAGACGGTGCGCAAATGGGACCTGGGACATCTGTTAACTTTCTTAAATGCAGCTGTGTTGAATAAGAACATCAGAAACTTCAAGAGACCATTGTGAAAACTCTCTTGGTGGAGCTTTGACTTAAGTTAGAACTGCTATTTTTTGGGTTCTCATGCAGTTTAGAAAGTTTTTATGCAGTTTATGGTACAGGTTACCGTTGCCTATTGTTGGAAAGCACCACTGATGAGTTTATCTTGAAGTGGCGCTATACAAATTTTAAATTACAATTACAGTATATACTATTGCCTACAACACCAAATATTTCACATATTTTACACACTTAAACTGTGTCAGTACACTTTCAGCAAAGTGTACTTTTTTGTTAAAATTTTTGGAAATTAGTGTTTGGTCATTACTTAGACCTTGTTCAGTCTTATTGGCTCAGGTCATTTGGCCATGAAATTTTATAATGCAATTTTTAAAAAAATATCTAATTTTCATTAAAATATACCTGAACATTGTAAAAAAAATTTGAATAATAAATAGGCTAATTTAAATGGTTTTTTTGCTCAGGTTATTTGGCCATGAAGTTTTTTAATGCAGTTTTAAAAATAAATATCTCATTTTCATTAAAATATACCTGAACATTGTAAAAAAATTTGAATAATAAATAGGCGAATTTAAATGGTTTTTCAAGTATGCAAGTTTTCTTGAGTTTTTTTAAGCTAAAACGACAATGTTTGAAGAGATCGGATGTCACGCTAGAATATCAAGCGTGAGAAAAGAGTAGCTTCTACTGTGTTAGTGACAATAGAGGATGATTCACTAATGGTTTAAACTTTTAACCGTTGTCTGGTATTAATTATTCTGTCTGCAGTGTATTGGATCCCATAGAAAAGATCGCAAAAATACTGTGTTCCATATGTGAGACAAGTTGTGTGCTAATAGAAACCCAGACAACAAGACTGACTAACCGTGAGAAAGGCACTGGACTTGACAACTGACTGAAAAGAAAGGAGATCCATTAATCCGCACCAATCACCACCAAATGGCTGCCAATCAGAAACTGATGGGAGGTGGTGGTTGTTGTGATGAGTGATGATGGTGGTTGTGGTGATGATGATAGTAAGTAGGTGTCTGGAAAATAAACACAAGTTGTTTTAGAGCCTTCATTGTCATCATTGTTCATGATGCCAGCCATTTGTAGGCAACAGGTGCAAATGTATTATCTACCTTGGTTGCACTTTTCTCAAGTCTAGAGCTTTACAATTATTAGTGGCTTTAACAGTAACAAATACAAATACTAATTAGAAATTCTCTATATTCTCTCTGATGAAATTAAACTCTTGACTTGAAGATATTGTTTCTAGTGAAATTGGTAACAGTGCTTTATGTAGTGGATAGCCTAACAATTGATTTTAAGTTAATGTTAGTATTATTATTATAGCGTGCTAATTTATGAATTCACCTCAAAAGCCGGGGTAGCTGGAAAAAAGATGTCTTCAATTGTTTGTTAAATGAAATAAGAGAAAGAGAATGGTCCCTGTGTTCTGTGTAGCTTTTATCTTTTCTTTTCAACTGCTACTTTTTGGTTGTCTACTATTTGTTGCCTTGTGTGTCTTCATGTTGTTTGTAAGATATTAAACAGAGGATTACTTTCTAAACTGAAAAGACAGCAGTATGTCCTTAACGATGGTAAATAAAAATATATAAAATTATGAATAATAAATTATTGTCATGTCATGTCAATTCGTCATCGTCGCGTCGCGACGGTTGACTACATGATAGGGCCATCTTCGACCAAAGCCATCTATTGCGCGCAGCATCCGACAACCTGGTTTCCGATAAGCCAGTCCAAGCCGAGATGTTGTCAATCCAACTTATCTTTGGCCTTCCGCAGCCTCGGTTCCCCTCAACAAGACCGATCATAACACTACTCTCGATAAATTATTAATAATATTTAAATATTTATGATCCCTCAGGAAGTAAAAGTATTATCCGGATATTTAAATATATTACCATATTATATTTATATTATGAATTTTAAATATTTGGCATTAATATTAATAATATTAATATTTAGTATTAATAATATTACCATATTATTAATTATATTAAGATGTCAAATAGATATTAAGCAAACGATTGCTTCTTAAATTGTGAGGACCATACTATGTGCTCATGACACCTAGTTAGTTCAGAAAATTTGAGAACTTGAGTGTGGCTCAATTCTCTGCCTTTGGTGCCTTGAACTAAACCACTTGCATATTAACACTGAAATTTTACACGGATCCTTAAACAAATTGGATATTATTAAGCTATTTGCAACTCAGTCATCCATACTGCTGTGGAACCGGTATGCTAGTGGCTCCACAGTGACGGATTCCTGTATAAGTACAGGCTTTCAATGGCTAGATAATTTTAATTGGGGTGAATGAAGCTATTTATAGAATGTTAGAACACACACTTAGAAATTTGTAGAAAGTGGTTAAACTTTGGTCTGTGAAACTGTATGTGTTGTGACATAAACTGTAGTATACTTTAGCATGTTAGACGGGTTTTGGTTCTAGAGTATAGAACCTGTGGCCCAAGAATTAGTAGAGTGGCATGATTGTGGTCTTGACTGACAGCAAGGAGCTCTGGCATAGACGTCGTTATAATGAATGGGAAGTTGTACACAGGCATATGGCTGTGCTGCTGGTAAGCTGTGTCTGGTGGGGTATTATCAGTGTCCGGTTGCCTACTAAATAATCTTAATGACCAGGCATTTCTCAGTCATGCCCTCTGGTTACTTTATCTGCCTAGAAGCCATGTGTCTGAAAGCTTATACTAGTGGCTATAATAGACTGGAGTTCAAATTCTGGCCAGGAGAAAAAGATAATTATTTTGAACTTCTGTTCCATTAAGGCTCCCTGGCAAACTCAGCTATAATTATGATGAATACATTGGCTGTACACTGACGGTTGTGCTGCTATCTGGATGGCTTACTGTTTCTTTTAATAGTAGTGTCTTGTGTTGTGAATATTCGTCGTAGTATGTATGTGTGTATGTATGTGGCAATTTATGTAGTGCCTTTTGAAGAACTCACTACAGTATCTCACTAGACATATTCGTAAATGGATTAAGACCTGTTTGTACCATGTTGTTCTTGTTGTCTGATCGCTGTGACCCACCTATGCCTACGATTCCTCGCTCAGCTGAGGACTTTTGATGTTACTTACTTTACAGAGGTGCTAAAATATTGTTTCAGATACTTAACATACATTTATTATATTGCCATTTGGGAATGGCTACCATAAACAGCCATAGTAGGTGTGGTTTACTGCTAGACAGTTTGTTTTTACTGTGTTCTGGCTTCATTAGTGTCTGTTGTGACCAGACGTCCCATGTACAAGTACATCCTGAACTGAACGTTTCTTTGGGATTCTGAGATCTCGTTGTTTAGGTGTCTCTCATGGTCCATTAAGGGCCAGTCAAAAGCACCCTATGATCTTATTTTTCAGATAAAGTATCTACTTCAGTGTTGGTCAGTTTATGCACCTGAGAATGGGAGAAGCCCATGTCAGTTAAAGCACGCAAACACTTTAAATCCAAGTGACAGAAACATTTTTGGCATTTTGAATTCACGACTTTGAATTTCTGACCCATGTAGGGCTATAAGAGACAACTGAAACAGTCTGTACCTCAACAGATTTCATGGTGATTTAGTGCTGTGCTATGAGATGTTGGCATCATCTGTCAACTCTGGATGGAATCCTTTGATTGGGCTGTGTGTGTGCAAGACACAGTTGACTTTTCCAGTTATCTGAGCACTGCTTGCTTACTGATGAACTTTGTGTTCTTAATGAGCTTTAATATCATTTAGGCTAGCCATAGACTTCTAGATAATTAGCTTAATTATCTAGGAGCCCTTGGGCTAGCACAGACGGCACGGCACCTCTGATTACTGTCTCTTGAGGCGGCACTTTAGAAATTTACCATTACACATACCATTACACTACTGAGTCTGGGCTTAGAATGCTGTCCAGTGCATCTTGTTAAGTTGACAAGTTGCTGAAGCACAGCTAGATCTTTTGATGAAATTAAAATATCTTTAGGAACATTTTTTGACTTAGCAAAAACCTTCGACTCATTAAATCAACTTTATTCTACTAAAAAAATTGGAGTTTTATTGTATACAAGGGATCCCATTGTTATGGTTTGAAAGCTATATCAACAATAGGCAACAGCAGGTTTTATGTAATCGTGTCCAGTCTGTCTCTAAAACTATCCAATATGGAGTACCAAAAGGATAATTTTAGGCCCACTGTTGTTTCTAATTTATATAAACGATCTCCCAAATTCCTCTACCCTATTCCACTTCATCTTATTTGCTGATGGTACTAATATCTTCTTATCACATAAATCTTTGGATATACTAATTAAAAGTGCAAATAATGAACTTGAGTTAATAGCTGAGTGGTTTCAGGCAAATAGATTGTCTCTTAACTTAAGCAAAACTTATTTTATATTATTCTATTCTCATAGAAAAATTTTACCTACTCAAGAACAACACATCCTTATTGACAATCAACAAATCCAACAAGGTAATTCCTGTAAATTTCTTGGTGTTTTTATTGATAATCATCTTACATGGAACATGCATATCTCCCAAATATCGAAGAAAATTGCTAAAAGTTTGGGTATTTTATATCACATTAAACATGTATTACCTCAACCCATATTGTTAAACTTGTACTATTCTCTTATATATCCTTATCTTTCTTATTCTAATATTATCTGGGCAACAAATTATTCCTCTCGCCTCAAGGGTTTATTAATATTACAACGTCGTGCTATAAGAATTGTTGCTAAACAACATTGTGGAAAAGGCACTAATAGTCTATTTTCAATATTAAATATGTTAACGATAGATGATATAAATAAATTTCAAATCGTAGAATTCATGTATCGCTATGAACAAAGATTATTACCTTGTGCATTTGACAAATATTTCGTACATTTCTCTCAACTTCATAGCTATTCCACTAGATTTCAGGATAATTTTTTGTGGTACTTTTGCAAGAACTAACACTAGATACTTCAGTATTAAATGTATTGGTCTGTCAATTTGGAATAAATTATCTTTAGAAATCCATAACCTACCTAGTCTGTATTTGTTTAAAAAACATCTGCGTAATTTCCTAATAATGTCACTAGACTGCTGATTATAACGCTCAATCTGTTTAGTCTATAAGTTTTTTATTTATGTTTCTGGAAGTCACAGTTATGACTTATTTTCAGTTTCATAGAGATCACAATGGTGATCCACTTTCTTAGTTTCTTTTTAGTTAAGTTTAGTTAAGACTTTCTTTATAATTCAGTTGTACCTAATATCGGTTAAACATTTTTATCGCCATATGCATCGTTCTGTAATAGGCGGCCCTAATTTAGTGGGACTTGGATCCCTTTTGGATCTACCATTTGTATTCCAACAATCTATACAATGGTCAATGTATTTGTTCTTTTCTTTGTTCTTTTTTGGAATCAATAAAGTTTCATTATGTCAAGTTTTTAGGATCACATGGACAGATTGTCAAGGAGTGGCTGTTCAGTTGTTGCTTCTGCCAGAGGAGCTTCATTGAAAACACACAAGCCAGGTCCTTCATATGCCACCCTGTTTGTGTTGTGCCAGTTGTTTCTTGTGTGACCAGTGGCACTGTTGTGTATGTCATCACACAGTACTACTTTACAATTTAAGACCTTTAATTCATTTTTACCGTATTCTGGAAAGTATGTTGTTCCTGGTACACATCTTTTCTTTGGCTGGCACTCGTTCACAGTTACTTGCCTGCCTCCCGAAACTTGACCTCGTCATGTCTGCAACTGTCTTACCCAGAGTATCTTTTGCTCTAAACTGAAAACTTACCTCTTTCTATGTTTATTGTTCATCATGTTTCCAGTTGCCTGGCTTTGATGTGTGCTTCTGAACTGTGTACAGAGAGACGTTATTAAATTGCAGTTGTATTGTATTGTATTACTGTATGTTATTTGTTTGTGGATGCACAGACAGATGTGTCATATTTAACAAATGTTTCTTGGTCATTATTGCTTGATGGCATCATGACAACTTTTGCAGTGTTTTTCCGGTGGTTCCTTAAATTATATCATTAGAACAAGTGACTGTCTTAGGGGAGGTTTGAACCCAGACATTGCACGCACAAGGTGAGCAGTTGACCAATCAGCCTCTGTTTAGCTTTGCAGCTGTTTATCTGGCATTTAGATGTTTGGATGGCATATCTTTTGACTCTGATTATGAATTTGTCAAAACATAAGTGGTCTGTACACAGTGTTAGTGAACACTGATATTTATTTTCTGCTAATAACGATTTTCATATTGAACACATTCATTCAGGTGATTGAGTGGTTGATGCGTATTTCAGCTGAAAAGACACTGCTTCTCAGCAGTCAGATCATGTGATCTGCCAGAAAAGTTTCTTTGAAGGTGCTACATAAAAGTGCAGATACCAACATTAGAGTCTCCTTGCATATGTTGTCTTTGGGAGCCTTGACATATGCCACCTCGTAATGAGGTTACAAATAAATGTAAGTGTACGGAGCCTTTTTCAGCCTCGGCCATACTTCGGCACTCTATAAATCTTATTTTTACTATTATTACGTTACAAAGAGTTCCTGTCCTCAAGCTGAATAAATTTGGGATATATTTTGCTGACTTTGTTGTACCAGAAGTTGTGTTATAATGATACATGTTTTGGGGTTTTCAGTGTACGTGCATACATTAGAGCCTTTTCATGACACTATCTTTGGAAGTCATATCCAGATATGCTTTATGATAAGCTGTGTTATAAGTTCGTTTTTTCATGCTGAACAAAGCCTGTTATATCAGCATTTGTGATCTAATAATTTGCTGTTGTAATGACGGCACTATAGAAATCACTGGAGTACATAATTAGATTGGCTAATGAATTGTGCTATAAGTAACTTCTGGTGCAATACTACATGCGTGTATGTGTGTGTGTGTATGCATGTGTGTGTGAGGAAATACCATTGTTTCAACAGTGGGCAGCCAGAATTGTCATAGTTTATTCTGTCCAGTTCTGTAAGTTTGCTGACCATGTTAGGCCATGTGGACATGGCCTGCAAGAGCTGAAGAGGGTTGGTTATTTGTCTGAGGGCTCTGCTGTTTGGCTGTCTGTTTATTTCTGGCCCTTTGTGCTTCAGTGTCTGGGCAAACAGTATGAAATGTTAACACTGTTATGACTGGCCTGGCATTTGTCTGTTGCCAGAGGTCACTTTCATATGCTTTTTGTATATGGTCCAGTTGGTAAAAATACCTGCATGACTGGTATTTGGCAGTCATAAGTCAGATGGCAGTGTGCAGCATCAAAGGCATTTGCTTTTGTTATGCATCATGAAAACCATTTTTGTGTTGTGTTGAAAGAATTCTGTCCCTTGGGGTCACCAGGGTATAAGTATTCATTGTGGTTTCGTGCCTTTTAGCATGATCACACGATATTATTATTTTATTCATAGTGACATTATTGAAGACTGTTGTATTGCAATGTGGAAAGGGTTATATTGTTAATCATCATCGGCATCATCATCATCAGCAGCAGCAGCATCATCATCGGCATCATTATCAGCATCATCATCAGCATCATTATCATCATCATCAGTATCAGCAGCAGCAGCAGCATCATCATCATCGGCATCATTATCAGCATCATCATCAGCATCATTATCATCATCAGCATCATTATCATCATCAGCATCATTATCAGCATCATTATCATCATCATCATCAACATCATTATCATCATCATCATCAGCATCTTTATCATCATCAGCATCAGCAGCAGCATCATCACAAGCATCATTATCATCGTCATCAGTAGTTCTTGGCC
This sequence comes from Norana najaformis, assembly GCA_964023275.1. Classification (NCBI taxonomy): domain Eukaryota; kingdom Metazoa; phylum Annelida; class Clitellata; order Crassiclitellata; family Hormogastridae; genus Norana; species Norana najaformis. The sequence goes on along the minus strand of OZ029913.1, from coordinate 9,178,167 downwards.
CAGACGTTCAGCTGCAATGACGCAAATGATCTCCTTTCTTTGTGGTCATTTTGTCTAGTTAAACACGTTTCTCACATTTATTTGATGAATCTTGTTATGTCTTCATTTATGTTGTCTGTCCAGTGTAGTTGTGGTCTTCCTTGGCTTTTCTTATCTTTGAATCATAATTATGATGCTGCAATTTTGTTACTGTCCTCCTTTCTGTTCTTTTTTCTCTTTTTCTCTCCCCTGCTAGGTTTTGTTTCTTTTGAATCTTCATCTTGCTTCACTCGTCTGCATTCACTGTCTGATGTTTTTAAGTTTTAATTCTTGTTTTTAGGGTGTTATTTGTTTTGATTTAAATATGTCATCAGTTCATATCCACCCTCATCATATGAAGATCTTCCCTGCCACACCTGACAGTATGAATAATCTGAGAATGATGCTTTGAATACCTAAGCCAACTATCAGCCTTAGCTCAACTATTATCTTGTCTTCAGCTGTCCTTGAGCCAAGGATTGGCTGCACAATGGATGATTTTGTTCCATTTTCTTCTGTTTTTAGTTATTTTAATAACTGGTCAAAGGTTTATTATTATTCAGTCCATTGCTTGATGTTGTCAGTCGAAGTCATCTTAGATCTTTTAGAAACATCCTGAGGCTAGAACGGGACAGAGTGGAGCTGTCGGTGACTCGACTCGGATGCTCCCACTTACTATGCAGTACTTCTAATTAACTCCAGTCTTTTGTTTTTTCTGCTGTTTGTTGCTTACGGCCACCGGGTATCTGTGTATTTTTAGAACACGGCTTTAACATGTGTACATGATTACCTAAAGCAAAGCTCGAATATTGTGTGTCTGTATATATTAGGCTAGTTTACGTATTATCAGGTGTGTATTCCCCACATTATGTATCTCATGCTATAGAAGAAGAAGACAAAGAAGAAGGAGGAGGAGAAGAAAAGAAGAAGGAAATGGGGAGAAAGGGGATGAAAGAAGGGGAAGAAGAAGGGCAGTCTGTTTAGCTTTTCTAGAGGAAGTCATGGGTACGCAGTGTTACCGGCTTCATTTTTCTTAATCGTGGCATGAGAAGGCCGTAGCTGCAAAGAGCCTGCATCTTTAAAAAGTTGTAACTTTTTCGCTGTTGTGATAGAAATGTGGTTTTTCACCTAATTATTCAGCAATTCCACCCCAATCCAATGCGGTGTCAAGCTCAGTCTTGATTTCTTCCGACTGTTATGGTTTTCCAATGCATGATCACATATGTATGTATATAGGGTCTCTGAGTGTGCAGTACTGCAGCTCATTTTATTGCAAATCTACTCAAGAGTACCCTTGATATGGTGCCATTATTGGAAGAGTGTTTCGATAAAGTGTGGAAAGGATTATATTGTTAATTCAGCTGTGAAACATGTGTCCTGATTTTTATTTTATGAATAGTCTGCTTTTGCTATCAGTTTTTGCTCTGGCATATTTTGACATTCGACATTTTCGATTTTGTGACCGATTTCATTTTCTTTGAGCCTTTGTTATTTGTGAGAAAACATGAAGACTCATTTAAAATTATGTATTTTTAATTTTCATTCGTTATGTTGCATTTTTTGTAATTCCAGTTGCATTTTATTGAGTTCATTTCATCTGCCTTCAGCTGCCAGCAGCCATTATTGTGTGTGTCTGTTCAACTGCAATTAAACAGTGGCCTTGTGCACAGGCCTCTATAATTCACCATGCGTCCAGATTGCATAGGGGGCTGTGCTATGGCAATATTTAGTTCTCCATGGCTATGGACAGTGTTCAAAAGACAACGATGTGAGGCTGGAAAGACCACCAGCACTGCAGTGGAATAACCCACTTGAATACATGACACTTAGGCATCCTATTAAAAGACTGTTATTTAAAGGGAATGTCATGACCTCCAAATGACCTGACTTTATGTGCTTAGATTTTTTTCCAATACCGTTTAACCCCCATCCCCAAAGATGACTTACCATATATGACTCACTGAGCACTTAAATGTTTTGTCTAACTTCAGTGGACATTAATTATGTATGGAGAATGTTCATGCGTATCATACTGGATGACGAGACTTGCTGTGGCCTGCAGTCAATCAGACATTTGTGTGATTTCACTAAAACCAGCTTTTGATCTGGTTGTGATGGGCATTTCTTTCATACAGCTCGAATCCTCACCGGAGAATGTTCATGCGTATCATACTGGATGACGAGACTTGCTGTGGCCTGCAGTCAAACAGACATTTGTGTGATTTCACTAAAACCAGCTTTTGATCTGGTTGTGATGGGCATTTCTTTCATACAGCTTGAATCCTCAGGTGTTCTGACTGCCTAATGTGGCCAGCAGCGCATAAGGACATACCTTCATTTGGACTGCTACCATATAGGCCACACTGACTGTCTGACTACTGAATATGTGGATACATTTGATGTGTTTGCATACAGTGTATAGCCAGACAGTACTCTTTGCTGGGGGCACATTGGGCTCATAGCTGGCCACGCACAATGTGGGCATGCTATGGGACAAATGAATATATGGGAATGCAGCTTATTAGCAATTTTAGTGAATCTTCCCACTAGACTTTAATTTTTAAGACTGTACTTTGCAGATGTATGGAAAATATATGACCTAATGGGATAATGCGCTGTCCTTGTTTTGGTTTGTATTTGAAGTCTTACTTGTCCTCTGATGGGCTGACTCACTATTAATATGTATAGTTCTTAGTTCTTGGTACGGATCTCTTAATGAAATTCATTGACCTTGTTCAAATTCTTTACTGAATGAGTAACATACAATTAGCATACAATTGATTTGGTCATAGTCTAGTAAACTGATACTTAAAGTTCTGATTACAGGTGGATTTGATAGCTGAGAAACACTTTCTAGGTAGTTTAAGAGTTGTTGTAGAGGGACAGTATTGATCTTGTTCAAGTTGTTTACTGAATGAGTTACTAGATTTGGTTATGGTCTAGTAAACTGGTACTTAAAACTCTGATTACAGGTGGACTTGATATCTGAGAAAGACGTGCTAGGTAGTTTGAGTTGTTGAGCTACAGTATGTCAGGTGTACTGTGTCAGTATGTGAATGAGAATTGGCATGTGTTGTCCTAGCTGCTTTCCTTGAGCTGTTGTCCACATGTGCGTTGTCTAAAACTAGACAGTTGCCTGTTCGTTTTTGTGCATTTCTTTGCATACTGCAACACCTTTTCACATACTGAATATGTCTGTTCAGTGTCTAGTATCTTGCTTACTTTAGTAACAACAGCAAGTAACCTCTTTCATGTATTAAATTGGTAGTCTCTTTCATACCAAACAGCAGTATATTGGATACTAATGCAGCCTTTTGTATAACAAAGCACAAAGCGTGCTTTAGCATATTACTTGAATAGCCACAAGCAATCTGTAATCTAATCTAACTTAATAACTTCTATAGAGCGATTATTCACAATGCCCAAGGCATCAGTTAGTGGTCACTTCAAGTGAAATCTTAAAATTATAACCCATTGGAGAAGCCAAGTCAAATTCCGATAAGTCAGAGAATCCGGAAGTTAGGCTATGGTGGTCTCTTTTGTACTGTGCACTGTCCTGGCTATGTGAGTATCCACAGGCAGTCTCTTTCATTCTTTCATGTTGAACAGTCTCTTGCATACTGACAAAATGTTTCTTGCCAACTGACAAAAGTTTCTTGCAAATTGGCAAAAGTTTCTTGCCAACTGACAAAAGTTTCTTGCCAACTGACAAAAGTTTCTTGCAAATTGGCAAAAGTTTCTTGCATACTGCTGCAGTCTGTGACCCAACAGCCAAGAAAAATAAGGAAAATGAATGAATTCATTATCGGATGAATTGATCTTTGTCTTGAATCTGCCCTGCAGTGCATCAGAGCAATAAATATTTCCTGTAATCCTGTTCATTCTATACCAGAACACAGCATGGCAGTGGTAGTTGAGGAACACCAAAGGCTTTCTTTCATCTGTGTTTTAATAATGAACGCAGTTTTACCCTGTGAAGTTTTTTGTAATTGCGAAATTCCTGCACTGAATGACATATAACTGTAGCAGAAGCAGACAGATTGCCAACCCCAGACAGTGCAGTAATCCTTCTGATAGACACCATTGTGGCAAGATTCATGCACTGGATAGCATACCGACTGATGGATTGCCACTAAGCGAGGAAGATGTGGCAAATGGTGCAGCAGTTGTAGTATTAGTAGCGGTAGAGCAGCCCATTTGGCCGACTTGCTTAGTGTCAGAGAAGCAATATTGAGATGCTTTATGCTAGAATGGGAGCCACACTGCATTGGTTTTATGGCATTGTTCCAGATCTGGACCAGCAGTGACCGCCTTCTTCATTTCCTGCATTTTAGGATTTCCCTGCAGGATGTCTTCCCTTTTCAGATGCTTGTTTGTACGAGAAGTGGACACTTTACTCAGCAGTCGTTATGCCAGGCTGCTAATCTGTCTGCCTGCGTTAGCCTTTTTCCTGTTTGTCTGGTGTCTGTATGTCTGTCTGCATCTGGCTGTGTTGTCTGCAGTCACTGTGCTTGTGTGTTGGTCTGTCTGTCAGTCTGCAATGGCCACCTTAATTTCCTCCTTATTAAGATTCCACACTGGCTATCTTCCCTCTTCAGATTCTTGGATGTGCTAGAAGTGGCTGCTTTGCTCTGCTGTTATTATGCTGTTCTGCTAATCTGTCTGTCTGCCTCTTTCTGTCTGTTTGTGTGTCTGCCTCTGTGTGTTTGTATGCCTCTGTCTGTCTGTCTGGTCTCTGTGTTGGACTGATTTGTCTGGGGATATCTTTCTGCTGACATTTGCATGGAAATTGATCCTTGAGACAAAGAGTTACGCTTACGATTACGTGGCACATGTACTTACATTCAGATCTTATGTGTTGCTTTGGTCTCTACGTAGCAATAGCTTGAAGTGTACTTAGCAATGTCGTCTTTCTGCTTAATGATTTGCAATTATGTCTTCTTTCGTTTCCTCTTCTATTAGCAATGAAACTTAAATAAACAAAATTATTTTAGTAACAAGAAAATGGTTTTATCTCAGTTGTTTATGAACTGAAGCAAGATGATATGATTCTCGTATTTTGACTGAAATATTTTAGAATTTGTTAAGGCATTAAAATTGAATTTTGGTTAGTTATGCAGTTATTTTTGAGTGTCTTTGGATTGAGCAACGTTGTTTTGGTTGTACTTTCCTATTCTGCAAAAGGGAAAGCTTAACAAGTCAACAAATAAGATGACCTTAGTTGAGCTATTACACAGACATTAATTTTATCCCCTTAGTAATGTTGGTGGCTTTTTAAATAATAGATATAATTATGTAGAGCCTTTAATGGTGAGGGTTTGTCAGAGGTTGAGAGAAACCCAAGTTACATCAGAATTTTTTAGGCCCCTCAGCCCTGGTGAATTTTGAAAGTGAATGAAATGCTAAAAGCTTGTGTAACAGATAAAACCCCAAGGCTTTGAGGGTTTTAAAGCATCAACTGTGGAATAATGAATCTGTCACTGTGGCCTACAGCCAGAGATTATTGAGACCTTTTGAGGTAATTAGAAAACTGTCTAACAGCAGGTGATAACTTATGGGCTTTAACGCCACACAGTTTGCGTCTGGGAGTCTCACAGCCACACTATTCAATTGTACATTTGGCTCCTTTCCAGTGAAGCTCGGTTCTGACACCCTGGTACAAGAATGCAGTGAAAACAATCTCTTCTTTGTTGCTGTTGTTTTGGTTTTGCTGCAAGTTATTGTTTATAATAATTGTAAATGTAAATGTACATGATTTTCTATAGTGACTATATATCCTTGACTCTGCTCCTTTATAAGTGTCATGAGCCAATATCTACCGTTAATTCAGGCAGGTTTTTAAAAAAAATATTTGTGTAGGTATTGGATTCATGAAATGTTAAAAATTATGATATAAAAGGCAAAATATAAATATATCCAGACAAATACATTCTTCAACAATGCATGCATCATTTGACTTCTTATGAACTTTATTAACTCTGGTATCATTCTAGTAGCAAGTAGTGTCTTTGATAGGTTCTTTGTAGTTGCTGTGCAAATATCCAGATACATGGGCAAAGTGGGCATAGCTGTATAGTCATATAGAGATACATGGAATGGCCTCCCTCTGTATCTGCTTGTCCTTCTGGCCCTTTGAGGTCTAAATAACTACGGTTCTGTGTTCTGGCCACACACCTTTCACCAACAGTTGAAACTGTTCTGCTTAGAGGGGCTGGGCAGTGGGTGGATATCTTGAAGGGGTGCTATGCAAATACTGTGAATGAATGAATGTACATATGTAAGTATGTGCATATATTGTAATGTCTACATTTGAATGACTGTTGGGGATTTTAAATGGTCTAATAATCTGCTGCTGATTGTTGGTTACAGAGCCCGGTAGTGAAGAAGACAAGAATGACCAGTGGATGGGTGTTTCTGTATCAAGCCAAGGCACTGAAGATGGAGCAGCACTGGTAGGTCTATTTCTTTTTCCTTCATTTATGTAGTGCAGTGAGGCAACAGTAGGCATTACTAGGCAAGATTCAAGTAGATCATCATAAGGAAGTTGGAACTTTTGCTTATGTATTTAAACGGAATGTTTCTGTAATGCCTTCTAAGAACCTCTCAGAGGTGTTCATTACTGGCAGATGTTAGAGTTTGATAATTAACCCTCTGCTTGCCACTGGTGCAGACTTTGCTACATTGGAAAACATTCCACACATGCCTCATGCGCAAAATTGCAACAATATATTACTCAAGCAGTTGGTAGTTTGGGAAGCACCAGTGCACTTCTTACATAAATAAGTTCACTGTTAAGTAGGGTGATAAACAATTTTCCCATTGCATATTTGTGCTTGCGTAGAACAGTCTTGCAGATATTAGATCTGAATGTTGGAGATCTGTTTCATTTTACGATCTTGATTTACGACTGTGATGGTGAATGAAGACCAGATTTGGTGTATGCTTTTTGGTAATTCAGAGCTAGATGAAGAGTTAATTGCACAGGATTTCATGCGTTTTGGAGTACCAACAGTTAAGTAAACAGTGTTCATCCTAGTGATTTATAGAACTTTCAAACGACGATGAAAGCGATACCTGAAGTGATGTTGGTGATGCAGCATCATGTAGACTAGGGTTTTTTGCCAGCCTCCGGTAAAGTTTGGTCAAACATTTTTATGAAAGATGATGGCTTGGTTGAGATATAATGCTTTCACCCTTAAGGGTTGAATGGATTAAGACCCCAACTATATCTGGGGCCAGGAGATTAAGAGTAGTTAGTTCAGCCGCAATCAACAGGTGCTGAAGTAGATGGAAAATTGCCAGTTGGCAGGTGCATGCATACCTATAAACAGAACCAAACTCTTGACGTCTTGTTGGGTTAAATCTGCTACTGCCGTTCTCAGGCATTGCCAGTCCCAAGCCTGGATGAAGGGGGAAGGCGACGCTGATCATCTTCACTATAGTATAGTGTGGTTAAAACAGAAACTACTACTACTACTTGTTGTGATTTGATAGTTAACACCATGTCACCATATTCAGAGTTCCTGACCTGTGTTGTGTTAAGATTGGAGAATGTGCAATGGTGCACAATCATTTGCAGGCATTTGCAATACATGATTGCACATTAGTGACTTGGTGGGACAAGTTGGATAGTGATAGTGTTCATCATGTCTCCAGGTCTGTGCAGGACAGGCATTCATCAGTCACCAGGCCATTTTGTTGCTGAGTGGCTAAGATGGCCATTCCAAAGATCCTAGCTGTTGCTTAACTGAAGCTTTGTTTCCAGTTAGCAAACTACATCTTTAAGTCCAGGCTTCAATTTGTCCAACTGGGATGCACATACCTGTATAAAATACAGATGGATACATTCAATATTCCAGTTGCAGTTGGGCTTTGGTTGATGAAGGTGCCAAAAATTTTACCTAAAATCATAAGAAATCTGAGGAACACTTAAGAATTGATTTTTGGATGCACACTGATACACAAAGTTCTTTGAACGTATGAGAAATATCAAACTAATAAATAAGTGAGCAAAGTAAGTGGCCTTTATTAGCATCTGACTAGCACACATGCAGTATTACATTGTATAGCTCAGTTACATACATATTTAAACTAAATTATAATACAGGCAAATATAATAGGCAGACATATACATCCTGTATAACTGAAGATACATCAATTCACAAAACTACTTTTATACAGTTTGGATTTGAGAAGAGGTAACATTAGAGGGTTTCTTTCTTGTGAAGCGATACTTGTCCTCGCAAAGAGGTGGCAAGAGCTGACGAAGGCAGTGCCCCAGAAAGTGCAACAAATGATAAACTTAGACTCTCAGAATCAGTGAGAGGTGTGAATATGGTCCACATTGTGATAGCTGCTTAGCCTATTTTTAGGAGGTGTGCCCTAAACTAAGGAGAAATCATTGTTGTCTGACTTTGAAAACATCTTCATAATTTATAGTCGATTAAGGTTTCTTCTCTATGTCTTTCACTTGAAGCTAGTCCTCCAGTGGCTCCTGATAGTTCATAAAATATCCTGGGTTCTGTAGGCCTAGCTTCTATCTGTTCAACGTAAACCAAGTGTAATCTTATCCTCAACTGTGGCAGATGCAAATGACTTCATGCTGACTTTTTGATGGACAAAGTTTATTGGTTCATAGTAGGCAGTCAGTCCGGCGTTCTGTGCCGTTTATGTGTTATCAAGGTCATTGACCTTTGCTGTGGGTTCAGTGAGGCTTCAATTCAGTTATGTGAAATTAGTTTCCCAACAGGAAACTCATTACAACATGATTTACCTGTGCCAATTTCTGTTGGTAAATGCAGGCAGTCATTATAGCAGCAGTTTTCCAAGTAATTAGACAAACAGAAGAACTGAGTAGCTTGTTGCTTTTTATTTTTAGATTAAGTGCTTTGAGGTGAAATCCAATGTAAAACAGCTTTTTTGTTGATATTTAGTTTTTTATATATTTAGTTCAATTGCTTGTAGTGATTAATGTTGATTGAATGTTGGCTGCCATCAATTCCAAATATTTTTGGTGGGCCTGTGCTGTCTGATTATTTTCACTGTCAGAAAATTATCAGAGCTATGATTTTCAAGGATAACTGCATTGGACATTCACTGTTGCTGTTAGTTGTTCAATTCTTGGAAAATGCACCTGCAAGGCATTTCATGTGATCAGTGACTCAACCATTTAGGTATAAAGAATACTCTGACAGGTTTTACATACTGAGAGTTGATAACTTCTTTAAGCTGCCTTTCTTTGCCCTGAAATCATCTTCGTATGAGCTGCAAATTTTAGGCACTCTGTTCCAGCTTACACAAACCACTGGCCAGTGCTCCCAAACATGTTTTTGGTCTACTCTCTGACTACTCCAATCCATTTCCCACTGCTTATATCTTTTGAGTAATTAATCTTCACACCTAAGCTTCATATTCTTATCACCTATCAGTAGACCTGCATTCCTTCCTAAGGCTTTGTACTGGAGTCCCTTCTTACTAGCCTTTGTGGAAACAGAAGTCAGATTTTTAATCAACTCTGTTGGAGTATAGTGTAAAGTTGAATTGCTGTTGGGTCTGGAATTTTATTTTAATATATGTGTAATAGACGGTAATCTTATCGGACCGATTATATTGTTGGTACTTATCTGTTGCCAACACCAGCTGCTTTATCTAAGACCCTCAGTTAGGGCCACATCTACTAGGAGCATGTACTTAAGACACAGCTACATGAACTATCTTTGTAACTGCGATTGCACGCTTGTCTAGCGCTGTTTCAAAAGAATCCCGTACTGGTGCTCTTAACCTGACAGCAAAAAGATGTGATGAACAGAACGTTTTTTCAACTGTTGAAATAAAACTGCGATAAAGGCAAAGAGAGGTCAAGGAGTTCTTACTGTAGGTTACAGAGCAGCATGTGCTTGAAGGTGAAAGTACATCTCATGGTCATTGAGGTCGTTACTGATGTGGTTTCGTAAATAGGCATATCTCAACTCGTGAATACATGGATCCATGCATTGGTTGTTCATTGGGTTAAATTATTATTATTATATTAAACAGACATTTATAACGCGCGCAATTAACAACAGCCTCAGAGGCGCATGCAACGACCCTAAAAAAGTCATACCGAGTAATATCGAGTAGTATCATGGTTTAGAGATCAATAAGAATGCACAGAAATCGAGGCAGACCTATTAAACATGTAAGTTTTAAGCTTTAAATGTCTATGTTTGACCAGCATCTTCCTTGGCACAGACACTGAGTTTTCAAGTTGTAACTGTAAAGAATCCTAGAAGTAGCTTGCTACTTACAGTGCCATGCAAACTGTTATCATTACGTTACATCCGTGAAAAAGGCTTTCATTTGGTTTAAGAAATAATTTCTGACGTAATCACTGCACAGCAAACAGTTTTCATGCTTTGGAAAATTCATGAATCTTTGCATTTCTGTTATCACTACATCAGCGGCATAAACGTTGCAAAGTGATGGCCCAGTGATGGCAACTCATGTAAAATGCATCATTTCATACTTGTCCCGGTGGTATGCCAGATTTGTCTTTGTTGACTCCCAGTCGATAAACATTTGGGCGGTACGGTTTGTTATATTTGAGCGGATTTCGGTGACTTGGCTATCAAGCTGCGGAGTCTGTCTCATTTTGTCGTGGTCATAATCTATCGACTGGAATTATGTCTGTATTGATCTGTTGGGTGGACGGATGTGCTTCTCGGCGGGTCTTGCACAGGAACAGGGAATGCAGTGATCGTCAGCTTTGGCCGAGGGGAATTTAATGTTCTTCCGCGGTTTCGCTGCATCTGTCATTCACGCTTGAAACAATTTCCCATAGAAAGCAGTGGAACTGGCAATATTTCTCTTTGATATTAATTTTTATTATTATGGAAAACACAGATGGAAATGAAAAGAGATTGGAATGTGGATGAGTGAGAAGATAATCTTCAAATTAGGCTTGGCTCTTATGTATGATATATTTTATATCAATGTATGTTCATCCCTCATCTCTGACTACCCATAGGGGAACAGCAGCTGGAAGACGACACTTGTTTTAATGGCTGCATAGTGGTTTATGGGTCTATTATAGGCATTTTTCTAAACCTGAATTTAGGCATAAATTCGCTGTTTCCCGACTGGAGAACAATTTCTGAGCCATTAGTTGGAACTGAAATTATGTAGTTTGACTGCATACAAAGCCGGTGATTTGGCTTCTGCTTATATGAAAGGCTGTTGTAATACCTGCATTGTGGTTTTGTGGTGTATTTTCGGCAATACTAAACCTGTGTTAAGCATACATTTTTGTGTGGAATTTCCCATTGGAAACCTATTTCTGAACACAGTTGGAACTGTAATTGTGCAGTTTGAATGCATACAAAGCCACTTCCATTCTATGCTTTGGCTTGTACTTGTCTGAAAATCTGGGATGTGGTTTGAATTTTTCTGTGCATGTGGCTTCCCTGCTTATCTGGTCCCACAGCACAGCTAGCTGACGATGATAAGAAAGCGGAAAGGAGGAGTCAGTATGTAAACCAAATGGTTTCCCGAATGAAAGCATCCTGGAGAGTTGGTTTCCTTGGTCCTTGGATTTCCTCAGTTATTCTGACAAACTCCACCCTTTTAAATTTTTAATTGGGCACCCTTAATCCCAGTTAACAACACAGTCTCCTATGATGATGATGAGTTCTCTGCCCCAAGGTGGGTCCATTGGCTTTATCCCACTCCTATATGTGCATGTTAAGTGCATCAACAGGCCTGAAAGAAGTGTCTGGAAAGGAGTTGTGCGTGAAGGATTTGCTGAAGTTCTTGATACTGTGACTATCTCAGTCCCAGGGGAGGTTTGAACCTGCTAGTTCTGCACACTGCACAGTGATTTGATTCATTGCTGGTCAATAAGCTGATTTCCCTATTCATGGAGCAATTGTGGTGTTTTAAATGTACATTTCAGATATACTTGTTTAAGATAAGTTTAAAAGATAAGTTTAAGAATGTGTATCCTCTCTCCTTCTGGCTGGAATTAATCCCTCCCTCCCCTAGGATGGATTAGTTCCAGCCAGAAGGAGAGTGGATACACATTTAAGACAGCTTTTCACTTGTAGAACCCAGTGATAATCTGAATTATGATAATAATGATAACATTACAAAATTTTTATGGCTACCTCTGCAGGTGGTGATTTCCTAATTATTTCCTAATTAATTTCCTAATTAGGCAGTGTACACTCAGGATTTCTAATTATAGGTGCTCCAAACCAAGTCCTGGTGAATGATAACAGCTGTGGGATATGGGAGACTTGACTTTGTTTTTCTTTTTATAACCTTGAAAATGTTCTGCATGAAAAACAGTAGAAATTAAATGTACTCTACTTGGCTCGCTTTTTTACATTTTATTTTCTCATGTTGCACTCTTTCTATGGATTATGGCAGTTACTGTGTAGGGATCTTGAGCAAGTCCTTCACTCACAACTGCTCTGCACCATCGATTGATGCCTAGTCATTAGACAATGGCGCTTAATAAATGCAGAAATAATAATAACAATGATTATGTTATTGGCATTTCTAGGTTCTGGGTTCAGAAGCTTCGACTGCTCTTATTCTGCCTCAGCAGCTGATGTTTATGTGGTCTGTTCCCATCATTAAAGTTGTCAATCACTGCCTGCACACTTATTTCTGTCCTGGTTGTTGAATCCCAGCAAAGTCATTTCCATCCTTTGCTTGAACAGGATAGTTATAGACTGACAACTTTTTAATCAGCTGGGGTTGCAATAATAGTGAACTCTGTGTTTTGATGGATATTGTACAGAAATTCTCTTCACAGTTTATGGGATAGTATTTTTTGTTCTGTGTGTAAACTGGTGTCTCAAATTCTGTATCAGTTTGTTTTGTCTTCTGTTTACTTAGTCTGGATGAACTGAGTTAGCGGACTCAAAATAGGGCAACCTGTGGCTTCAACTCGCAATCCCACGTTTACTCATTCTGCTTTTGAGCACATTATCTTCATATTCTGTTTTATTGCACCCAATATTTCCATTATTTTCTGATTTTGACACAGCTGTTCCAGTGTACTGTATTATGGTTTTTAATATGGTTTCGCTGAAAATAACCATCGAGTGTTGCCTTGTGCAATATGACAATGGCACTATAGAAGTCATTAGATGAGTTTAGATTAGGTCTTTTGGTCTAGACTTTGTACTGCTTCATCTGAATTCCTGGCTAAAGTCCATAGAATGCGCACCTGATGTTTGGTTACGGATTTTCTGTGTATAACAAGAGTCTGAATAAATAACTGAATCCTTAGCCACGGACGTCTAGAGGACTTGGTGACTGGTGATTGCATAATGTTGCATATCGATGAGTTGCAGAACTAAATTTTTCTGAAGCCCTAATTCTGAGACTGATCTCATTTATCCTGAAGCAGGCATAAATGCTGGCTCATTTTAGGAGTGTCTGCCTACTGTGTGGGCATGGCATAAGTCCGTCCCACGTGAATTCCCATCTCCTCGTGCATTTTGAACATCGTATTGACTGTTGATTTTATCCCGTCTGGATCGTTCTGGGAATTTCACGCCCCAGAATGGTATTTTGTGTCACAGATGCTGTCAGAAGAGAATTGCCAACTTGTGTCTGACTTGTTTTACCAATGGAGATGGGTTCCATACTGAAAAGTGTATCACTGTTTTCTGGATGCATCTCATAGACTGGCAATGCACAGTTAATGTGGGGCAAGAGTCTGTAAACTGGCCACAAGGACTGAGGTTCAGATTTTGCTGCATAAATTATTTATGGGTAATGAATTTACCAGAGTAGAAATCAACGTGGACCTGACCTCAGATCAACCTGACCTTTGTTTCTTGACTGCTGTGGTCTGTCTTAGTAGCTGTCATTCTAAGTACCTTCACATGCAAGAAGTACAGCCCTAATTCAGAAACATACGAGTGGTATATCAGGACATTCTGTAGAATTAATAACCACACAGATGGGACCTGAGTAGTGTACCTAATTAGTATAGTTGAGGCCAACACTGTCCAGTCCACTGATGTGTTGGCTGCACAATATGACCACACCATATTCTCTAAGTTATGCAAGGTAAGGTAAGTATTGGCTCATTTCTTGCTTGTTTATGTCAACAACTGTCTTCATAGGTGTGGTCCAGTAGTTGAAAGCTCTGTCAAGCAGACATAAACATTCAAGAGAACAACAGAACAGCCTTTGTATGCATGTCTGTATATATATATGTATGTAGGACTACCTGTAGAGGTTAGCTATGAAGCGTTTCTTTATATCTTACATCTGTGGATAGTCAGTACAGTGGCTGATGCCAAGAGCATACTTGGGTTAGAATAATACATGTTAATGTAAAGTGGATGCAGTGATTTCTCTGTTGTTTTGGCCAGTGGCATTGTGTTTCACTTGTCACTGATCTCAGTCGGTCTTCTTTGGGCCTCATTTGTCTTTAAAGTTACTTAACTTCAGATTTTGTTACATGTTTTTTCCTATTTCCTGTGTTACATGTAATAATAATAATAATGAGAGAGTTATGTGCCAAATGTCAAAGTTACATTTTACATGTAATAATAATAAGGAGAGAGTTACGTGCCTAATGTCAAAGCTGAATCAGAAGCAAGCAGTCCTTTTTATCTAAGTTATGGTCCTTTTGTGTGTGCTACATTTGATCCTTTTTGTCTAAGTTACAAATGTACCTTGCGACTGCGACGGCTGCGACTGCGACTACTGCGACGATTGCGACTGCGACGACTGCGACAAGCGCGTTTTATGTTTATAACGGCATGGTAGTCTATCGGTATTGCATTTGGTCAATTTTCATGCAGTTTTGGGTTCAACTCCATGTGACGACCCTGGGCAAGTTGTTTGCGCACGCTGTGCCTCTGTCACCAAGCAGCGTAATTTGGTACTGCGTAAGCTGGGAAGTAAACAGCAAGTCCTGCGATGCACTGGCCCCATGTCCATGACATTGGGATGCATCCATTGCCAGCTGAAGGGCCTAAAGAAAAGATGAGCGACTTCTCTTCATCTCACTTGTGGGATATGGGATACTTTACTTCCTTTTATTTTACATGCGGTTCTTCTGGTTTATGTTAGATATGGTCTTTTTTGTCAGTGTTACTTGCCATCCTTTTTCCAAGATGTGTGACATTATGCTGATCCGTTTTTTCTTTTGCATGTGGTTCTCTTTCTGTGTGTTACCTATGGTTCTGATTATGTTATGTAGGCATGTGCGCACAGGTACAAGAAGACTGGAGCATCGTTCCGATGGGGTCTCGGTATCTGTGTCTCGCTGACCAATACCCTCGATGAAGACAATTTCTGGGAGCCGTGTGATGGACTGGAAAAGGACAAGGGTCATGGAGAATACGGGTTCTGCCAAGCCGGAGTTAGCTCTACAGTTAGCAAGGTTAAATTTGTGCATAATTGATTGCTAGAACAGTCATCTGAGTTGGTTCATTTGGATCAGGTTTTCATCTGTCTCAAATGTCTAACTGCTCAACTTCAATACTCAGAAAACTAAAACATCCAGTTTTAAGTTGAAACCATTTCAGACTCATTGGTTAGACACATACAGCTGAGATTCCTTATACTTTGAACATAGCTTCAGTGAGACTGTTTCATAATTTACGATTTTCCAGCACCATCCTCCATGTATGTACTTCATGATACTCTTTGATTTCAGAATCAGCAGCTGTATTTGAAGCATTCCAGTGCTCTGTGCTTCAAGCAAGTAACTCCAGTTGTTTTGATACACTGGTGTTATACAGCTGCATCTCACTGAAAGAGAAAGAGTGATCAAGGCTTGGGTACATAGCTGTTTGGTTCTGACAGCTGCCTGATAGCCTGAGACATGTCAGGGTGAGAGTGTAATGTTAATTAATTGCAAGTCCAGGGTTTAAGTTCGGTGTTTGATCTTCAACGCTTGAACCGTGATCACAGAATCTGGAAGGGAGTAGCTGAAATGGGTACTAGCTATTTGATTGAGGAAGTATAGCACTGTGTATTTTTGTGGGAAACTTGTTTCTGTACCTGGATTACAGTGTGAGATCAGTTGAGTCTTTTGGGTTTAATGGAGACACCAAGATTTCACACAGTTGACAGTTGATGTGATCTATGTCTGTGTACTTCACATAACTTACCCAGGAGTTGAACTTCTGAAGGTTACATAGGTATTCTTACAACTTACCCTAGAGTTGGAACTAAGCAAAAGTGCAGAACGTCTAATCATCTTCATTTATTGATCCCAAAATTAATCTAGATATGAAATTAACATAAAATAAAAAAGTCACTTAAGTACAGTTGGCTGACTCAGACCATAGTTGTGTTTAATCCGGACCACCCTCTTCACTAGCCATCATGTCTTATCTTGTCTTCAGCTATCCTAGAGCCAAGGATTGGCTGCATCACGGACAATGTTGTGTCATCTGCTTCTGTCTCTTGTCTCCTGAACAGCAGTGCTTGTCTGCCACAAGGATGCAGTCCTCTGCCCAACTCGAGATGCAAGACCTGCACTGCCCAGGCCTTCACCACCCGCATTAGCCAAATTTTTTGGGGGTTCCTGCAGAGCTTGTCCACCTCGCATAGCACATTAGGTGGTACTTCGGCCGAAGCATTTAATCTTGGTGTTTCCATTAAACGCAAAGGACTCAGTTGATCTCACATTGTAATTTACCACTGATGGCATAGCCTCAGCAGTAATCCGCTACTTGTTTTTTTCACCATCTCACCACATAGGTCGGACTTTTGGACTTTAAGAGGGTACTAGCAATGGTGAATGCATGAAAAACCCTCACAGTCAGAAAAAAATCAAAGCAGGGTTTGATAGTTCATTGGACTGTGCTGAAATTGCTGAATAATTATGTGATACGTCACGTTTTGGTCACAAGTAGTAAAAAACTACAATTTTTTAAAGATGTAGGTCTCTTCAAGGCTACTTTGAGAAATTGGAAGTTTTAATACTTTAGCTTTGACCCAACATAAATTGCTGTGTCTGGGGATGTGAATGTTTATGAGTAATTTGGCCTCATACACCTTTGACATGACATGCAGTCAATGAAATCTCCCCAAAAAATTCGTTAAGACAAATATTTACATGACTTAGTAATTTGCACAATTATCGATGTGCACAAATTCAAATTAGGGCACTAAGGGGACATTAAATTAAGTTTTGTTGCAAAGCATCAAAATAAAATTTACAAATCAAACTACTTAGACAGCATAACTCTGCATACGACTTACTGTTTGACGGCAACACAACAAAGAATATAAATATGCAAAGAACTTTTTTGACCCATTTCATGCAAACTTTCCATGGGAGGATGTTTCTCACAAATTAACCTTTCTGACTATGTTAGGGTTTTCTCAGACTTGGTCTCAACCAAATGTTTAATATGTGTTAACCAAAAACATCTCAGCTAAAGTTAAAAAATATTAACCATTCACTGAAGTTCCTCAACTTATGTCGACTTCAGTACGAGATTTATGATGTCTCGATAAATAGCTTCTGAAACTGGCAGCTAATTAGAGCCCAGATGTGTGATGTTGATTGCAGGATGGTGATATGTTGTTGGGAGCACCTGGTCCATATAACTGGAGAGGAGTACTCTTCAAGAACACCCTGGTAACAACCCTGGAGGTAGAAAACACATGGTACCAGAGTCCGGTGGAAGATCCGACGCCGCTAAATCCAGGACCATATCCAGCAACACCATACTACTCCTACCTAGGTAGGTATGCATCTTCAGGACATATATATGGTGCCTCTGTGGAACCTGTTTGAGGTGTTGATGGTGCTGACTTATCGCACCTGCAAGCATCTGTTTGGAGGCACTATAGAATGTTGATTCCATTTTCTGATTTTGTTTCTTTTGGGTGTTCAGTTTAATTTCATGTGACTTACGTCTGTCTTCTCGTGTTTATATTTGAATCTTGCACAGAGGTTTTCAGTTGCCTACATCTCGAGTTGCATAGACTTGACGTCTGATTTGGCCTGGACCATGGGAGTCCGAGCCCAGACTTAAGGTTCTGTAGCCTGCTGTCGTTTAAAGGTCAGAAAAGCTATAAACATAATAAGGTCCTTATGAAAGCTATGTAGATGTTTCTGCAACTGCTTTTAACGATGTGAGTGGCTTCTAAGTGGCTTCTGCGAATAACCACGTTCCGGAACCACTATCTTTTTATAGTTAAAAATGCATGTTTGGTTATTCACAAAGAATTTTCACCAGTGAACTGCATTGTACTAATACTGGATGGAAGAAAAAGTGAAAATAGGCAGATTTTTGTGCAAGAAAAATTTGAGTAGCCCTCAAAGGACCCGTGACACAGTGGTCTCCCACTAATATGCCACTGGTCAGTAATATTTCAGATGGTATCAGTAAGACTTGTAATCTTACAGATAATGGCAGTAAGACTACTATTGAATGTCAGCAAGACTACAACTCGAAGACAGGATATGAAGGCGTATCAACTGTATCTTGTTTTCCAGTCTCTAGGGTGTCGTGGATCTTGACTGATCCTGTCCAAAAGATTGTGATTTTGAAGTGGGGATTTGCTTAGAAGCAACCTTCAGTTGATGGCTTGTGCATATAATAACAGAACTATACAGAATACCAGATTAGGTTAGATGCTGAAATTTTTGTTGTTTAAGATTTCATAATTTGAACAATGCATTGAATTTCTGCTTGTATCTATCCAAACATTTAATACAGCACCTTCTAAGTACATCTCAAAAGAACTACGCACACAAGTGTCTAGCAGATGTAAAAACGTGCATTTTAAGGTAACTTGAAAATGTATTCCAGTGGAATCAGATGCATTTTTGCAGTGGAAGATTAGTCCAAGAGGAAAGTTCAACATAGAAGATAGCACGATGGTCTCAAGTTGATGTGCTGAAGCACAACATCTGCGCATCTCCTGTCTGCAGTTCATGATATTAAGAACTATTGCAGTTCGATTTTGGCATGTGTACTTTGTAAAATGCAGTTGTGTGCATGCATGTGTGTATATGAACACTTATATAGCTCCTTTTAAGTACCTCTCAGAAGTGCTGGAGTAGCACAGATGAAATTTCTTTGAACAACTTAACACCCCAGTCACGTTACGAGTGTTTTGGTTGTTCATTTTGCTAGGAATGGCTGTGAAAATCGGAAGGATAATCAATGGTCAGAAGACGTTCGTGGGTGGAGCTCCAAGAGCGAATGATACAGGACACGTCCTTCTCTTCCAGTTTGAAGGAAGTGCACTGACGGTTAAGCCAGAACATTACTTGATTGGGGAACAGTTTGGATCGTACTTCGGGCATGACTTTGCTATTGGAGACTTCAACATTGATGGGTAGCTTTTCTTCCAGATCGGGGCACGATAGGCGATTGGATAGAGCGCTTGGCTTGTAACACAAAGTGTATGGGTTTGAGCCAACCCTTAGATGGTTACTATTTAGGAACCTTTTGCAAATCCTTAACTCACAATTGCTTTGTGCCCCAGATTTACTGACATGTAATAAATAAATAAATAAATAAATAAAAAATGTAAAATAATAATAAAAAAGAGTGCTTCTTTCCAGTTGTGTGTACTAGGTGCTTCCAGCAACATGAAACCTCCTTCATTCAATGCATTCAATGGGTTCTAATTAGATGTCATTTTTAGAAGCTATTTAATTTTTTGTTAGTATTAGTTAAAATTATTAAATACTGGAGGGATATGCAGTTGAATAGTCAGTACTGGACTTTGGTTTGGTGAAATCTTTGATTAATGTGACTTTGATTAGTACTTGTTGTAAGGCTTTTTTGTATTTTTGTTGAATTTAGTTTTATCTCAGTATTTTGAAACAAACCTAGTTTTTCTTCACAGTTGGTTATATTAATTTGTAAATTAAGTATTTGTTAATTAATTTCTTGGATTTTTAACTTACTTAATGTCTTAAATGACTCATTAATATGACAGAAAGACATTTTTGAAAGAACATTTTTCAAAGACTGGTTAAGGGTTCTATAAAATATCTCAAGTAATTGTACTGATCCTTGGATGGCACTGCATATCGACTCTGGAATAATCTCCCATCTGAATTCTGCAAATTCTTCATCGTCCATCTTTTCTGCCATCCACCCACCATCATCTGTCTGGAGACTTTATCACCCTTCATACTTTCCATTCAAAACTGAAGTCCCATCTCTGCGAGAAATTTAGAAATTTTACCCTGATCAATCCAGTACACAGCCCTCCCGTTTCTTTCAACCTAAATACACCCCATTGTAACAGCTCCACTCTCTCCTTCTCTCTCTGTGGTCTCCTTGCAACTGAATTTTGGTCTTCATGCGGTAGCCTTGGACAACTTCTCTGTCTTGACGCAGCACTCATGAATAAGCTGGTCCACTGTCCTTAGCTTTTAAATAGCTCTTAGAAATTCCGAAGCTTCAGTAAATAATAAATCAATATGATCACCTACAATTTTCATTCAGTCTTCAAATGTACGTGATTTGTTCCTTAGGAGGGAAGATATTGTGGTTGGTGCTCCGTTCTATCGAGACCACGGAGTCGGTGGAGCCATTTACATCTACATGAATGGACCAGAGGTATACAGCCAGATGTGGTAGTTGCTGAATAATGCATGAGCGATGTATCTGTTGCGCTTTGACATCTGTTTTGACCAGTGAAAACTGACCACTTGGGACATATTGTTGCCAGAAGCAACAAACTATGAGCAGTCTTCTGTAACAATAACTATTTTTATTTATTCATTTATATTTATTCTGCTTACTGTTGCTTTAGAAGGAGTAATACGGTGTTGCTCATTTATTGTTTATTTTTGTTATTTATTTATTTTTTAAATTTTTATATGGCTGCTGCCTTTGTTAATGGTACTAAGCAACTGTGCATCAGTGTTTTGCTCACAGTGTTGTGACTATCTCAGGAAAGGGTTGAATCCACAACCCTCCATTGCAGGGCAAGTGCTTAATCAATCAGCCACCATCATCTGCAAAAGTGTTGAATCATTCTCTGAATCCGTTTCTCAAACACATCATTAGATTGCTAATTCCAGAAAAAACGGACTGTATTAACAAATAACTTCTTCAGTGACTTAATTATTTCTGTGTGTGAAAATAGTTTACAACTGGCTTTCATGCTGGAAGCCTCTGCCTTTTGGACGTCCTTCGTCGGCTCCTGCTGGAGTCACCTGCTAAGTCCTGTGAACTGGACTTATTACCACCGTTTTTAATCAAGGATTTTATAGATGACTTAATTCCATACTGCCCTTCTTTGGTTTCAGTCATTCCTCTCAGACCGCTCTCATTCTGTTATCTTTGGGCCTACACGTTCTGCCTGGTCCTTTATACCTTTTGGCCTTCCTCAGGGTTCTGTCTTGGCCCCTCTCCTTTACATTCTGTACACTGCCGACCTGGCACGTGTTCTCCTTCCCATGGGGGTTGCTGTCCATCAGTATGCAGATGACACTCGGGCCTTCGCTCATGGCCCAGCGGAAGCGGCTTCCTCTCTGGTTGAGAGGATTCTTGACGCAACATCTGCCCTTGGTCTCTGGATGTCCTCTAATCGCCCCCGACTGAACTCTGCTAAGACCCAGTACATCTGGCTTGGTGGTCGTGCTCAGCTTGCTAAGATTGATTCATCATTCTTATGCCAGAGGTTTCCAGACATTCTATTCTGTTCCAAAGTCCGTGATCTTGGGTTGTTCTGGACCGGGAACTCTCCTTGACCGATCATGTTAACAGTGTCTCCCGCTCATGCTTTTACCACCTTCATCAGCTTTGTACCATCCGCCAAAACCTCTCCTTTCATGCCGTTACTACTCTAATTCATGCCCTTATCTGCACCAGGGTGAACTTTGGAAACGCTATCTTTGCTGGACTCTCACTTGCTAATATTTCCAAGCTTCAGTCTGTTCTCAATTCTGCTGCCTGTCTTATTGGAGGCATCCCCAGGGATGGCCATATAACTTCCTTTATGTGGGACACTCTGCACTGGCTTCCCATTCGGCAGCATATCCAGTTCAAGATCCTAACGCTTATGTGTAATTGTCTCGTTGGCTCTGCTCCATCATATCTTAGGGACTTCTGCATTGGTTCCAGGCCTTAGCACTCTCCGGTAGGCCTCCCTTGGACTCCTGACTGTCCCTTGTATGCGCGCTGCTACAGCGCAGTCTAGAAGCTTTGCCTATGTTGGACCTAATAGCTGGAATCACCTTTCCCGAGAGCTGCGGCTTGGGTTCCTGAGTTTGTCCCTTCTCAGTTTCGCAAGCGCCTGAAGTCTGTATTATTTGACAGTGGTCTCACTGGTTCGGGTCGAGAGTGCCTCTGATGAGTCTATTCTTGAAGTGGCGCTTTATAAATGTCAGTTTACAATTACAATTTGAGCTAGGAAGAGAATTGGAGAATTATTGAGGCTGTTACAAAAGGTGTCCTGTTGTTGGGTTGCTGTAGTTACAATTGCAACTCAGCCAAATGATCCAATGATTTCAGGACCATATGTCAAAGGATTTTGTATAGATGCATGTGAGCAATTGTATTTGTAATCACAAACTTATATAACACCTTTTTAAGTGACACTTAGAAAAGGCTCTTAAACTCATCAGAGATGCTCAAGTGTGTTACCTTTGCCTGTTAGCGTATTTACCTTTAGCAACACTTGGTTGATGCGTTGTTTATGCCGCAGGGAATAACGACAGCTACAAAGCCTCTGAAGATAGTAAGCCGCAAAATGAAGGATCAAGAATGTGCAGAGCTCGACTGTCTCAATGCACGGTTTGGTTTTGCTGTGGCAAACATTGGAGATGTTGACAGAGATGGCTTTGATGGTCAGTATCATGAGTATTTTAGAAATGTCATTAGTGTCATGTGCTTTTCAATTTCATAAAGGTTTTTTAAGGGACGTGTTTCACTGTCACGGTTGTTTGCCCTGGTAATGAGTATTTTCCATCATGAGATCATAGGAATTTTTTCATTATTTTGATTTCATTACGGAACGATGATGTGATGTAATCCCCTCCTCAGTTTATTGGTCGGAAAATGAACCACAACAGTTTCGCTTTTTTTGACTGTATGCTTTTTGTTTTACTACCATCTGCTTTTATATTGGAACACAAATAGATCTATCTGATTGCTGCAAATTTTCTTTGTCTCTTAAGTCAGTTCATGGAATTGACTTGTGAAAAATTAAACATGTGAAGTATGGTATACAATTAAAATAAATGAATATTTTGCAAATGAAGTCTGTGTGGTCAAATATTTGACTCACATGTCATATGAAATCCATTCAAACAGTCATAACAATGTTTAGCGTCAAATGGCATTTGTTTCTCAACGTCATGAACATTGTTTGCAATACCACAAAGTCACATATTGCACCACCAGATCTTTGCAAGATGTCAGTAGCCAGGACAGTTGGCAGATTGGCTATCCGTTTGCACAGTTGACAAATTGGCTATCTGTTTGCACAGTTGGCAAATTTGCTATCCGTTTGCACAGCTGGCAAATTGGCTATCCGTTTGCACAGTTGGCAGATTGGCTATTTGTTTGCACAGTTGGCAGATTGGCTATTCGTTTGCACATTTGCAGATTGGCTATCCGTTTGCACAGCTGGCAAATTGGCTATCCGTTTGCACAGTTGGCAGATTGGCTATTTGTTTGCACAGTTGGCAGATTGGCTATTCGTTTGCACATTTGCAGATTGGCTATCCGTTTGCACAGCTGGCAAATTGGCTATCCGTTTGCACAGTTGGCAGATTGGCTATTTGTTTGCACAGTTGGCAGATTGGCTATTCGTTTGCACATTTGCAGATTGGCTATCCGTTTGCACAGCTGGCAAATTGGCTATCCGTTTGCACAGTTGGCAGATTGGCTATTTGTTTGCACAGTTGGCAGATTGGCTATTCGTTTGCACATTTGCAGATTGGCTATCCGTTTGCACAGCTGGCAAATTGGCTATCCGTTTGCACAGTTGGCAGATTGGCTATTTGTTTGCACAGTTGGCAGATTGGCTATTCGTTTGCACATTTGCAGATTGGCTATCCGTTTGCACAGCTGGCAAATTGGCTATCCGTTTGCACAGTTGGCAGATTGGCTATTTGTTTGCACAGTTGGCAGATTGGCTATTCGTTTGCACATTTGCAGATTGGCTATCCGTTTGCACAGCTGGCAAATTGGCTATCCGTTTGCACAGTTGGCAGATTGGCTATTTGTTTGCACAGTTGGCAGATTGGCTATCCGTTTGCACAGTTGGCAGATTGGCTATCCGTTTGCACAGCTGGCAGATTGGCTATCCGTTTGCACAGTTGGCAAATTGGCTATCCGTTTGCACAGCTGGCAAATTGGCTATCCGTTTGCACAGCTGGCAAATTGGCTATCCGTTTGCACAGCTGGCAAATTGGCTATCCGTTTGCACAGCTGGCAAATTGGCTATCCGTTTGCACAGCTGACAAATTGGCTATCTGTTTGCACAGTTGGCAAATTTGCTATCCGTTTGCACAGCTGGCAAATTGGCTATCCGTTTGCACAGCTGGCAAATAGGCTATCCTTTCCAAATTGGTCATATGAAATGTTTGTCACATAGTTTTAATTAGTAGCTGAATCCAACACGTACCTGATTGGGTCTGCAACCTGTTAGTTGGGCCCTGAATATTCCCTGTGTTGCACAGATCTGGTGCCTGGAAAGTTTTCTGTGAGGGAGTGCCAGGTGTTGAGGTAAGCGTGTACTGTGGACTTTATCAGCAGTTGTAGTTCCTCACCCTCAACACAACATGATCCAGGAACTCTGAACTTTGTGTCAGCTGTTGTCTCTGGATGGGAGTCCGATGGTTGGGCTCGGCGTTCGTGCGGGAACTCACCAGTGGTGTCTTTTCTGGTGATCTGAGCATTTTTTTTTTACAGATGGATTTTTTATTCTTTGTGAAGTTTAACACCACTTAAACTAGCATTGGCAGTGCTTTTGTGAGCTCTTAAAAGGTGCTATCTTGGTGTCAGGATACATATATTTGTCTTTTACCCGATTGTCAGTTAGATAAGATATTCGGTATGTGATTAATTATGCTAGCATGTGTGTTATGCTTTTAAAACAGGACTTGTGATGTTTTAGACATAGCAGTGGGTGCTCCATACGAAGGCAAAGGTGCCGTCTACATCTTCCGTGGCTCAGCCTCGGGCATCATCAAGGAATACTCCCAGCGCATCAGTGCATCCCAATTTCCTGCTGCTCGTCCACAGGCTTTTGGGGCTTCTTTGGGTGGAAATTTTGATATAGACTCAAATGGTTATCCAGACATTGTCATTGGTGCATTCGTTTCTGATCAGGTGTTCATTCTTCGCGCTCGGCCGGTTGTAAACGTCATAACCGTCCTGCAGAGTATTCCAGAGACAATAGATCCAAAGCAGACGCAGTGTGGGAAGGACGGCCAGCTGATGAACTGCTTCGAAGTCAAAGTTTGTTTCCGTTTCACTGCCGAACCTGTTGCCAGGTGAGATGTTTAACGATGATGACGGCTTTTAAAAAACAAACAGTTTCTTTACCTTATCTGTTGGTGAAGTGTTGTATGTCTTGGTTTAGAGTAGTCCCTGGGAATGTTGGCATGAAGTTGAAGGCTGAACTGTTAACATTTGTTTCCATTTGCTAGATTTGAGCTGAATTGAGAATGCAACCATAATCTAGCAGGAAAACAAATGTCTGTTTCACCAAATGTAGGAAGATTTAAACCTGATGCAGAGCTGAAAGCATGATATTGCAACATCTGGTTGCAATGCTTTACAAAAGTGCACTATGGAACAGTTAGTTAGTCTTCTGGCTTGTTATCAGAAGAACTACAGAATTTTGAGTTATGTGTTATTATTTGTTGGCCAGAATACTGTTTTTGATGATGGTTCAGGCCTACGTTGTTATCGTGTTATATTGATTGGTGTCTGGAAAGAAGTTTAACTCGCCTGCTTTTCCTGCCAAGAAGATAATTATTTTGAGATTTCTGTTCCTCTTGCACCCTCTAGTGAGCTCAGCTGTGAAATGAATGCACTGTGCACTGTTGATGAAAAGATCTGTCTGTGAGGAAGAGGGATGACCATCTGCCATCATATGCAGAGGCTAAGAAAATAAGGTTGCTAACACTAAGAAAATAACGTTGCTAACACTTTGTACTCATGGTTGCCTTTCAAGGGACTGCTGTTCTGATTTCTTCTATTACTTGTTTTACATTCAAATTATTTGAGAAAACAGTGTTTGTATTTTTCAGGTTCCGAGATAAGATTGAGTTAAATTACACGCTAGAGGCTGAGAAGTTCACAGGTGCCGTGATATCTCGAGTGGCCTTCAAAGGAGCGAGCAAAGAAGAAAGTCACTTGATTGAAAAAACTATGCGCCTCAATGAACAGTCAAAACCAGATTTCAAGTGTCGTGAACATCTCATATATATCTCGGTATTAGTTTTTCTCCAGTTTGGAAACTCTTTGTCATAGCGAAAGACAGTGTTGCAATTTGGTATGCAAGTTTGTTTGTAGTTGGCTATTTGTTGACTATGCAGTGTCTGCTAAGAGCATCACAAAGGCATTGAAAATTCGCTGTCTATAATCTTAAAAGGTGCGAATTAAGAAAGGTTGAAAATTTTCTTGAGCTGTCTGTGGCAGAATATTAGGTATGTTGTTAGTTGACTAAAGCCTTGATCTCGTTATTATAACTTCAAAAATTGGGAACGAAATGTTGAACTGAAACAGTTAGCATTTAGAAAGAAATTAAATGTGCCATCTAGGGAGTTTCAAACAAGCTAGTTTTTTTTAAGGAATTATATGAAAATCTGCTGTGCATTTTTTATTATGCAGATGTTTTATCACTTTTTTGTTCCTATGTCTTCGCATGATCGTGGGATTTAAACTGATTAACTGTGCCTGCAATCAAAATTTGGTTTCATTTTAGATCATCCCTGGAGAAATTGGATTGATGTGTCTAATCTTATCGTGTCTAGAGCACCAGTTTGATAATGTATGAGGCATCAGTTGATGGCACTCCAAAACAAATTCTTAATCTGTCAATTGCACAGGTCAGTCTGATGAGTCAGAAATCTGTTGTTTGATCTGTTAGAAAAACAACAAGGACTTCCTGAGTCCGATTGCATTCCAGCTCACATACCGCCTTCAGGATGCAGAGGATCCGGTACTTATTCCGGGTGGAACACTGCCAGACATGAACTCGTATCCCGTCCTAAATGATGTCATGACAAAGCAACAGCTCTCAGTAGGTGCAATTCTTGTGTCTGTTTTTTTATCTCTTTAACTGAATTAGTTGCATGATGGCCTAAAGGTTAGCTGAGAGGTCAGGGGTTTAAATCCTTGCGGGGCAGAACGTGTTTTGAGATTTCTCCTTCCCTTGCGCCCTCTAGCAAATTTAGCTACGAAATGAGTACACTGATACTTTAAACTACTTTAAACCTACAGTGCTTGTAGGAAGATAAGGCAGTGAGTGAGAGGACTGGCCAGCCACCCTCGTGCCACTCAGCCTCGAGGCTAAGAAAATGAAATCGCTAAGGCTTCGTACCCATGACTGCTCGTTTGGTTAGCTTAAGGGTCTGGTCTTCTTCTAACTGAAGTAGAATCTGAATGAAGGGATTGATGTGTCTCTATTATCCAATATTAGTATGTACAGAAGATACTCATTTCCTTCACATAGGCCTTTGAGCCAATTTCTCAGCCTGCACCAAACTGTAAGCAACTTAGCCAAATTACAAAGAGTCTAATCATCAGGCCTGCCCTTCAGTCACTGTATCTCAGAGAAGGTGCCTCTACTAAATAGTCCACCTTTCCACCTCCTGAACACAAAGGAACAAGTTAGTTAGCCATCTAGCTTGTTATCAGAAGAACTGCGCATTTTTGAGTTATGTATTATTATATGTAGGCTAGAATACTTTTATCGATGATGATTCTGGCCTTTGTGGTTTACACCTACATTATTATCGTGTTATATTGATTGGTGTCCATGTAATCGTAATTGTAATTCTGAGATTTCTACAGCGCCGAACGAATGCCGCGCCGCGGGGACAAGCTTATTCACAGGCGCTCAGTCAAAACAAAATCGATATGCAGAAGGGTTCGGTTCCAGGTCAAAATCCAAAAGTCAGACGGAGAGACAGCATGGCAGCTACAGGGGGTGGTGTTTGGGGTTGGAGAGGAGAGAGAGATAAGAGAAAGAAGGGATGTCGGGATAGGATCTGTGAAAGAGGAATGTTTTCAGTTTTGAGTGAAAGGCTGTAGCAGAAATTGCAAGTGGTGGAGCATTGATGAGTTTGTATGATGGGTATGATATGTCATACATACAAACACACATACAAACGTACATACATGCGTAGTTGTGTACGTACATACATACATTCATGTATCTACACATCTTATTTTACAGTTTAAAGTGTACTTCTGTGTTTTTCTAGGTGAACTTTTTGAAGAACTGTGGAGAAGATGAGTTATGTCACAGCAATTTGAAACTCACCAGCTCTCTAAATCTCAACAGGTGACCATTCAGATTGAACCTTTCGAACATATCATAAGGAAGTCGGGCAGAGTTTCAGCTTATTTACTGCACAGCTCCATCAGCCACTGAAGATGGTCTTTGAGCTGTGGCCAAAACATGTATATTTGCTTTCCACATTCTGATAACAAAGTATCTAGGGGACCTCAAGGAGGCCCCGTAATTGCCCGGACTATGGAGCCTCAAGTGCGCGAGATCTCGCAGACTCTGACGTGATTGTTATAAACAGTCAAAATGGCTGCGGACGTAGAATCTGAGTTTTCTGTTGGAATGAACTTTTTGTTTGAAATTAAGAGTTACAAACTGCAAAGAAAGCATACGTACAGCATTATTTTGTTCGGTGACAAACTGTCATTTTCCTGACTTTGACCAACTGTAAATGTTTCTGAATGTGGTTGCACAGGGCACGAAAAATCGACCGCAAAATGGGTTAGGTTTAGAGTTAGGGTTAGGGTTAGATTCTGACCCATACGGCATTTATAAAGAATTAAGTTCACATTCACGTTGACGCCCTAGTATTCCAGTTTAGGCGACCTCCTTGAGGCCCTCTAGTATTCCAGTTTAGGTGACCTCCTTGAGGTCCCCTAGCAATGTCCTTCTGATAAAGGCCATTTTGTCTTTGGACGTGGATTTTCTTGGTGAACTTTAATCAAAACAGTCTTGGCTTTCAATAATATTCTCTCTACTGCTTTTGCTTGCGGTGACCATCATTTGCTGCCATGGGCATTAATTTCCATGGATTACATGCGCAAAAGTACGGTAGATAATTTACAGCTTTTGTTGTAGCATTTGCTGTGCATATGTTGTGCTGTTGCCTTGTAATTAATTGCCCTTCAACCCCAGGAAATCTGAGGACTGTTTCTGACATTGTGTAGTTATTATTTTTATTATTTTGTTAAGGATATGTGTAGAGCACAAGTTAGTGAAAACACACTTCCTGCAAAAGCTATAGCATTAGCACATGTGACAGATGCATTCAAGTGTTAAGTGAGCAAATACCACCTGTATGATGCCAAATTTAGAAAACTTACCTTGTGTATGATACCGATGTTGTGATGTGATTGTTTGGTTTTTGTTTTGGTTATACCAGAGATCCTGATGGCGATTACGTCCTTCGAGTGGGACAAGATGAGGATGTTTCTGTGATGATCGATGTGCAGAACACTGGAGAGGATGCACATGAAACAACTGTTACTGCTTTCCTTCCAAAGTTTCTGGCTTATCGAGGAACAGACGAAGAGGTGTGATTTCGCTGTTTCTGTAAAATCAATAGACCAATTTATAAGTCTTATCAGAGGAAAAGATGAAGAGGTATGGTCTCGTTTCAATATAATTGATAGGCCAGTTTATTAGTCTTATCAGAGAAATACACAAAGAGGTATGGTCTCGTTTCAATATAATTGATAGGCCAGTTTATTAGTCTTATCAGAGAAATACACAAAGAGGTATGGTCTCGCTGTTTCAATAATCGTGAGGCCAGTTTATTAGTACACTTACCAGAGAGTGATGCACCAGTTCTCAAACCCCAGATGCAGAGGCCAACACCTTATCAGCCATTGTGGTTATCAGTTTTTTTATCTGACAGATGAAGACAATTCTTCTAAGAGTGTTCGTAGTTTCTGATGTCCCTTCTGGGCTTTTTGTCTGGTGACCAAAAATCTGTTGTGGCGTTGCTACTGTGAATGCAGAACTGATGCATTTGTTTCGTTGATGTGCCACACTGTGCTTTGAAAGGAACTTGTTTCTCATTAATTGTTGCTATCCTGGTTAAATGTTTGTTGATTGTAGGGAAAGAAATACTCATGCAGTCCAGTAGAAAACATGGTTGTTTGTACAGTTGGAAATCCACTGCCTCAAAATCAGAACGCTAAGTTTGCAATACGCTTAGACACCGCAAATGCTGTTCCATCGAGGGATAAATTCGAGATATCTCTTAATGTCAGCACGTAAGTTAACTTATTTAGTATGTATTATGATTATCTTAATTTATTTTAGTACGTCATAATCATAATCGTAAACACCAAATTTCTAAAGTGCTACTTGAAAGCTAAGCGCAGGGTACCAGCTTATTCACAAGCGCTGTGGCAAGTCAGTGGGGTGTTCAAAAATGCCATGGGGATTGTAATTGTAATCACGACTGTTTATACAGCATTGTCAGTGGCAAGCTACTTCAAGGGTGCTTTACGATGTCCATTGTCGACGTGCACTAGAGTCCAATAATAAATAGTAAATGTGAGGCGAGCCGAGAACCGTCTCCATGGCAACGGAACAGTCGGGAACCGTCTCCATGGCAACGGAACAGCCGAGAACCGCCTCCATGGCAACGGAACAGCCGAGAACCGTCTCCATGGCAACGGAACAGTCGGGAACCGCCTCCGTGGCAACGAAACAGCTGAGAACCGTCTCCATGGCAACGGAACAGTCGAGAACCGTCTCCATAGCAACGGGAGCCGGGAACGGGAGCCGGGAGCCGTCTCCATAGCAACGGGAGCCGGGAACCGTCTCCATAGCAACGGAACAGCCGGGAACCGTCTCCATAGCAACGGAACAGCCGAGAACCGTCTCCATAGCAACGGAACAGCCGAGAACCGTCTCCATAGCAACGGAACAGCCGAGAACCGTCTCCATAGCAACGGAACAGCCGGGAACAATCTTCATGGCTACGGTTCCACAGCGGGAACTGTTTCCTTGGTAACGGTTCCTAGGGAACGAATATAAGGAGAGTCGGTCTGTCGTAGAAAGAACAGTCGGTGAGTCGTCGTCGTCAGACACACGGGAAGAGGGAGCGGTTGTCTGTCGTTTTCGGTGCTTCTTAGTCGTCAAGTTCTTGTTCACTTTGGATTATCTTCATAGTTACTTCGTCGTAACCTACGGGGTCGACTTTATAGTTAAGTGTTTGGTTGGAATAAAAGTTGGAAAGAGTTACAACGTTGGTGTCGACTTCATCTTCTTCCTCTTCTTGGAGAAAAGCTCTAGGTAGACCACCAGAGTCGAACCCCGCACTAGCCTTATAGAAGTAGTAGCACCCGGGTCGTCACAAATGGATGATGTACAAACTCAAATTCTGACACTGGAGTTAGACAGTAAACAGAAAATTTTAGCTGACAGTAGATAATAGATGTGGATAAAGGTTTACAGAATTTATTGCTGTTTAATGTGAAAGTTGTTTCTGGTATTTTCAGAACAAGCGTTGAACTGAATAAAAATGATGACAGGGCTGAACTGAAGTTCCGAGTGGTCGTCGAAACAGACCTTCACGTTCGAGGGTGAGCTTCCCTGTTAGCCTTCATTGATTGTGTTGTAACTTTAACATTCACACTGAACATCTCAGAGGTGCGATAAAGTGCTGAGTTTGCAGTTCATGTGTGATCTATTGTTGTCGTCATGTCAGGTCATGTCGGTATGTTAACTTACACACATCTGTTTTATCTCTAAATCCTAGGACCAGTCATCTAAAGACTACTGCTGTAAAGGGTTTAAGAAATTAGCAGTTACCTTACTTTACTTATTTATTCAAACGATTTGGGTTTTAACGAGTTTCCTTTGCTTTTCTTTGCTTTGTATGTGTATTTGTTGATGTTCATTGCAGTCATTCAGATCCAGAAAGCGTTTACTTTGGCGGGGAAGTCCGAGGAGAAAGCGCAATCAAATTTGAAGATCAGATTGGATCTGAGGTTAAACACAGCTATGAGGTTTGTATTTGTTATTCAATTTTAGGCCAAACTGCTTTAAAGCTGTTTTAGAGCCTAGAAGCTGTATATTGGAGTTTAAAAATGTAGTTTCAACAGAGGTTGGTTTTAATATTAATTTTGAGAGAGCTAAACAGTTCAGGAGAGCAATTTATCCTAAAAATAGAAGATGTTTCGCTTTTAGAGAGGCTCAAAACTGCAGAGTGGTGTTAATGGTCTTTTGTTGGACCTCGTTAAATGGTTGTGTACTTAAAAGATTAAGACTGTTGAAGACCTATTTAGGGTGTATTTTGCACATTTTGTGATGATGGGCAGAAATACAAAAAGAATTTCTGTTTCACTGTTTTTGTGTCTGGTTTCATACTTATTGGAGAGTAGTAGTTGTGCTTTTAGGTATTAGGATTGTACAGGCATGTTTAGTGTCAAGACTGTATGCAGGTTTTCTTAAAAATTGTGCTGTTTTCATATGGGCCAGTGTACTGAAATTTTACAGATAAAGAACATTGGCAAAGCTCGTGTATCGAAGTCAACAGTGTTTGTCAGTTGGCCGTATGAGCTGCAGAGTGCTTATCCAATGGGCAAACATGTCCTCTACATTCTTGAGGAACCACTGGTCAGTCTTCTTCTGTTCTGTTGAATTCCTAGGAAGTTCTAAGGAAACTTTGAAGTCCGTTCATATTGTGTGGCTCTGTATCTAACTGACTGAGGGCTTATTCAGTTACATGAGCTTTCACTGAGACATTTCAATGAATTTTTGAGTTACATATAAAGTACTTCAGGATGTTTGTATGCTTGTATAAATTCATAAATAAATTAATATATAGTATACATTGACTGACTGGCTGGCTGGCTGGCTGACTGCCTGGCTGGCTGACTGACTGACTGACTGACTGGTTTTGATTGATTTTGTTTATTAAGTGTTTACCATCATGACAAGTCAGATGTAATCTTGTGACTTCCTGATTGCCTCTTTAGTACTGCATCAGACGACTAGTTGATGGCCTGTGAAAATCTGTCACTAAACCTGGTCAGTTCCAGAGGTTCAGTTTTAACTAAGTTTGTAGGTCAGTTTTTCCTCCTGACGTACCAGTCATGCCAGAGAGATGCTTGAGGAGGATGGGTCTGAAGTGGAAATTGGAAAGAGATTGAAGACTTGGATGAAGAGATCTGCAGAGGTTTTCCACTGTGATGATATGTAGTTTCTGTGTCATAATGATGTGTCATAACAAAGATGTTTAGCACTGCCCTCCTCTTTATCCAGACTTGGGACTGGCACCACCCAAAAACGGCAGTGTGGAGTGATGATAATCGCTGATGGTCTCTGAATTCATCCCTTACATGCTGCAGTCATGTTTTATTTTGCTGATAAGGAGTTCGTTTTTCTGCATTTTGCACTTTATTCAGTCTGATTCTCATTTGTTGTAGCTTGAAGGTGATGGTCGTTGCTTCTTTGATAAAGACCGGATTAATCCACTCAACATCAAGGTTCGTATCTGTCGTAACTGATAAAGTGACTGTACAATTTTGTGAAGTAACAATTTTCAAATGTTTTTTAGGTCAGTTTAGAAGCTATCTTTGAAACACATTAGTTCTGTTCGTTGCTCTTTTTGTCTTTTATTAACATATCCTTCGGTGTGACAGTTTTATTATGTTCATTACTTTACTCAGAAGGCTTTTATTTCTTTGGTTGTTCCATCATCATCATTATCTACACAACAATTGTCGTTATCATCTGCACTTCATTGTTATTGTTGATAGTAAAAGTATGGTGTAACCTCAACTGACACGATTCCTCCTTACTAACATACTTATCTGGGTGATGCTGAGAACTTACTATCAGAAATTTAGCTTTAACAGAAGTTTAACATTAACAGAAGTCTAACATTAATAGAAGTTTAACATTAAAAGCAGTATAGCATGAACAGGTTTTTAGCATTAACATGGTCATTGGGTAACAGTTCCATTTTATTTTAACTATGGTGAATCT
This sequence comes from Norana najaformis, assembly GCA_964023275.1. Taxonomy (NCBI): domain Eukaryota; kingdom Metazoa; phylum Annelida; class Clitellata; order Crassiclitellata; family Hormogastridae; genus Norana; species Norana najaformis. The sequence goes on along the minus strand of OZ029913.1, from coordinate 9,143,985 downwards.
AACCAAACCTTTTATTGCCTGCAGTAAATGCTTTAAATACTTTGATTGAATTTCTCACATGGCTAACATTTTTCCGGTGTACTTGGCATAGATTTTGTTGCTTGTCTGTGTCTTATGTTGTCTTATATGTGTACTATGTTATAAATAAACTGGGATTTGCTAAAACTGTCAGGAGCATCCAGACAAGAAGTTATCTGCTATAAAAGTAAGTCTTGCTGATAAAGCAATGAATAGTTTACTTTTTCAGCTATTATTGTGCTTGTTTACTTGTTCAGTTGTGTATTTCTAATGTTTTCTTTAGTTTTTAAGCCACTGATCTTTGATGTTTTGCAAATTGTGTACCAGTGGTTTAATATTAAGTTTAATTTATTTCTTTGTGGAATGTTTTGATTTGAAGGCTTTTCTTGTGAATTTCCACCAGTACTTAAGAATGCTATAATTTCTGTAGAAATTTTGATTATCGTTAGAAGCTGTCTCCACAAGAATGCTACAAGTTTCAGTAGTGTTTCAGAAGGCTTCTTTGCAATTTTCAGAAGATTTTTCGTGCCTTTTTTACAATTGATTTAGAACACTGTATATTTTTTTATAGAAAATCTTATTCTGATGCTTATGAAAAGGCTTTATCTGCAGATTTTCAGAAATACTTTAGAATGCTTTAATTTTTAATAAAATGTTTAGTTCTCCTCAGAGGTTTTTTGCAGTGAACTTTTGAATTTGTATTTCTTGTTTTTCTTCCTTTATGCTTTAGTATTTAAGTATAGTTCTTTTACACCTTTGTTTTCTGTGGACTTGATTTTAGTTACATTAGCCAGTTATGGGGCACGGTAGCCGATTGGATAGAGCGCTCGGCTTGTAATGCGGAGAGCGCGTGTTCAAGCCTCCCCTTAGATGGTTACTATGTGGGAACCTTGAGCAAGCCCTTCACTCACAATTGCTTTGCACCTCAGATTCAGATTTACTGACCTAACATGCATAATGCTTGCAAAATGATAATTAAAAAAATTGTGTTCTACGGGATTCCAAAAGTCTCAGATAGGATGAGCAAAACCTGTTTTTGCAATACCAGATTACTGGGCATGTTGAATGATTATATGAATTTCACTTTTAATTTATAAGTTGCAAATAATTGAAAGTTAAAGCATTTATTGAACCAGTGATTTATCACAGAATTAAGTGGGTATTATCTGTACTCAGAGTACATTTTGATACTTATTTCCTACGTGACTCTTCAAAGGTTCAGTTTTTTTAGACATGACATCTAATATTTGGTCCATGCTTGGTATAAGTTTCATATCAACATGCATTATTTGCATGATTTTTTCTCCTCTAGCTCCCCATAAATTCAGTCTTCTTTTGGTTACTCACCATAGTTCCCATTTCTTCTCTCCAGTTTCCGAAGTTATGTACTTCGATTTTCTTAGTTTTAATTGTGCTTTTAATTTTGTTTAGCTTTTATTAGAAATATTATTTTACTAATATTAGTAATTTTTTCTTATTCTTTTATAAGATTCCTGAATCTTTAGTTCTCATGTTGCTACTATATATTAGAAAAGAAACTAAATAAGGAATAATAAGATGCTTGCTTTACAGTGAGAGGCAAAAGGAAATGGTTGAGTAGTTTGGGCCCAAAATGAAATCCTGCTTGGGTTTAAACTTTGTGCCATGTTTAAATGCAAAATTCCTGCCATCTAATTTTATTACTCCGTGTCTGCTAATCTACAGAAAAACTAGATAAGGATTTATTAAAAGCATGCTTTTACAATCAGCACCAAATGGGGTGGCTTGGCTGGTTTGGAGCCAAATAAAATCATGCTTGCGTTGAAAATTTTGTATTGTCTGATTTTATGATTTTCCCTCTGCTGTTTAGATTTAATGTCCACAGTGAGACTGACACAAATTGTAACTGGTCCAAACAAGGTGCCAAGTCAAACCACCACCACCACCTCTGTGCTTGCAGTTACTAGTTTCAGTTTCAGATGCGTTACTGATCTGTGTGAAAGGGCCCAAGGACTTTTTGGCTGAATTATCTTTCATTTTAAGAACATAATATTATAAAACGTGTTAAGTTTATTTTTTACTATAAACAACATACATAGATCAGTGGTGGCTCCAGAATTGCTTGCTTGGTTGGGCTAGAGCATTTCCAGAGGAGTACCACATTCTAACAGTCTCCCGTGCACGGTTTGGTCTGAGTGGCACCAGCATGTAACCAAGAGGGGTGGGGTGTGCGAACCACCCCCAGCCCTATAGCTCTATCCACCACTGAATTATATCGTATACTTGTATATAACCGGTATATACTTGTATATACGAAATGTGTGGCATATGCCATATGATAAACCAACACAGAACAAATGATAATATTCTGTACTTACTTATGGTAGTTGAGTAACTCATTGAGTTCATATGGCATGCTTGGTGAAACGGTTTAACCCCCAGCTGTATGGCCTGAGATGGACCTGGGCTGTGGTAGGGTAACTACCAAAATGTGCTACAGAGAGAAGCTGTATTACTATAATTACAGTTACGATTACAAATACAGTGGCAATGTTCATTTTTGTCATTCGATGCTTATTTGTAGCATTTGACTTCGTTGGCATTTTACATGGTAGTTTATTTTTATGCTGAAAGTGGTTTTCTTCGAACAACTGCATTTGATAGTGTTACAGTTAACGGTGAAGAAGACAGAGGATTGTAGATGACTTGGTTGCCTTTAGGCCACTTAAGGAAGCAGTTCATACTAAGTAGACTTTGACTGGCTTTTCCCCTGTTAAGTATCATGCACAGCTGAATGTCTATGCTTCCTCTTCTTCTACAGTGTTGTATTTGCATTTGACTGAAGTTGATTCACTTAGCCGCTGATGTGTTTATCTAACTGGCCTTGCATTTGATTGTTTTGTAGTCTGCTTTGATTTCAATTTTCAGCTGTTTGTTTGAACAGTTACCTGCCTTTATGTTGCAGTTATTTGATGTTGCATCTTCTCAACTCTAAATCTTTATGCTGCACTCTGTAGTGTGACTTGAAAGAAAGAATGAATGAGTATTAGATTAATGTGCCAGGCATAAAAAATATTTGATTCAGCTGTGCTGTCAGTTTCTCAGAGGGAGACTGCCAGTAGCAACGGAGGAAACAAACAGAGGAATTACTAGATGATAGGTGGAGACCTGATTGATAAAGGAATGTTGTTCCAAATCGTAAACGCGAAGCCGAACTAAAAGCATGTTCCCAAAAGACTTTGCCCACTAAGGATTGTCGAAGCTTCAGTGGGTCACAAGACAGTGTATTTCAAACGGGATCATGATAACATGACTTGTTTGTTTCCTCTTTCAAATTGTGTGATAAGATAAATGCAGCTGTGAGGTTTTACGTATGGATGAATCAGCTTTAAACGTTTCTCTAGAAACTTATAAATCACTATTTGAGAAAACACTTATTTGGATCAGTTAAACAGTCTTACATGCAGTGCATATGTGAGGTATTTAAAAGGTGTTTTGTTAAGTTTCTTCATGCATATGTACATACATAAACGTACATCAGCCCGACCGTTATTTGATCTTGCTGTTCAGTGTAATGATATTTGGCTCAATTTGGTTTGTTTTGTGGTCAGTTTACACATTTTTTACAGGCTTTCTATTTTTTACTATGTAAAAAATGATGAATCTTACTGGCTTTGTTCATTTTACTGTGAAGTTATTAACTTAATTTTGTTGTTTCTAATGCTTGACTTTTGTTAATCTGTCTGATGTCTGACTGGTTTCTTCTAGTAGATTTGCTCTTCTTCTTTTAGGCTCGTCTTCCACCGACACGAAGTCAAGAGCAGCAGAATGTGACAAATGCTGCTGCAACCGACGAAGAAGAAAGTAAACACTGGTTGCGAAGAAGACGAGAAGCTGAACCAAAGGTTGAAAGGTCAACGGATTTAAGAAGACAGATTAAATTTGTGAATATAGTAAGTATGTTGTAATAATTATTTCACAGAAAACTACTTTTATTTTGTTAATTAAAATGGCTTTATATGTATAATATATATATATATATATATATATATATATTATATATATATATATATATAGTACATATTAATATTATTTACTGTTCACTTATGCATTTGTACCTAAAATTTGATTTTGACTACAGTTTCCCTTACGATGATCATTGATTGATGCATTGTACACTACGGTAGTGGCGCTATAAAATTCATAGAATAGACTGTTTGATGGAATGCAGAGGCCAATATATTGTTAGTGAGCATGACATGGACATTTGAGTTTTCCTCTACTTTTCACAGGACTGTGAAGACAACTCAGCCAAATGCTATCGCTTCAACTGCTCACTGGGTGAATTGCTTCCAGGCAAAAGTGCTGTTCTTAAGATCCGCGCTCGTCTTTGGAATAGCACCTTTCTCGAGGCAAGTTATAGTTCATAGCTACGATTTTCAGATTTTAAAACAAAAGTCGGGTTTGTTAAACACTTTTTAAGGTATTCCATTAGTGTTCAAGTGTGACACTTTGGTCTGTTTTGTTAGCCTGCTGGTTCTGTAATTGTAAGATTGTGGGTTCACGCCTGGTGAGGGGCACTCCGTTTAACAACCCCGGGCAAGTTGTTTGCACACATGTTCCTCTGTCACCAAGCACTACAATTTCCAGCATAAGCTGGGAAGTAAACTTCAAGTCCTGCAGTGCACTAGCCCTGTTGCTGCCGGCTCAAGTGCCTCCCCTTGTTCTGCTAAGGACATGAGAGCTTTACTTTACTTTACTCACCTTAATGTTTACATTTCTAGTTAATCTGACATTACAAGTAGGTGCTGACTAGCAATTTTTTGGTTGTGGTGAATTGTGACTGATACTTGTCTGCAAATATTTTTTGATGTGGCATTTGTTTATGAGCTCAAACAGCTGCTATCATTACTAAAATATCTCTAGTTTTATAGCACCATTATCTAAGAACTAAGCCAAAATTATGGCAGTTGTGCATGAAAGACTTGTAAAATGTGGAAATTACTACAAAAAGAAATGAAATAAATAAATAGTAATAGTAGTAGTAGTAATAATAATAATATTAATATTAATAATAATAATAATGAATATTTGCATTCTAGGATTTTTCCCACTTAGATGAAGTCCGTATATCGTCAGTGGCCGAAGTGAGAATCGATCCATCACTTAACATCCATCAGATGACTACGCTGAATGACATTAAAAAGGTAGAAGACACTTGTCACAGATAATACATTTGTCTTAGACACAAGACGCTAATAAATTAAAAACTTTGTCAATGTAAAATGTGTATAGTATGCGGCTTTTAAAAAGCAACATGGGATGTTTTAGTGCAAACTGATGTTGTGTTGCAAGGGATTCAAAACATTTGATGAGCAACTTGATTTTGCATTTATTTCAAGAGGTTCTTAGAATGTGCTACAAAAATGTTCAGTTACATTACATGAACTAATTACAGATTACAACAACTGCCAAGCCAGAAGTGCAGGAGCCAGAGGCCGTTCCAATCTGGGTTATCATTGTAGCCGTTATTGCAGGCGTCATCCTACTTGCTGTCATCATTCTCTTACTGTGCAAGGTAAGCAACGTGAACTTGGTCTGCAGATTATTAATAATATTATTATTATATTTATATTATGAATTTATCATGCACAGAGAGTCAGTAAATCTGAATCCAAGGCACGAAGCAATTGCGAATGAAGGGGAGGCTCGAACCCTTATTCTGCTTTACAAGCTGAGCTTCTTAATGTTACAAGCATTTGGCTACCGTGGCCCATAAGATGATCACCCACCTGAGCTGATAGAGCTAAAGATGAATCTGAAAATTTACGTTGCACATCTCACGAATCTTTCAGTACTATTACGCATTACAATAAGTGCAATGAGTGCACTGCACTGTTTGTGGCTGAATAACGCTTACCGAGCTGGAAAAAGGTTTTCACTTAAAATTGCAACTGTGAACAGTAGGCACCTGTTTACAGTTGACTGGTGGCAGCTCTGCAGTTCCTTGTTTTGCTGAAGATGAATGAATAGTTAGGAGGGAAATGCAGAAAATGGTTATGTCAACCAGCTGGGCTCCTCGAATGCAGATGTGCTTTCTTTTGATGTACACAGGTTTTCTTTCTGGCTTTTCATTAGTTGGCAAATAACTGATGAAAATTGCAGCTAAATACTCGTTATTTTTTCCGTGTAGTGTGGTTTCTTCCAAAGACAGCAGCGTGACCAAATGATACAGCACAAAGCAAAAATGGAACGAAAGTCATACGATGAATATCACGACTAGGCGGTACCACTCAGTCTGCATCATCTTTCAACCACTCAGGGCTTCTTCAGCAACAACACTCATTCCAGCCGGGATCTTTAGTTCGTGGTTTGAGAATCGCAGACTTGAAAGAGAATTTGATTCCATTTCATAGCGTATAGAAAATAAGATTTGGCAACTTGAATTCAAACGCGTTGAGTAATTGCTAACATCTTTCCACTGTAGAATGGAATTGCCTCTGAAATGCCTCTATTGCTGGCCTAGTTTTTATTGAAAACAGATTGCAGTTCATATTCAGATGATGTGTTTAGCTGAAAATTGAGTGCTTGATTTATTTGTTTATTTCATCATAGTTGAGTATTTTTTCAGTAATATATCAAGGGTTTTTTAAAATAGAAATTTCTTTCAGAAAGTTTTGTATTGCATCTACTTTATTCTGATTTTATGATTCTGTCGTCGGCCTAAATTATTAAAATGCAGAACATTCTTTTACACAGTGTTGAAGTTTTTAGTTGCTATGTGCCATATTTGACAATCTTTTGTCTAAAGAAAGCAACTTTTTGATTTTAACTTTGCTTACACTTCAGTGTATACTAGTTTTAAGTGAAATCTTGTACTGTATAATGCTAAAATTCTTTAGCCTGTGTAAAGTTTATTCTTAGTTGCTTAGCTACAAAATTCCTACAAAACTTAATTTGAACAATGTATTACAAGTGAGGTTGGTGGTTTTTTTTAGTTTAGAATCATCATGTTAGGTAATTTTGCTTGGTTGATTTGCTATATCCAGCAGAATAATATATCTAAAAGGAGCTGTGATTCTTAATCTGCTTTTCCTTCTCATTTTTGTTTGTCATGGTCACAGAGATGAGTTGATAGTGAGTTACAAAGAATATGCAATTGATTCCTGTCTTATGGTTTTAATAAATAGAATATTACAATACATTAAGAAGAGCAGAAGCCAGTGCAAAGAATGTTTTGGCAGATACTTTACGAAAGCCACATTTTGCAAGAGAGAAAAAACAGATAGGACTAGGAGAGACCTTGGAAGAGTAATTTCAAATGAGTGACTAAAAATATAGGATGTACTTCAAAGAAGACATGTTTTCTGTTCAGTTTATTGCCATTTTTAAATGGCCTACAATAGTAATACTTGTGAGTGTAACAGCTGATGCTGGTGCTCAAATGTTTACCCAAAAGGGGCAAATTCCTCTGCAAACTAGGTTACCCTATAACAGTAATACATTTCAGGCAGCCTTAACTGTAAATGATGCACAAACAATTGCATAGGGGTAATTGACTGGGGTGATAGTTGATCTAGTGTGTAGGAATAGAGGCCGTTTAAGAGAACGTGAAATCTCGGTAGACGATTGAAGAGAATATTATCAGTGTATATTGCCAGCTCAAGAGAACTGGTCTGATTGTCAGGAAGTTTGATGGTTCATCAAAAGAGTTTGGAAATTAAACTATAAGAAATAGAAAACTACCTGTTCATTAAAACTTCATTCAACAGTGTTTCTGCAACTAGGATGTTTACAAAAACAAGTGTGGTATGGGAAAGTGTGCAGCCTCATAATTCTACCAAAATCTCAGCATGAACTTGCAACAGAAATTGAGTTCTAATGATTTTAAGTGAAGATTTTCACATCAAAGTCTGTAGTCAGGCTTACACTTTGTGTGGAGTTTAAGCCAAACCAGAGACTCAGTGGATGCATAACTACTGCAGAATGGGATTACTGAGGCATGTCAGTTTGCATCAGATAAAGCAATCTTTCAGTCTGATGCAAGAGGCTCGTAGAAAAGTGCTAGATACATATGTGTTCCATTAGCGTATTATAGCCCTTCAGAATTACTGCTGTGGATAATAGCTTGCAGGAGTGTTGGTGCTAAGGGGCCATACATAAAGGACAACCACAGAGATGACCTACTTTGGACCTTTCCCTCCCAACTTGTCTGCATATGTTCACATTTTGCATTAACCTCCTCCATCCATCTTTGCAAACGTCTGCACTAAAGTCAAGCGCTAAGGCTTTGATTGGGTAACTCACTGATCTTGCAGGACCGACTGTGCTTTGGGGTAGGGTGCTTTGATACTGCCACATGCAGCAAAGGTACTCTAGATTAGATCCTGCATGATACAGACTGTCTACTATCTGAATGAAGTTTGTGTTTAAGGCACAGACTGTACTGAAGTAACTGTATGTACCAAATTTAGATGTGGACGTCCTCATTGGGACATAACTCCCTTCCCTTGTCAGGATTGAGTGACCGTCCTTTGTAAACGTCCTTAACTGACTTTTTATAAGGTGACTTGATGTAATTTCAATGTAAGAATGATGTATTTGGTAGCATACAAAATGTGTTACATCATAGAATAGTGAACACATGTAAGATTAACTTTGGTTGCCTATATGTTGTCAGAATTACTTCGAGTCTTTCGTTAGCTGCTTTTTGCTGATCCTTTAGATCCTTTTCATAAAAATGATTTTTTAAGTTGTGTTATGTTGTCCAATCAATTAGTTTAATATTATTATCTGTGTGTATTTCTCTGATGGGGAACTGACAGTGTATATTCATGAGTACTTGTTGTTATATTCTGGAGCAAATATTCCTTAAAGCTATCAGTAAGCAGTGACTATGCATCAAAGGTTTTCCTAGGAGCTGATAATTTGTATGTGTAATAAAGAAAACAGTTGGAAGTTTTTAAAAAATTCTTTATTTCAGAGTGTCAGAATCTTGTCCATCCTGATCAGTCTTTGTTCTTTTACATGATCTCTTCTTAGGGCGTACCTGTTTTAGCACATTTATCCTCCACAGCCAGTGTTACCAGGCGGATATTCTGAATTGGCCAGATCGCGAATGGTTGTATAACAATGCTCAAGTAGTTTTAAAATTAGATTAGGTTAGCTGACAGTACTTCTGTCAAAAGGGGAAAACAAGGACTTCATACACTTCTTGCAAATTTAAACATTTTGGTGGGAGCTGAAAAATTATTAACCCATCTTTTGCCCACACCATCGTGTGGCCATTTACTCAAACCATTAAAAGTAACTGCATTACCACCTAGCTCTCTACTTGAATTGTCTGTGCAGTAGAATCATTCTAATTAAATGTGTCACTTACTTAGCAAATTAACGCTGTGATTCAACCATGTTTTTGTTGCTGCCCCAGTTTATTTCTTTCTCTGAACGTTTTTCCAACTTTGTGAAATAAATTTTTGCTGTTGTGAATGGATTTTAGCTGAGGTCCTGATGGAAAAGGGAAGATTAACACTTAACTGACATCTCAACGGATATTTTAGTGACATTAGACATATTTAATGCCTGTACCATATGCTGTAAATAGGCTCAGAGTAGATGCGCTTGAACATTTCTAAACTGATTTTTTTCATAAGCAACATGCTGCATATGACTGCATTTTTGCTGCGTATGACTGGCATGTAGTAGTTACTTTAGTCTGAAAACAGATGTAACAAGATGATGGCGATTTTTGCTGTGTTTCAGCTACTGCCTTAGTTCATAGTTCATAGTGTGTCGTCATCATTGTTTTGTGTTGATTGGTTACTGTTTGCATTGATTTGTGGGTCTTTGTCCACCCAGCGATATTTGAACTGTTGAGTTTTAATGTCCCCAACAGCGATCTGTTCAGATTTAATGAGAAGTTCTAATTTCTAAGAGGGTTTTGTGGGCTTCTGAACCTCCAGCTTTTTCCCAGTGTGCAGATTTCATAAGAAATTTTATTAGACGTATGTGTGTGTCCTGTTTCCTTGCATATTACATGTATCGGTCCCTCTCTTTCTAATTTTAGTAAGAAAGTTTGTAAGAAGTTTCTTGGCAGTCAAACTGAAGCTTTTTCTTTTAGGAAGTGTTCAGATTTCATAATGAATTATATAAGCAGTTTCTGATCATTTGACACATTCTGTGTGGATGTTCCTCATCATGTGTAAATTTAATTAGAAATTATAGAAGAGGTACAGTACCAGTTCTCACTGTTTTCTTTCTGTCTGTCTGTCTGTCTCTTTCTGTGTCTTCCTTCTCATTTCCATGCTGTATGTGAAACTCAATCTGCATTTGGACCAAATATACCATACAAGAACACGCAGTACAGCTTCAACCGACATGGCAACTACATTTGTTCTGGAAGACAGTTTTACTTTGACCCCGAACTCTGTGTTGCAGTGAATATTGGACCATTAGTGGTTACTGCAAAAGTTTTAAAGTTGACTGGCAATACTAGAAATTCTGCTTTTGGCAATACTTAATGCAGTGCCTCATGTGTTTGCTGTGTTGTAGTGAATCTGTTAATTGAGTGATATGCCTTGTACACTGTTACTTTTAAAATTGATAAACTCATTGCCTTACAATTGGTCGTTTTCAGATTCTTAGTCAATCTGGCATATTTATCTGAGAAATAGATTTCTTTTTGTGGTAACAAAAGTGTACTAGTTATCAGTAATCTCAGCCTAGCATGGTCCATACACGGGGACCTTAAATGGCGTGGTGCCCATTCAAACGGGCAGCAGTGATGAAGGATCTCACCCTATCGGTTCATTGAAAAATGAGCAGGGTCAAGGCCATACGGTCGTGTACATTTACACTGGTAACATGTCTTAAACATTGGCACGTTGGTAATTTTCTGATTATTATGAATTTGGGCAGGGTTTTAAATGGTCGCTATGTATGTGCGTGTGTATCTAGACGCATTATATAGTGCCTTTAAGTACCACACAAAAGCGCTGTTATATAGATTTTCCCATTACATCACACTTGAACAAGATCAGAAAGTATACCTATTACTATTACTGGCAGTAACTGTTCCCTCCAAGTTTAAAATGCAGTGCATGGGTTTCTAAACTGCTACCTGGAATGTTTTTCTTCATTATATTGCTTGGCCTATTTGCAGTTCATGAAGCCACAAAACTACTATGCAGCTGCATAACTTAGAGGAATGCCGAGTAAAACATAAACGTACACTCAAGATTTCTACAGCGCCCAACGAAAGCCAAGTTGCGGGAACCAGCTTATTCACAGGTGTTCAGTCGAAACAAAATCGATAGGCAAGAAGGGTTCAGTTAAAGGTCAAGATCTAAGAGACAGGCAGGCAGTCAGACGGCTATGGTGGGTGGTGTTTGGAATGGGATCTGCAGGATAGGTAAGGGGAAGAAGAATCAGGATAGGATCTGTGGAAGAACGGTGTTTTCAGTTTTGAGTGGAAGACCTGTGCTGAGATTGCTAGGGGTGAAGTGATGGTGAGTTCGTATTTTGAGTGGTTGAATGTTCAGTTTATAGATGATGACATTGCAGTCTTCTTATTAATAGATGATGACATTGCAGTCTTCTTATTAACATCTGTAGAAATTTGGTTTCATGTAAATAATGAAATATCTGCTGTAAACCAGTTTCTGAAGTAAATGATAATGAAAGTAATTGGTTGTCAGTAATCGGCCGTAATCATGCTGATATTGAGCGAGCCTTGGTTTCGTTTCTAACTTAGTTTTCACGTCATTCTTTGTTCCTTGTCTTGTGAATGTTGTTTTTTTGGTAGATAATGTCTAGTTAGTTTTATTCAGTTGTAACTGTTTATGCTTATGTGTGGACACATGGTTATCGTTCGCTCATTTTATAAAAAAACTTTCTAGCATAAATTCTAGTTTTTCGGAATATATTGGCTGTTACACGGTTTAACAAAACCTGGCAGAACACAATCCTGGTTATGGACGAGTCATCATGAATATAGGTCATGGATGAGCAATCAGTCCAGGTATTGGGCGACTCCTCATGCTAGGTCCATTTTACCTGTGATGTGGTGTACATTGCCAGCATAAATATCCATAATAATTATTCAGTGTATGTAGCTAAAAGGTAGCTAGTCTGCATGTAGCATGTGGATAGCATTTCAGTGACTTGTAGCATATGATTTTGCAACATTTAGAATTGTTATAGCAATTCTGCAGTTTAGTAGCAGTTTCTGTCAAATTTTAGAAGTGCTTTCATAGACTGCAGATTGTTGTTGATCGGATAGATTTCTCAACTTATTTAGCAAATTAAAATCATTATTTTACAGAATAACTGGGTGATGGCTTCATAATTAATTTATTTTGGCTGGTAATTCTGTTAGCTGGCCTTATCCGTAAAATTACCTTTCCCTGTCTTACTTTACGATTTTTACTGTGAATTTGTTTTATATTTTCTTCATACTCACTTTCGGTCATTTCTGTTTTAATGCTAGTTGGACTTGAGCTCATTTTAAGACTAAGTTTTTTCCTTGTAACTGTTATCCTTGCATACTCTGTTTCTAAGAGGTTCTTAAGAGGCTCTTTGTAAATGTTCAATTGCTATTACCTTTTCGTAATCATTCATTTGACTTGTTTTATTGGCCAGGTAATTATAAGCTTCTGCCCTTGATTTAGATTTTGTCTGTTGAAGAGATATAAAGTCTGCAATTGCAGTTGTGGGTGTGAAAATTATATGCTTCTGATTGTGATGAAGTGATGTTGATTGTCTGTCTTTGACAAGTGCATTTTTTTGTGGTACAAGATGTCCATTACTTTTAGCTTGGCTTTTCTGCGTCAGTTTTTTACAAGTTTTTCCTGGTTACCCTGCTACATTTAATATCCAGCATTCAGTTCTTCTTTGAAATGGTCTGTAATTTCAGTTGTTGATGTGGTTCTGTTATCCTTGTTGCCACTTACCATATATGGTATCATTTTTAAACTTCAGTTTGGAACTCTAGATTTCTTTTTGACTTCTGATTTGTTTGGATCATCTTTTTGTATTTCAGCTGCCACATGTCACCACTCTGTTCAAACACATTTTACAATAACTTAGCAGCAGATCCACTTTTTATTGTGTTGTGCTGAGTTCAGTAACATAATGCTTTGGAATATGCCCCACAGTCGAGTGAGTTTTAATAGATAAAGAAAATAACTGGTTTATTATGGAATTTTGTAAAACTTCAGAACTTTGTTCTTCATGATGTTAATTAACTTTTGTATTCTTTATTTTAAAATATTCACAGTAGGTATTTTTTCAAGGACCTGAGTTATTTGTCCACCCTTTTTCAATCTTTTTGTTGATGTGCTGATTAAAAATTAGTTGAGTTCCCCTTACATGTATGTTGTTTAAGCTCATAGCTAGCCACCACAATGCGGGCCAACTATGCCTCCGACGAACATGGCTGGATCCCTTTCATTTGGCACTAAATGAATCTATTACTGATGCATTTTTCGTTCAACGATGACTAAAAGGGGCATGGGCACATCAGTCTGGGTAGGGGTGAGCCAGCCCAACAACTGATGCTGATATCTTTGAGCGACCAACTTATTGGAACAGAAAACGTGTCACAACCGTGATTGCGATGCACAGTATTTCATTGTTTCTTGGAGTTGTTTAGTTTTCACTTTATGGTCATACAAGCTCACTGAATGAAATAACCCTTTCTGCAGTGTCACTTGCCAGAGTGTTGTAGTGTCTTCCCCACATTCAGAACAGTTGCAGTTCTCGTTTTCCAGATTTGGACTGAGAGCAGGTGTGAATAGTTAATCTTGAATTAGCTTTACAGTACATCTAAGATGGATAATGGGGAAAATTTGTCAAAATTTTCCCAGTATGAAGTATCTCTTTTGAGTTGAAAATTCTGTGTTCAGTTAGCTGTTGACAGATTGCATGGATGTTGCATTGACGGATTCTGTGTAATACAGAAGACTTCGACAGTTTTCAATGGTTGCCACACTTTCTGTCAGATAAAATGGACCATAGGAAAGCTGGAGAATAATAGTGTGTAGTTGTTTATGAATTGAATGATTTTGTTTGACTACTTAAATAAAGTTGATCATTTACATTTTCTGTTATTAGTGCTTAGGATGAATAAAATATTACAAGTGGTTGGATGGGTGTGTGGATGGGTGGATGGATGGATGGACGGACGGATGGACGGATGATTGAGGGTGTAATGGGTGGATAACAGTGCTTTGGATTATATAGGATATGTCAGTCGGTAAATAGAGAGGGTGCAAAAAGCACAAGTCAGTTATGCCACCTTTGTGATAAGTTTAGAAAATCAGTGCAAGGAGCAGGTTGGTAAGAGTGGATGAACGAGGGCCACTTTGGCCACTCCCCTACTCTTAAGTTCATGACAGGCGTCCCCCTTTGGATACCCGGTGCAAACGAAGTAAAGTTTCTACCACCTGAATCTCGCAATTCTTCATATATATTGTTACATTTGAAGCCTAGGGAAATTCTAAATGAACATTTGCATCAAATATCAGTTTAAAGTATTTATTTACTATGAACAATATTTACGGATGCAATAATACAATAAACAGAAATCAAACCTCCATTAGGTATCAACCGAAGTCTGAACCACAACAAGACTTGATCAACGAGAAAGCCAAAGCATCAAAAGGTCCCCACAGACGAAAACCAAACATTACTTCGGACTAAACACAGCAAACGTTCTGCCTAACTCTCACTGTACGCCGCTAGAAGTCTTTTTCCCTTGTAAAGTTGGCACGTCTCTATCTCTCAAGCCTGTGATAGAACGTCACGTGTAACAATAAATATATATATATATATATATATATATATATATATATATATATATATATATATATATATATATATATATATATATATATATATATATATATATATATAGAGAGAGAGAGAGAGAGAGAGAGAGAGAGAGAGAGAGAGAGAGAGAGAGAGAGAGAGATAGAGAGAGACAACGACAGAGCTACCTCTGGTTGCGAACGAAGCAGTCACAGGATCAATATATAAGCAATGCCTAGCCAAGACATGATTTACATGAATTATGTGAACTTCATACTTTCGTATCAGCTTTACGTCTGTATTAGTAACTTTTCCACAATTCGAGTTCGTTGGATTACCAACAGGTATTGGCTGGTGCCATTCCTAAAGTTCTGCAGTAGAAGGCCTACGCTAATCTCTCTCTTCCAGCAAACGTTCGCTCTGTCGAGTCTCTGTCTTTGAACCTCGACTAAAAACCCATCTGTTTCTGGACTCTTTCCTCCGTAGCGTGTTTCTAAGATTTTCGTTGGCTTTTGACCGGACTCACCATAAAAATTGGTATGCACATTTACTTCGCTTAGCAGCGACCACCGACTGAAGACTTTAATATTATTTATTTATTTGATTTATTCTTCGTTTATTGATCCCCCAAAATTGACAACAACCAATATACAAGTTTAACATGAAACACTGTCAGATTATAGGGAACAAGCGGTAGACCCTTCTGGGTCTACCGCTTAATTAGGGCCACCAATTAATATGCAATACCAATGGCGACATTGTTACATATACATTTTATATCTTAACTATAAAAATTATAACAAAGATCTTAGAGTCTTGATTATAAGGTCATAGGCCTACACATGACCAGAAAACAAAACAACAAAACCAGAAAAAATCAAAATTAAGACATACAATTAACACTTGTTATTCATCATTCATAAATTTATGCAGTTGTTGTTCATTACAGTGGCTATATAGAAGTTCTTGGATTATTATTATTATTGTGAATAAACATCTTCGTTAAGACATAGCGTCGTTAAACAGTTCTAAGCTAATGCACTGTTTCTAAAAAAAATGAATTATCCGCGGGAAGGAGGAAATTTTCACGTGAATATTACATTTTTTACACCCTTGTCCTCAATACACGAACCGTGTTCCAGATTTTGAAGGGTTCAATGCAAGGAATCTATATTCTAAGTCCTTGGGTTCAAAGATATCTTTATGCATTAAATTTCAGATTAAAGTTCTGGGCTACTTTAATGCAGCAAGGAGGCTCATGACGAAGTGTGGTTAGAATGTAAGTGATAGATGTTTAGTCAAAATATCTTGCGTAGCTTGTTGCATAGGTAGTAGTAGAATTTATGTATAGGTTTGTGTCCCAGGTTGACAGTAAACAAAACTTCGAATATAATTCATTCTGTAACCAATTTAGCGCCAGTATAGAATAAAGCGGCGTGGAAAGGCCGATCTGTCAGTTAACATTTTAAGTCTGCTGAAAATCCAACTGCCCATCTGCCTCAGAACAATGTTTTTATCGTTTTAACGTCCCAAATAATTATGCGATTACCCATATCATTTGAGAGTACCAGATTCATTGCATCCGTGAAAGACACGGTTTTCAGAGGGACTGAGCGGAAAAGTCAATAGTGTTTTGTGCTAAAAGTTTCCGATCGACAAACAGTGACGCTCCAAAAGGTCATCCTTAAGCACATTCTTCTAGGAACACGTGATCTCTGATGAATGGGCGGTGCTCGCGATTATTGGTTAAATAATTTGGGACGGTAAAACTATATATTACTTGGATGACATTGCAAAGCATTAAACACTAGGTGCTGTTATAATTTAGAGTAACACTACATTTGCTACACTTATAAATATTAAGCTGGGTTGTTGAATTTCTGTTATATTGACCTGATATTCTCTTTCTGACAGACACCAGTGGTAATTCAGTGATTACTGTTCTTTACCCCATCTTAGGTTTTATTTTTCTTTTTTGTTTTAGTTGCCCTCAGTTTTAACTCGGTAGGAAATGGCTTCAATTAATCCGGACCTCTTGAAGGAGAGAGCTGCTGCTACGTTCAACAGCGAAGAGTTGACGTATGTCTGGGATGGAGGGCAGCAGAATACAATAACACGCAGGCGGATGGGTAAATAATCGCCCCAGGTTGATGGTGCTAAAAACTTCTGAATCAGCTTGTACTCTAATCAAGCTTTACCTACAGTAACTTCAGTAAAAATCTAATCTAGTCTATGTGCTACTGTAATTTAGAGTATTATTGCATTTGCTGCACTTAAAAGTATTAAGCAGGGTTGTAGAGTTTTTGTGATAATATTGACTTGATATTCTATTGCTGACTGACACAAGTAGTAATTCAGTGATTATTGGTACTGTGTGGTTATTACATTGCTGACTGTTGTATTTCTGCTTCTGCCAGATGTGGATGATACATTGAAGCATGTGACTCATACAACCATAGGACCATGTTGTAATTGTAAACGTTAATGAACTTTAATTTAATTCTTCCCCTTATCTCTCTTCTCGCTTCAATTTCAAAAACCATCCTCCGTAGCCGTCCGACTGTCTGACTGCCTGACTCCTGGATCTTGACCTGGAACCGAACCCTTTTGCCTATCAATTTTGTTTTGACTGAGCGCCTGTGAATAAGCTGGTGCACGTAGTAAATGCAAAATAATAATAATAATAAAAATAATATTGCAGGTTGTTTGGCAGCGTATTCAGAATGAGGGACACAAGCAAAGCTGTCCTGTTTAACTGCAGAAGTACAGGAAGGCGATCCTGTAAAATCTGTTCGGTCAATAGAATCAAATAGAATTAGTTATTTTCAGACCTTAACTGATTCTAATCTATTTCTGTTATTTCTTTTGTTATTGTTTTAAGAGTTGCCGATAGGATCAAATTAAACCTGAGTGTATATTCAGACCCTAATTACCTTGTTTCTGTTATCATTGTGTGAAGAAAAGCTAGCCTACTCCGATCCTGAGCTAACTGGGCTTGATTCGCGTCAAGTGAGTCGTGATGAGGGCTACATGGAAGGCATTCGGAAACATCTTGCAGTCTGGAAGAAATTTAAGCAGCTTGGAATTAAGGACGATTATGAAAGAATTACTTTCTTTCGGTATGAGTGACAGATTTCCAGTCTGCCTGCTGTTTTTACATTTTCTAATATTTATATGGTGCCAGGTGTTTTTAATTGTTATTGTAAAGGTGTGTAATGCCTGTTCATGAGAAACTAGTGAGAGGTATTGTGTGCTAGCCTAAATGGTGCTAAAGTCATTAAGAACAAAAAGTTCATAATTAAACAAACAGTTCTCAGACAGTTCCAACAAGAGATGAGGGACAGAAGCAGATGACGTAAAATACCAGTTATTACAAGAGACGAGGGACAGAAGCAGATGGCATAAAATACCAGTTATTACAAGAGATGAGGGACAGGAGCAGATGACATAAGATACCAGTTATTACAAGAGATGAGGGACAGAAGCAGATGGCATAAAATTGTCTATGGTGCAGCCAATCCTGGGATCACGGATGGTTGAAGACAAGACAGGCTCAGATTATTGCCTTGTGCATTACGATAACGATGGCTATAGAAATTTTTAGGTTTAGAGTAGACTAGGTATATGGACCCTTACCTCCCCCCATTTTTAGCCGATTGTGCTTTTGGGTATTAAGGCTTGGACTAGACCACTGACCCTATTCAAGAACTAAAACATGAACTGAAAATTAATTTTAAAATGGGAAACTTTGTTATATGGGTTTTGTAGTAGTAGGTTCTTTCTAGAGTTTCGTATAAATAAATGTCTGCTTGCACAGTGCATTTGGTACATTCAGCCTGATAATTAATTTCTTTTTTAAGTGCTATCTTTGGTACTGAACCCACTGGAGTTCTGATGCATGATGTCGCGTTTATACCAATGATGCGACTTCAAGCATCTGATGAACAACTGGCAAAGTGGTTACCACTTGTGGACTCTTTTCAGATGTTCGGTTCCTATGCGCAGACGGAAATTGGACATGGTAAATATGAGAACTATTAAAATTGTTTATTGTTTTTATGGTACAGTATTTATGCAATACTCAGTTATATTGCTTATGCCATGAGCCTGTTATAATGCAGCATATTTGGTTCATGTCCAAACTGCTATATTGAATACCATTACTCGGATATCTATAAAAGTTACACGTGGTTGGCTGCTGCGCATGCAGACCCCAAACAACGGATTCTGTACTGAGTAATAGTTGACACCTTGTCAGAGTTCCAGGATCTTGATGTTGCACAGGCAATGCTACTAAGTGGGACTTCAGGCCCTTTTGGGTCTGCCCTTAAATTGATTAGTAACTTCTGATTTGCCAGTGTCCAATGCACAAGTTGTCAACTGATGGTGCTTATGTGTCCTTTTTATACCTGAAGCAGGAGATAAATGCAAGATTGAAATCAACAAATAAATAAAATAATTTTAAAATGTCATCACTGAACCATACAGCTCGCAGGAAAAGATTCTGTAGATGCTGAAATGCTGTGTGCCTCTGCCAGAAGATTTTCAGCTCTCGGGACATACAAAGAGTGACATTCTTGGCCCTTATTATTTTTAGCTTGCTAAGAACAATTCTTACATTCTGCATTGTCTTTCTGTTAGGTACTTACGTCCGGGGAATTGAGACAACAGCTGTTTATGATGACCGCACAAAAGAGTTTGTACTGAACTCACCCACTCTGAGTTCAACAAAATGGTGGATTGGATCACGTACGTATGTTCAAGCTGGAAATGCTGCTTTTTAATCTAAACCATTTTCGATAAAATATTGCTGTAATATTTTAACAGCAGACGTTCAACAAACACGCAGTTAAAAGTTTTAAATACAGTAAATTGATTGAAATTAATTTTGATTGCATCCATCAACATAGCACTGAATTTCTGTCATGGGTTGTTACTGCTTTTGAATGGATCCTTAGAACCTGTGCGTTTTCTTTGGTATTTTTACCACAATAAATTGTTTATCTGGATAGACAGTTACTGGTTACACACAGAAAAAAAATGTGCATTTGTACATACATTTATGATTTGTTTGTTTGTTGGCAGTGGGAAAGTCATCCAATTATACAATCCTGATGGCACAGTTATACACAAAAGGGAAGTGCCATGGCTTGCATGCCTTTCTTCTGCCTTTGCGAGATAGAAATTATCGGGTGCTTCCAGGTTTGTATTAGTATAGTATTAGTATTAGTTATTAGTATATTGCATTTGTTATGCATGCAAGGTCAGTAAATCTGAATCTGAGGCACGAAGAAATTGCGAGTGAAAGACTTGCTCAAGGTCCCTACACAGTATCGTCAGAGGTGAGGCTCGAACCCATACTCTACGCGTTACAAGCCAAGAGCTCTAACCAATTGACTACCGTGCCCCACCAATTAATTGTTTGTTGATAGAAACCTGCTATTGAGATGGAGCACTGTTATGTTCAGATAATTAGCTTTGTATTTACATGGATTTTTATTTAAATACTTTGTGGCTCATCCACTATTTTGGCTCATCCACTGTAATTTCGAGGAAAGGCTTCTGAGAGATAAATATTAGATCTACAAAAAATCTGGTTGATTTTTTTAAGGCAATCGGGGATGAGACATGCTTCCTGAGTCCTCTGGAAATTTTGTACAGTCATTTAGAAAATTTATTTATTCAAATGTTAACAGGTATCACTGTCGGAGACATTGGTCCAAAATTTGGCTTCGGTACTATCGACAATGGATTTCTGCGTCTTTCCAATGTCAGAATTCCGCGCGAAAACATGCTCATGAGATTTGCTAAGGTTATAATTGCACTGTACTGTTTATCTTCATTCTTTGAAAAACTTTCATAACCAGAACATTTCAGCACTAAATTAAAAGGATATTACATTACACTGCAGACTCGTTATAAAACGTTTCTCAGTATAAGGCGCTTATTGTTATTGCTCCCAAAAATAGTGTTGTCATGAGTTTCTGGTCTATCATGAACATTTGAGCATTTTTAACATCAATTTTGTTATGTATTTTTACCTGATGTAACTATGATGTGATGGGAACAAAAAACAATTAGCATGGGATCACTAATTATTTATTTAATTAATTTTTATTTTTTATCCATCATAGAATGATACCTCTGGAATTAAATGATTAGGTTAGGAGTAAAAAATGATTTTTATTTATTTTAATGTTATTACATTTAACTTGTGTAAAAACTGTGTTAGACATTTTTACTTGGCTGTGGAAATTGGAGATCGGTTATAGCTAACACTTGAAATTAAGCATATGGTGACAGAGAACTGCAGCCAAGACCATAAACATATGGTGACAGAGAACTGCCGCCAAGACCATAAACATATGGTGACAGAGAACTGCCGCCAAGACCATAAGCATATGGTGACAAAGAACTGCAGCCAAGACCATAAGCATATGGTGACAGAGAACTGCATCCAAGACCGTGAGCATATGGTGACAGAGAACTGCATCCAAGACCATAAGCATATGATGACAGAGAACTGCATCCAAGACCATAAGCATATGGTGACAGAGAACTGCATCCAAGACCATAAGCATATGGTGACAGAGAACTGCATCCAAGACCGTAAGCATTCGCAGTGGTATTGCCAGCGTGCATTCCTTTAACACTTTGCCAATGAAACTTATAATTATTATCCTTGAAGTCAGTCACAGATAATTTACTTGATATTTTACCATTTTGCTGGAGCCAGATCAACAAGGGTTATTTTCCAACAAATTTATCCTTAAAACAACTTGCATCTTTTTGAAACTAAACTAGTTAAGCAGCTGCAACTAAGTTTGGCGTATGAGGTGCTTAAGAAGTGCATTACAATTGAATGCACAAAGTTTCACGTAATGCCAAAGTTATGTAGCTAGTTAAATTAGATTAGCCAGTTATTACAATTGCTTCTATACATTGTAACATTTTGATCTCTGGAAACTATTAAGAGTCTAACTGTAGACATTAAGATCTGATTCAGTTTTTACAATTTGAATTGCTTTAAGTTCTCATCGATAGTTTATATCATATCTTTTCAACATTAAATTTTTACAAATTACAAGGTGTTGGAAGATGGAACTTATGTTAAGCCACAAAATGAGAAGATTATGTATGGTGGAATGTTGGGAATTCGTGCTGGCTTGCCATCGCAAATGAGTCTGACCTTGGCTTGTGCAGTGACCATTGCCATACGCTACAGTCTTGTGCGTCGCCAGTCAGAACTTAAACCGAAGTATGTACAGAACTGAGTTGCTTCTGATTACTACACTTTTTGAGAGGTACTTAAGAGATGTACTTAGAGATACTGTGTTAAATGTCTTAATATGTACATATGGACTCTTGCATATTACAGTATAATAATGTAATGCACCGTAAGGGGATTTTGTAGCAAGGTCATTCAACTCAAGCTCAATTCGGCCAATGCCTTCCACCCGACTGGCTCTGATGTGGCTGTCATTTTAACCATATGTTGCAGCATGTTTATACGGAATGTCCAAAAAAGTTTGAATATTTAAAATGCTGTCACAGATATTGCAGGTACTGTAACCCCACCTGAAGGAAGCATTTAGTAAAACTTTGAGATGTCCAAATTGTGATAATTTGTATCTGCAAAACCAATTTGGATGAAATTTTTTTTCTGCCATATAGTTTTTTGTAGATAACAAAAATTTATTTATTATTATTGTGTATCCCATAATTTCAGCTTTATTAATTTTCAAATATGCCTTCACATTTCTTCTACTTCTAAATCAGGCAGAATTCAGTGATCAATATCTCTATAGGTACCAGGTACACTGCATTTATTTTTTTATATGTATCATAATCATAATCAAAAATTTATAACTAGCCATTTCAAAGTATACTCATTAGAGGTGCTCACGGCCAGAACAAGTAGGTCTTCAAGCGCTTGTGAAGAGAGGGGGAGAAAGGCTGAGAAGTTCATGCCGCAGGTCACCAGGCAGAAGCTCCAAGATCTAGGGCCAGCGACAGCAAAATTTCTGTGTTGAGCTGTGGCTGTTCAAGCCAACGGGACAAGCAAGTCACCCTGTTCCGCCAATACTGTCTGTCTGTCATTTGCTGGATATAGGCGGCCAAAGTTGGCAAATCTGGCAACAGGTTCACAGAGAAAACATATTGCTAAAAATACCTTTAAAATAGTAAATTTTTATTGCATTTTCACAGCTATTAAAAAATGCAACACAGGGACGGTTGGCAACACATCAGAGACACGGAATTGCTCGAGAGAGGGACATGCCAATGATAATTCATGTTTTAGATTTAAACTTTGAAATTTATTTTCCAGTGCATTGGAGCCACAGGTTTTGGACTTCCAGACTCAGCAGCACAAACTCTTCCCACTGTTGGCACGATGCCATGCTTATAACTTTGCTGGACAGGCAGTGAGGGAAATGTTCGTACAAGTGATGGCAGAAGTAGAACACGGCAGCTTCTCTCGGCTTATTGAGGTCAGTTTGCACCGAACGACACCGGACCACAGACATAAGGAAATACAATTCTATAATCAGTAGAGAATCAGGAGTTACTAATAGTACTTCTGGCTTACTTAGTCCTTCCTGTGCAGGTCTGCACGTCAGGCAATGCATCACATCCAGTCATCACTGTTCATTGCCAGTTTTCTTGCTTCATCCCACAACATCTCTGCTCATCTGTGGTGGTTTGCAGCCAGTTCTTTCGTGGTTTTCCTCTCCTTCTCTTCATGGATACAGTTCATCTCGTGGTTGGCTGATCTTCGTTTGTCCACATGAATCACATGTCCCTTCCATTTCAGTCTTTGCTTCCTTATGATATTCTCTATTTCTCCCTGTCCTGTCTTTTCTCTTGCTGTTTTATTTGCAGAGTCATTGTGCAGTGAAACCTTGTTGTAGTGCTACCCTAGTAAGGCATTTAAAGTACTGCATTGAAACAAGGTTGCGCTCATTGTAATTCATTAGGTAGCATTTCACAACGGATTTGTATCGAAGGCCCCAAACGTGCAATAAGCATAATGTTTCCTGTTTATTTCAGGCACATGGTCTGTCTTCTGGCCTTAAGGCTTTGATAACTTCAAGAGCAACAAATGGAGTGGAGATTTGCCGCTTGGCTTGTGGTGGTCATGGATATTCCTTGGCCAGTAATCTTCCGAGTCTGTATTCGAACGGAGTCACGGCAGTAACGGCAGAAGGAGAGGCGACCATACTTCTGCTGCAAACAGCTCGGTGACTGATTATTATCATATCTGTATTTAGTAAGCGGCACTATCCAATGATTAAGCGTCAGTCGATGGGGCTGAGCAATTCAGAGTTAAGGACTTCCTTAGGGTTCATACGCGCAGCCGTCTCGGGGAAGGCTTGAACTTGTATTCTCCGCGTTACAAGTTGAGCCCTTTAACCAGACTGCCACTATGCCCCTTTCTAATCTTAACTTCAGCCTTACTAAAACATTTGTCATCATAATCCTCTGCTTTTCACCTCTGCTTTGTATGCTCATATCTAACCTAATGACTTCACTTCTATAGCACCGTTTCCATGATGCACATGGCTTCAGTCGAAAGTTGCTTCAGGTAAGAGTGCAGTTAAGGAATCCTGATCCCCTGCAGGAGATCATTGGAAATTCAGTAGCTCAGGGAACCAGGAATACAGGCTACAGAGGGGCACTGTAGCCGATCGGATAGACTACTTGTCTGTGTTGAGTCTCCCCTTAGACAGTTACTGTGTCGGGGCCACGAGGAAGTCCTTCACTCACAATTGCTTTGTGCCTCAGATTCAGATTTACTGACCTTCTGCTTGTAATAAATGCAATAATAATAATAGTGGGAAAGCAAACTTTTACATAGTGACTTTTAAAGCTCAACGATGACTATTATATGACCAGAATAAAAAAATTTATTTAATTGAAATTCTTAGTTATTTACTTTTTACCCAACTTAGAAGCAATCACTGCTAAATGAGATATCATTTCTACTTTTTTCAACTATTTATTTTGCAGATTCTAAATCTTAATATCGTAATTAGTACAGATGATTGTGATTTTGGTCGTCATCATTATATTCATCAAGATGGTGATAGCACATCATGATCATGATGATTGACGTTGATGATTGATTGAGGATGATGATAGTACAGTGTGCTTAAATTATGCTCAATTTTTTTAAAATTATGAGTGCCTATTAAATTTGCACATTTCAGTTACCTTATCAAGAACTGCATATATGCGCAAAGTAACAAGAAGATTGACGACTACATGTCCTACCTGAATCCTAAGTCAACTATTCAGTCAGCCAAGTTTGATGGGACCATTAACTTGCGATCTCTTTTGCAGGCTTATGAATTCCGAGCGGCTTGGTATGATTTGAATTCATCCTTCAGATTGATATCATAGGTGGTTTATGTATGTATTTGTATATGTGTGCGTGTATGTATGGATGTATTTGTTATGTATTAAAGTATGGTATGTATCTGGACATACATATGCTAGCCTAACTGATGCTGTAATAATAGGAAAAGCATTATTTGGCATGCACACACATATGGAGCCAAACCAACAGATTCTTGTCCACGATTAACTTTTAATAGTATCCAGACACTGAACAGTGACTTTTCTAAACTTCTATAAAGTGAGCGATGATCTAAAGTGAAATGAATTCGGTCGGCATTCTGTCAGAATTTGTTGCATAATAAAGCATGTTACAATGAGTTTCTAAGTTCTTGTAGCTTTGAAACTTAATTTTAGAATCTGATTGGTAGAAGCCTCTTTGACAAGAGACATTTAAAAAACCTATAGTAGAAATTGCAGTGCAGAAGTATTTCTTGCATTTATGTGATAATGCTGTCAAATGACAAGTCACTTACACCAGAAACCCTTTATAACGCTATCTTCAGGACCTCATTGTAGTGAGTTTATTTTCTGTAGTTGAATTAATTTTGGGCTGCATGTCCCAGAATGTGTTCTATCAGAATTCATGTTATAATGTAGCGTGCTATAACAAGTCTCCCGTGTATACAGTATACTTCAACTCTTTTGTAACTATCTAAGATGTGCTATGGCAAGTGTCTTGATATATACACACATATATCAATCGCTGGTGGTGTTCGTTTTAGTGAAACAGAGACAGTTTTGTGCATTGAATTTTTTTCTGCTTTTGAAACTCAGTCTTACGGTGAAAGTTGCCGGACGTTTGCAGAGTCTTGTTGCTGACGGCAAGCTTGGTCAGGAGGAAGCATGGGACAAGTCTGCTGTTCATCTGGTCAAGGCAGCCACAGTAAGTGGTCATCCTGTGGTCAATATGTAGTCCATGTATCTATGCCAAGGCATGGCACTTTGGCACATAAGCACCTGGCTTTGGTGCAGTATTTTGCATTTCTTAAGTCATACATGTTTAGAATTGTTATATAGTCACTTCAGCAACTTTGAGAGATTCTTAAAATGAAATATGTAAATATCTGGATACTTGCTTATAATTTGGTCCAGGAAATGTTAATGTAATATAACCTTGAAACTGGTTGTCTTTAACTGAAACCACTTTCCATAAGTACAATCCTTTGGACCGAACCAGTTGAGACTCGAGCTGCCAAATAGACTGGAAGTCAGGTGATAGAGCTAAACAGTCTACTTAAGTGTTAATTCATTCGAGTAATCCACACGTGAAAATGTGGCCTTGCTACAGCAAACTTCAGCATTTCCTAACGAAGCCAAACAAGTGATTTTCCACTGTAATTTGTGCATAAATAAGCTTTTCTCGATGCCTAAAGTTGTTTTTAAATTATATCTTGCATTAGTTTAAAGTGTTGACTTCGAACCTAGAAACGATTTTGTTATTAAATATAAATGTAAATGTCCACAGCAACCGTTTGGATTCGACCCTGCCCATTTTTCAATTAATTTATCAGGGGAGAACCTACACCACTGCTGCCCATTTTTAATGGGTGCCATGCCATTTAAGTTGCCCATTTACAGACCATGCAAGCCTGAGACTGAGATTCAAATCTCTGAAATAAGCCGCGATTGGGGTGCGAACGTGCATCCTCATGCACAGAGGTGCCTTGACTGAAATACGCTTTAACTGATGTAGCTAACTGGGCCAGTGTTATTTACTGTGCCGTGTGCATGTGAGTTTAAGTCAGCGGGTTTCTGGAGCATCACTCAAGTATGTTCAACAGGACAACGTAAACCTGGACGCTTCAATTGTGGTTGTTTTAGGCGCACACAGAGTACGTGATTATGCGAATGTTTGTTGAACGAGTTGAAAACCTTGCCTGTGCTCCAGCCGTTCGCCAGGCCTGTGTGACACTCTGCACTCTTCATGGTCTCTATGAAGTCATCGAGAATGCCGGAGATCTTCTCCAGGTAGGACACAGTTGATAAGGACGTGTTGTTTTAAATATGACTTTGGTTGTTACTAATATTTTAAACACATCGGTAGATTAGGGGTCATCCATTGAGGATATTCGGAGAGAAGAGAGGAGTCACCCATATGGAGCAAAGGGTAGGGTGTTATGACCAATGTGAACATTGGCATTTAAATTTGGGGTGTATGGTTATTTCAGCACCACCTGTTCCTTAAAAACAACAAATTCAGTCAGACTACAAATTCAATCAGACCAGAAGTCTTTTGTGTTTTGGATCTAATTAGAGTCCATGGTATCAGACAACCCTGCCCTGCAGCACAGTTAGCTCTGCAAGATTAACAGGTTAACCACTCTGTGCCTTAGTACTCTGCTGGAGTGCAGGCATCTGCAGTGGGGGTGGAGAAGTGTCATGCCGTATGTGGGAATGTGTGCTCGAGGGAAGAGAGGGCTCCAGAGTAGGTCAATTTTGGCAGACGTCCTCTGCAGATGAGACCTCGATAACTAAAGAGAGTTGTTACTTAAAATTTGGTATATGGGCAGAGAAGTATTTTCTGCAATTATTTAAGTAAATGTTAACAGAACAGAGCTATTGTTTAAGATTTACTCTTATTGTACAGACCCATTCTAATCTAGTTTAAAACATTATCAGATCAATTATTTATGGAACAGAATACAAAATGTTGGTAACAACTGAGTGAAACTGCCAAAGACGAATTCCATTAATCTGTTTTCTTTAATTCAAAGGATGTTAATTTTATTGCTAAATATTTTTACTATGCAGTTAATAAGCACATTCATGGGAGTGTAGGTGTCTTATAAGGTGGTGTAGCGATCTGCTTTTTAGTGTATCAGCTACTCGGGTACATGATTTGATGTTGGTTTAATAGGAGGGCTACCTGACGGGCCCTGACTTAGATGCCTTGACAGAGAAATTACTATCACTTTATCCACAAGTTCGAGTTGATGCAATTGCTTACGTTGATGCGTTTGACCTTGATGACCGCATCCTTCGCAGCTGTCTCGGCCGATACGACGGAAACGTGTACGAGAGTCTGTATGACTGGGCGCTTAGCTCAAAGTTGAATGAGACTCAGGTAATTATTCGTTTAGCAGTCCACTAAAATGTGCGGCATGGTGGTCTATCGGTAACGCGTTTGGTCAATGATCATGTGATTGCAGGTTGGACTTCGTGTAACGACCCTGGGGATGTTGTTTGCACACACCATGTCTCATACATTTGGTACTGGTGTAAGCTGGAGAGTAAATAGCAAGTCCTGCTATGCAATGGCCCTGTGTCCAGGACCTTGGGATTCGTCTATTGTCGGCTCAAGGGCTTTTAAGAAAAAGAAACGAGGACCTCCCCTTCGTCTCACTTGTGGAATATGGAATACTTTCTGTAGGACATTAAATGCTGAACCAGCCTTGTGTAGTTAGTCACTTCGTTGTTGACTTTGTACAGATTTACCTGTATTTGTGTAGCAGTTGGCTCTAAGTTGAACCTGATTACTTTTTTAATTTGGCTGAAAGCTGAACTCAGCAGTTGTCTTGATGCTCAGCCACGAGTGATTTATTTGTCTAGCATTTAGTTCAGATTCCTTTTTGAATTGGGTTGATAGCAGAACTAGGCTTAAGTATTTATATGTTCAAAAGTTGCCTTGTTCATCTTAATTAACACCTTGTGGTTTTCTCCTCGATATTATTTCATAGACCTGTATTATTTAAATTTTACCATTACATAAAATTTATTTTAGCATTCATTCGGTTTGCTTTAGTATGCATTGACTGAAGGTTCTTTTTGCCATTAATTTTGTTTATTTTGTTGTAAAATAAATTGACTTAAGAGAGAAAATTTAATACAGCAACTGAGAATTTCGTTTTTTCTTGTTTTGAAGGTGCACGAGTCATTCCTTAAGTACATCAAGCCAGTTCAGTCGCTTTCAAAGTTGTAAAGAAACTTGGCAAGGACCTTACTTGTTCCTTATGACTTCATTTATGATACCTAGAATAATTACATTATGTTACTCACCAGTGATTTTATTGTTATACAGCGAGGCATGTGATGTAGATTCTTTTACAAAAAGTATTTTGAGTTATTTTAATGACTGTTGAAAATTAATGACTATTGAATGAAAATTCTTTTATTTAAACTATTTTAATATATTTTAATGACTGAGTAGTGGGAAAAGCTTTAGATCATAGTGTTTTATACGTGTAATTTGTGCATTATATATGTGATTTGTTTCAAGATGCGTTTTGGAAAGTCTTTTGCTGTTGAACGGGTTGGTGTTCATTGTGAGCATTCATATTTATCGTATCAATAACTCCCTTTATTAAGGTGCTTATGTATTTATCAGAACACTTAATATAGCGCATTTGACTATTTTACAAAAGCACTGCACGCCTGGCAGAGCCACCATAACGCAGTGCATCAGTAAAGGATTAAATTCTTAATCCGAATAAGGTAACCTTTCCTTTAAGACGAGGGGTAAGAATTGTATAAAAAGTCGACAGTTAATTTTAATTATACAAGAATAACAGTATATTCGTTATCTTTGGTTTTCATTAAAGAACAGTACTGCCAGGCTTTTACACAGTAAATGACAGTAACAAGTAACACTATATTTAAATTTAATTAGTTATTCAGAACTGAAGCTAGTTGTGTTTATTAAATTATGAAGATAATGTTTGCACACATTATTATATGCTCTGTGCAAAACAGTGAAATTGACCCTTTAATCTAAACAAATCAGGAGCAAAATTAACTTAAGTGAAAAACAACAGATAAAGTCAATTAAATAAGTGAAAAATATTGCAGAAGGTTAATTAATCAGTAATATTATGCTATAAAAATTGTCCTAAAATGCAGGCTTGTATTATGAGTCTGTAGGCGGCAAAGTTAGGCATACTTTAAACATTCACAAAAAAATTGGCAAAATACTGAAGTTGGTGAAATAATAAGCAGTTGAAAGCGGGTGGTATTAGGTCTAAAAGTTGCCATACATTAAATGATGTGCTTTCCGTGATGAATTCCATCCTGTACTACAGTGGTACTTCTGTTTGAGAATAAAGTGAAGAGGCAATCAAGAAGTTCTGGTTGACGATTTTTTTCAAATTCGTGTTTATATTTTTTAAAGTATTTCATTCTATTTGTTCCACTTGAGGATAAAGTGTGGAGACAGTTTACAAGTTCTGATTAACGATTTTTTTCAGCTACATGATATTCGTATTTTTAGAAGTATTTCTTTTGCAATATTTGTTGCATATTAGTTGCATTTGTTCACTAACAGATGTTTCTGTGAACAATGTTCATTCAAGATTTTTGAAATTCTTAATAAATCTTACCTCAAGTTCATTAGTTTCGTTTTTTAGGGTGGAATCTTGTTAACAATTTTTTAACTTGAGATACAAATACATTCTTTAGAAGCATTTCTTGTGAACAATGACACTTCCATATTCGTCATATTCGCGCTTTGTGATCCATATCCGTTCCAGTGTTGACGACGAGGCAAGCACAGACCCTCCTATCCAAGCTGAATACTGGCGTTCGGGCGATGCAACAATTTTAATCTTTGCTCCGGCTGGTGCTAAGGCTGTCATTTCTTCGTGCATACGATCGACGATACCTGTGAACATGGTTGAACCCCCGGACAGAACTGTATTGGCGTAGAGTTTGTTACGGATATCGACATCACATTTCATGATGCTGTTGTATGCCGTATTGTGGAGTCCACTCGCTTCCATTCCCAAGAACCTTGGCTGGAACAGAGCCTCTGGGCATCGGAATCTTTCGTTACCGATTGTGACCACCTGACCATCGGGAAGTTCGTAGCTCATCTCAGAAGACGATGGTGCTATTATTTCCTGGTCGAAGTTTAACGCAACACGACACAATTCCTCTTTCATTGCCCGGGCAATTTCCTTCTCGGCTGTCGAATTGAAGTTGTAGCCTCGTTCCTTGAGCATCTGTATCAAGTAATCGGTGAGATCTCTGCCTGCGAGTTCCGAGCGGATGATGGCATGGGGCAAGGCATGCCCTTCGTAGACGGGTACCGTGTGGGTAACACCGTCGCCAGAGTCGATGACGAGGCCAGTGGTGCAACCAGATGCATACAGCGACAGGACGGCTTGGTTGGCTAGATACAGGGCTGGAGTTTGGAACGTCTCAAACATTATCTGTTAAAGACACGCGTCTTACTGTAAGTGTATCGTAATGTAGGAGCGCATTTGTATAGCGAACTGTAATGGGATAAAGACGTTTTAGTAAACACATTGAGAATAAGACCCAGTTTTGGTAGCTTTTTAGACAAAGCATAGAGAAACAACCCTAGCCTTATAACTTTTTAATGTCTGAAGTGCATTTGCTGTTGTCAAAACTGTTAGCATGCGCGTAATGACATGCTGACAGGCAATTTGAATTCGGAACTAATTAGCCCGTATACAGTGCATTTCAGGAAACCTGAAGATTTTTGAATGAGACTATCCAACGTGGTTAGGTTCGCCTTTAGATGAAAGTGTTTACAAATAGCATGAGAGGTAGGACCCTTCCACACAGGTTCGTGTGTATAGGCAAGCAATGCATTTTTATGTCCATTTGTGTATACTCTGTGTGTGTGTGCGTGTGGCGTACGGCCTCTGCTGAAAACAGGACCGTGAACTAGAATGCCATTTAGTAGTTTTGTGGTTATGTTTACCACTTCACTTTCTTACATAAAAATAACTAATTTTAATATCATCTGTAGCATCTCTTTTCGTAATCGTAATTCCGAGATTTCTACAGCGACCAACGAAAGCCGCGCCGCAGGAATCAGCTTATTCACAGGCGCTCAGTCAAAAGAAAATTAATAGGCAAAAGGGTTTGGTTTCAGGTCAAGATCCAAAAGTCAGACGGAGAGACAACGTGACAGCTACGGGGGATGGTGTTTGGGGTTGGAGAGCAGAGAGAGATAAAATGAAGAAGGGATGTCGGGATAGGATATGTGGAAGAGGAATGTGTGATATTTGAAGTAATACATCCGATATTTCCGAAATAGAATTAAAGCTAGGTCTGTGCGTTTAGCTTTGTTCATATAATATACCTCTGCTATTTTCTGTCGGTCTTCTTTTCGGTTGAGCGGAGGCTCTGTGATTAGAACTGGATGTGTAGCTTTGGAAACCCAGAGTTGCTTATATAAAATGTATCGCCATAGTAATTCCATGTCGCTCCAGTTGTCAACCAGTCCACGTTTAATCGGGTAGCTGAATTCCAGGACACTTGACCGTCTCAGTATGTCTTTTCCGATGAATTTCTCTAGCATCTCCGGCGCCATCGTTGCACCCTACAATTTTGTGTATGTATCGGTGTATGTCCGTCTATTTCAGTCAACTGTTACACCAGTAATGTCAGTACGCTTACATCATAGGCCTAACTGTGAGGCGCGCAAGTTAATCGTTGACAACTATAGTCTGTCAGTTTCAACCAATGCTTGAAGCAATATATAGGTTAAATCACGTTCCGTTTCGCCATGTTGTTATGCTGAAAGACAATGGGAATGCTGCGCAACATAAATTTAATACAAAACGGAAATTTATGTAGCAACATCAGTGAGACTCTTAAGGTCCAATCTACCTTTAAATAACTACCTTCAAATAAGATGGTTTTCAATGTTTCCTTGTTTTATGTCTTCAGTTATTCGAAATTTTAGAAAAACCGTCCTTGTCGTCTACAAAGCCTTTTATCTTTTGTCTTCATCTTTACCTAAGGCTAACAATTTTCAGTTAAAAGTTAGACTTGGACCAAGTGCAGCGAGATGGAAGTATCTTTGAAACTAATCCTTAGATTTTTAGCTAAATTTCGGTTTGACACACACTTTTAGCTTCGCAAGAGACACAAGTTAGAGAACAGAAATCAGCTTATAGTGGTGCCCGGTCTTACTGGATATTTGGGTCTTCCTACTGCAGACGGAAAGATGATTTGAGGTATTTGTTCTCCAGCAAATCCCGCCTTGATCAATCCGGAGCCACAGTCGATGACAACGGCGGCAACGCTGTTCCCCGCCATTCAGTCGGCTGATGTTGAAATGGAGTCCGAAGATTTTGATGACAAAAGCGACTTGCGTCACATGGATGAATATGCCGGGCAGCTATGTCTTCCGCCATGCAGTAGGCCCGCATTCCTATGGTCAGAAATAAATCCGTTAAGGTATTGTGTTTTAAATAGTGAAGTCTTGTATTCGATTTTAGTGAGAACTGTTTCGGATTAATATAATAAGGAACGTTGGCATAGAGGCAGGGACCATGGCCCCACATAAATAATTAAGTATGTATATGTGTATGTGTATGGTGAAACTTTTAGGTACCTCACAAAAGCGCTGCACACATGACTTTCTAACTGATCTATAAAGTGCGTTGTACGGCGATTTAAAATGTTTACTGACACAGTCAAATGCAACAGTAAGTATGTGCAGCGGATGACCGTAACCATAATAGTAACAATAATTCTTTGGGCCTAAATTGTTCGGATGGGCCAAAAGACTGTAGAGACTGGAAAGGAAAGAGGAATACCCAACAGAAGGCGTTGGAGAGAAGACTTATTAGGGCCTACATCACGAAAATGGGCAAAAATGACGAGAGACAAGCTTGGAAAGAAATTTCGGCAATTTGAAAACAAGGTCTACAAAATTTCTGGCGACATAAATCACAAAACTGCCTTATTTGGATGACCCCTTAAAAATTCTGGATCAGCTAATGACCCAGAACCGTGCCGACGGCCTTGAATGTGATGCATGACTTTGAGTAATAACATAAAACATATTGGGCCGCAACATGATTTAGAAATCAAGCATTCTTGAGATATTTATAATACACTGCCAGCAATTTACACTCTACGACATTTAGGCTAGCTTAACATGCTATGCCTGTGTTTTAAAGTACAATCTTTCTTTTACCTATTAACTAATTCCTCCACTCTCACTTTACCTGTGCGCAATCTTAGTATTAAGTAATTCCTCCACTCACTTTACCTGTGCTCAATCTGGGTATCACCTTTGACCCATATGGGCCTATCTCGTTTCCAATCACATCTCCATCCTCCTATACCATCGTTACCTGCACTGTCCACTCCAAGCTTGACTGCTGTAATTCTCATTTCCTTGACTTTGAATTCATTGAATTTAAGCGTCTTCAACTCCTCCAAAATTCACTTACCCGAGCTGTCACCAGGACACCCAAACATTACATTATCACTCCTATTCTCAAAACACTACACTGGCTGAAAATCCCCGAACGCATTCATTTCAAAGATCTTCCTCTAAATTATTACTCTGTACAGTACTCCCAGTCTACATATCTTCGAAAACTCTTTACCACCCAATCACCCCGCTCTACCAGTTCATCCTCTTACCTGACTGTTGCCCGTCCCCTCTAACTACTCGTCCAGTTTTCTAACTGATCAATATACCACACTGCGCCACGACTCTGGAATGATCTTACTCATGAATTTAGCAAATTCACCTTACCTCTATCTCTTACGTCGCTCACCCACCATCATTTGTCTCAAACCTCTCTATCTCTTACTCCCCAAAACTGAAGTCTCACGTTTTCAAGAAATCTTACCCTGATCCATTCAATCCGCTACCTTCCCATTTCTCTCAATCTGAACATGACCCGCCGTAATAGCTCCTTTGTCCTCTTCTCTTTCTTGTTTTCTGGCAAGCGGACTTTGTTCTTCCAATGGCATCTTTGGACTCCCCCTGGGACTTGACGCAGCGCTTGTCTTTAAAGTAGCGCTTTAGAAATATTCGAGATTACGATTACGAATCACCCCATTTGTGAATTGTAAACCAACAACTAACACATGCTCTCATATAGAAAAGTTAGCTAAGGAAACATGGCGTCAATTACCAAAAATATGAATAAATTCAGTACTCTGAACGATATACCATAGGCAACATTCATGACTGCAATTCCTGTGCATGTTGAATCAAATTCCTATACATACTAAAATCTAGAAAATTAAGCCAGAATAACTGATTTACAAACTTACCTTTCCGTACCCCCAGTAGGCCTACATGCCTTTGTACGTAAAACCTACGATCTTTAACTCTTATTAATTTGGTGCCTAGGCAACGCATTGAATTGTTTTTTCCGACAGTCAATGACGTTAATAACTTGTATTTAACTGATTATAGACTTCGTATTACGTCTGCGCGCTTTTGTCATATTGTAATAATATCAAATGAATTATTAATATCAATATTAGTAGTAGTAATAGTGGTAGTAGTGATGATAGTGGTGTTGGTGATGGTGTTGAGGGTGGTAGTAGTAAAGGCATTTTTGATAACTTAGCAGTTTTTTGGCTGACACCTATGACTGAAAGTCTGCAAAAGTAATCGTGTTCGTAATCGTAATGACGAGATTTCTACAGCGCTCAACGAAAGCCAGTCACGAGGACCAGCTTATTCAGTCAAAACAAAATCGATAGGCAAAAGGGGTTCGGTTCCAGGTCAAGATCCAAAAGTCAGGCAGGGAGACAGCGTGGCAGCTACGGTGGATTGGAACGGAAAGAGAGATAAGAGGAATAAGTGGAGTCAGGATAGGATCTCTGAAAGAGGAATGTTTTCATTTTTGCGTGAAAGACCAATGCAGAAATCGCAGGCGTTGGAGTAAATTACAAGACATGACTGTTTAAAGATTCATAAATTTGAGTATAGATACAGAATTAAATTTAATGCAATTTCGGGGAGTGTCAAGACAAGGAAATCTTTCGTTTCAGGGAATTTTCAACATGAGTTCTCAAGAAGTGACTCTGGGGTTGAAGTTTCTGCATTCACTTGATTTCTGCATTTCGAATTGTTGTCAGGCATTTGGAATGGAAGCTGTTAGCCTTACCAACGGTGAGCTGGATTTTTGGAGCGCATTAAAGCACTGCCATAGGGCCCTATGTAAAATATTCAAAATCTGTCATAGCAATGTTGAGGCTATTCTGCATTTCACGCAAGAAACTAGCATAAAAGACTGCTGGATGACCAGAAGACTACGATATTTCCAGAAATTCAGTGATAATGATGCTGTAGGTTTTTAGCGTGATTTTCTTAGTCACCGTAACTGATTGAATTTCTTTTTATGATGCTGTCAGTAGTATAACATCGCAGGCAGGTGTGCTGTCCTTGTCAATCAACCGTTTTTCTTCTCGTATTTTGCTTTTTGTTGCAACCGTTGTTTGGAGAAATAAAATATTGATATTTGATCTTGAATAGTCTGAATAATGTGGGCTGAACATAGGAACGTTGATTCGCTTGTCCAAGTTTCATAAAACCCAGACCACGAGCATGGATAGAACAATTGACTTTCTTAATAGCTGAAACGCTAAATAATTGCAAAGTGATTCAAACAGCGATGATAATACATGTGATCATTATACAAGAAACCCATAAACATCCGATATACACGATTTATTACACGATCTAAAAAGGACAGTTGACTGAGTTGATACTGAGTAAAACATTAACTTAAAAATAAAAGGCCTTCATTCTCCATTTTAAGCAAAGCATTATAATTAGTGTCCGGAGGAAGTGTCCCAACAGTGGTATTTAAGGCAATGACTACGTAATCATTCCGAAGAATGCTACCAAATTTATAAAACTTATATCATTTAGAAGCACTTTCGGTGGACAATGGATGGGCCAGATTCGTCGTATTCTTGCTTGCTGATCCACATCTGCTGGAAGGTGGAAAGAGAGGCAAGAATGGAACCTCCGATCCACACGGAGTATTTGCGCTCCGGAGGCGCAATGATTTTGATCTTCATCGTCGCTGGAGCCAGGGCCGTGATTTCTTTCTGCATACGATCGGCGATGCCTGGGAACATCGTTGAACCACCCGACAGAACGGTGTTGGCGTAGAGATCTTTACGGATGTCGACATCACACTTCATGATGCTGTTGTATGTCGTTTCGTGGATTCCACACGATTCCATTCCCAAAAAGCTTGGCTGGAAGATAGCTTCTGGACAACGGAATCTTTCGTTACCGATCGTAATCACCTGACCATCGGGAAGTTCGTAGCTCTTCTCCAGCGCTGAAGACAAAGCAGCTGTTGCCATTTCTTGTTCGAAGTCTAAGGCAACGTAGCACAGCTTCTCCTTGATATCACGAACGATTTCCCTCTCGGCTGTTGTGTTAAAGCTGTAGCCTCTTTCTGTGAGGATCTTCATCAGGTAGTCGGTGAGGTCTCTGCCTGCCAGATCCAAACGGAGGATAGCATGTGGCAGGGCATAACCTTCATAGATGGGGACGGTGTGGGTAACGCCATCACCAGAGTCGAGGACGATACCAGTTGTACGACCAGAAGCGTACAGAGACAGGACAGCCTGGATGGCTACGTACATGGCTGGCGAGTTGAATGTTTCGAACATGATCTGTTTTCAAGATAACCAACGTCCTACATTATGCCTTTTGTGAACAGTGGAAAATATCTTGAATATCCACAAAAGTGCTGTTAATGAAGTATGGTCTGTAATTTTTACAAATAAAAAACTTTCGGAAAAATAAGCAAAGTTCTCGATTATTAAAGCACACATTAATTTCAGTTGGCTATTTATTTCTGCATTTATTAATCGCCACTATCTAATGAATAAGTATCAATCGATGGGACTGAGCAAGCACTTGCTCAAGGTCCTTACATATAATGCATACTTTGTTGTAGATGTACACTTATCAGGATACTCCTTTAAGTGAAGTGTAAGAGAAGTGATCGTATTTAAACTGCCACATCCATGTCAGCCTACCTGTGTCATCTTTTCTCTGTTGGCTTTTGGGTTGAGTGGAGCCTCTGTAAGCAGAACTGGATGTTCCTCTGGAGCAACACGGAGTTCATTGTAGAACGTGTGATGCCAGATCTTTTCCATATCATCCCAGTTGGTGACGATTCCGTGCTCGATTGGGTACTTGAGTGTGAGAATACCTCTCTTGCTCTGGGCCTCGTCACCGACATAGCTGTCCTTCTGACCCATTCCGACCATTACTCCCTGTTTGAACAATCGTTGAGTTAATACCAACTGGAATTACATACTGGCCTATTCTAACAGCTTGTTGCTGCAAATAGAAATTGTTGAAGTACAGTATATACACATGAAATCGCAACTTTAGATTATTTCTATAAAGATAACAATAGTCTACCTGATGCCTTGGTCGACCAACGATGGATGGAAAGACGGCTCTTGGTGCATCGTCTCCTGCGAATCCGGCTTTGCACATTCCAGATCCGTTGTCGATGACAAGAGCAGCAACGTCGTCGTCAGCCATTGCAACTAATGTAGAACAACAAAAGTGAAACAAAATCAGTTGCAGAATTGAATTATGAATGAGAAGTGGAACTACACATAGTGTGGTTGAACACTTACTACTTGCTGTTTTGTCGCAAACTTTTCTATTCAACACTATGAATCAGGAAAAATAAAAAAATAATCTATAACGATACTAAGATGATGAAAAACGTAGAGGCAAATAAGTTCTTGAAATCGACTTACAATTTGCATATTAGTGTGAACAGACTGTAAAATTACTTCATAAAAATACATACCTAATAAGAGTGTAGTTGATTTCAAAACAAATTAGGGCCTACTGGTCCTTCCTAAAGTCTCAACTTGCTTAAAAATAATGCTGCACAGCAAACCGAGATAACAACCAGCTCAGTAGGCTAATTATACTCTTGCTCGTACTCTCGACTGAAATTGCAGACGGGTTATATAGGTATGTAGTAGGTCGAAAAGCGTCTGGTAAATTGAACCTTGCTACGTTGCCGTATACGGTTCGACCCACTTTGCGCTCCGAGTTTTCGTTTAGAAA
Source organism: Norana najaformis (assembly GCA_964023275.1). Lineage (NCBI taxonomy): Eukaryota > Metazoa > Annelida > Clitellata > Crassiclitellata > Hormogastridae > Norana > Norana najaformis. Next base: position 9,104,987 of record OZ029913.1, on the reverse strand, counting down.
AGTCCATATAAGGCAAGTGAGAACGACAATGTATGATTGATTAGCTATCGCTGCCAAGAAGATTAAACAACTGGGGGCTTAAGTATTGTGACAAATGATAGAGAACTTGGCTAACAGCGCCTCTTATTGATCTACGGGCCGGTAGGCCTACATAGTTTTGCCTATAATAAGACTCGGCTTATATCACGATATTCAAGTGGAACAGATAACCTTAGATAGCGGCGACCTGCCTTCCTATTTGCTCGCTATATGTAGCTTATATAATTACAGCCATAAAAGGCAATTTCCTTAACATAATGTAGATTATTTGTACATCAGACCAGCTAAATCTGTCTTATAGTTCACAAAGTACTAGATTTACATCAGCCGACCTCTCTCTGTTACATGCTCAACCGTTGCACCAACAAATATTGCACTCAATCACTGAACGCCATAACTCTTGTTGTCCCTGGTGCCAGGACAATGTTAGGTTATCGAGCGTTGTCGGTTGCTGGTCCACAGCTTGGAAATTCGCAGCCAAGTTCTGTTCGTTCCATCAGTTCTGTGATGTCATTCTGGTCTAAACTTAAGACTCATCTGTTTCAACTTGCTTACCAACCGTAGCCTAACGTCCGGTTTATATGACCAGTTGGAATTCGACCTGGCATCTCCAATGGATTATGATTTTGATTACGATTTCAATTGAAGCGACCATCGATTGATGCTTTGGGCATTATGATAACAGCGCTGTAGGAGTCATTAGATTAGATCAGATTGGATACAATTACAGAAAGGCTACGCCTCCAATAACCTGTCGCTATTAGCTGCACAATCTCCTATGGATGGATAGCAGTCCATGTGAATAGAAATAAGATGCGAGACTATTGAGAGAATTCGAACGTGATGTAATGTAAATCGCTGAAGCTGCATCAAGAAGACCAGCTGATTCATCGCCGTTAAGTCACATCAAATCAGCAACAGCGGAGTTGATGAGTCATTTTCAGTGTCTTCATCTCAAATTCATGATACTTCCGGTCATGAGAGCCTGTGAGTTGCGAATGCTGGAATTGATTTCAGTTTCATGGGTTATGTGAGGCCGATGAAAGAAGCGAATCACGTTAAGAAAGCTTTAGCCTAAGCATTGAGTACTGAATGAAGCGTTTCAGGAGAGAGATGAGGAGACCACACAAAGGGGCTTCACAGGAGAAGGCAAGTGGAACCTTCGCTTTCGAGTGGAAGGCCGGAAAGCTTCTAACGCAGGAAACATCAAGAGGGAAGCCGACGTAAGGTCTAGGATCTCACCCTAAAAATTCGTTGAAAAATGACTATGGTCGAGGCCATACAGTCGCTATTGAAAAACGTGTACATGAAAATTTACCATGGGTATTTAAGAACAAGAAAAAGGCTCTTTAGAACTGGCGGTTCCAAGGCCCACGCCTGCCATGACCCCTCATCTGCCTTTCGGGGAGCGGGTACCGCTGAATTGCTCCCCTAGATCGACCCTTGAACACCTGCTCTTTTCTAAATGTACAAGTTTTTCTATAGCGACCGTACAGCCTAGACCCTCATCATTTTTCAATTAATCGATCTGGTGAGATCCTTCATCACCGCTGCCCATGCCATCTAATGTCTCCATGTACGGACCGTACATGCCCGACATTCATATCTCTTAAATAAGAAAAGACAGGTATGCGAACGGGCATCCTCACGCCCAGAGACACCTTGAAATACTCTAACTGATATAGCTAACCAGGACTTGTTATTTGCACTAGCTTGCTAAGCTTAGGAAGGAGGCATGGACGGCGTCCCAATTCCTCCAGGCCTTCTCCTTGTTCCTCAGATAACATACACTGAAAGCTTTTGAGATGTGGATTTGGCGACGGTTATGAAAATAGTTAAACAGACCATAAAACAAATGAAGAAATACTGCAAATGGTGGAAAAGTATAAACTCTGGATGGTTAAGTAGTAAGGCGACAAAAATGAATTGGTCATGTGCTGAAAGGAAACCCCGTCTAAGAATCTTAATTGAAGCAAGACTGATAAAGATAGAAAAACAAAAGAATTACACAGCAGGATCTGCTAGACCGGATGATGTACGAATGCAGTACACTGAAGAAAGAGACCCAACGTTGTGGAGGTTGGCGCCTATGGACGCAGTAACCTACTTAGAGACAGAACATGATGAATTACTACAAGACTCATGGCACCACTATCATGACACACAAGAAATGGATTAAACATTATCTAATTGACATGTAGCATTGCTTCACACAGACAAGGTACCACTGCACCACATTTTGTGTATGTTTTTATTATTTATTTTTTGTTTGTTTTTATCTTGTTATAACTCTGAAATGTTCTGTTGTAGAATGACAACAATGAAGTAACTCGCCAACATGTGGCATATGTTGGACGATTTGCAGGACCGTATGGTCCTCTTGGGTTCTCGCATTATTGCCAAAATGCATTCTAGATTAACGATTACTAAATCGGTGATTTCTTTAAGTGAAATTATAGTCAATACAAGCAATTCATTGAAGATGAAAATGTGAGTTACGAAGGATAATGGAGCTCCCCAATTCCCAGTCTGATAGTTGCCGGTATCTGCCGAAAACATCAATAAAGGCAAGCAGAGTATCTAGAGAAAAGCACGAAGCCAAAGGATGTGGAGGCAACGGTCCCCTACTTACACACTAATGAATCATGCCATAAACTTGAAGACTAAATTTATTGCAACATTTACAGAAATGTACACAATTTCTGATTTCTAAAATATCACAAATTTCTCAAGTAATCACCAGAAAAGAAAAAGAAATTCTCTCTGTTTAATTATAGCAAATGTTCTGCAACTGATATGTGGCGTGAATATTGTTACTTTAAAAAATATAGGAGATGACTAGAATGTCTAGAAACACTTTCGATGAACAATGGACGGACCAGATTCGTCATATTCTTGCTTGCTGATCCACATCTGCTGGAAAGTGGAAAGAGAGGCAAGAATGGAACCTCCGATCCAGACAGAGTATTTGCGCTCCGGAGGCGCAATGATTTTGATCTTCATCGTCGCTGGAGCCAGGGCCGTGATTTCTTTCTGCATACGATCGGCGATGCCTGGGAACATCGTTGAACCACCAGACAGAACGGTGTTGGCGTAGAGATCTTTACGGATGTCGACATCACACTTCATGATGCTGTTGTATGTCGTTTCGTGGATTCCACACGATTCCATTCCCAAAAAGCTTGGCTGGAACAGAGCCTCTGGACAACGGAATCTTTCGTTACCGATTGTGATCACCTGACCATCGGGTAGTTCGTAACTCTTCTCCAGAGATGACGACGCGGCAGCTGTTTGCATTTCTTGTTCGAAGTCCAAGGCAACGTAGCACAGCTTCTCCTTGATATCACGAACGATTTCCCTCTCGGCTGTCGTTGTGAAGCTGTAACCTCTTTCTGTCAGGATCTTCATCAGGTAGTCGGTGAGGTCTCTGCCTGCCAGATCCAAACGGAGGATGGCATGTGGCAGGGCATAACCTTCGTAGATGGGGACGGTGTGTGTGACACCATCACCAGAGTCGAGGACGATACCAGTTGTACGACCAGAAGCGTACAGAGACAAGACAGCCTGGATGGCTACATACATGGCTGGCGAGTTGAACGTCTCGAACATGATCTGTTAACAATAAGCCGGCAAAAACTAAAAATATTGCGCTAACTAATAGCATGGTGAAACGAATGAGAAAAATATTGGAAGCAATAAAAATTCAGGATTTTAGATTCAACTGTCATTCATGACTAGGCTCAGGTTTTTAGATCAAAGTCATCTTTTTCAGAGGCTACACTGGAGAGAACAGAATGAAATCTAATGACTCATAGTACTTTTTATATGTTCACATGTTGGTCTATGCATGGTATTGAATCCGTGAATTTTAATTTAGGAATTTATGGACCGTTGACTATATTCGTAATTTGTTATAGTTTCACGTAGCTTACCTGTGTCATCTTTTCTCTGTTGGCTTTTGGGTTGAGTGGAGCCTCCGTGAGCAGAACTGGATGTTCCTCAGGAGCAACACGGAGTTCGTTGTAGAACGTGTGATGCCAGATCTTCTCCATATCATCCCAGTTGGTTACGATTCCGTGTTCGATTGGGTACTTGAGTGTAAGGATACCTCTCTTGCTCTGGGCCTCGTCACCAACATAGCTGTCTTTCTGACCCATTCCTACCATTACGCCCTGAAAGTTGAAATCATTGTCTTAACTACGTGCTCAAATAGTTTAGAATATTTCTAATTTACGAACAATTTCCGACTTACATTTCACTTAACAGTGGGAAATGTTGAATTAAAATTTTCACCTGAAATCATGTGCTCAGGGGCGCTTTGGGTTTCAGTCACAGCTTTAGGTCTAATGGAATTGACCAGTGCCATTATTCAAATATGCCTGTTATGAATATTTAAGCACTAGCGATATCATAGTATCATAACTATGGCGCCTTATCATATTCTTGTCCCTCTTCCATCAGTATAAACAGAAGGAACCGAATTACAGCAATGTTCACTACAGGAAGTATTCCGGCCACAGCTAGTTTAAAAATAACTCCGTCGAGATGTACCTGGTGCCTTGGTCTTCCGACGATGGATGGAAAGACGGCTCTTGGTGCATCGTCTCCAGCGAATCCGGCTTTGCACATGCCAGATCCATTGTCGACGACCAAAGCGGCGACGTCGTCGTCGGCCATGATGAGAACAGTTGTGGATTTCTGTTAGTCTAAACACAATCAATATCAAAACTCACATGAACTAATGTGCTTTCAACGACGATCAGCTTGGTAGGTAAATAAGGTAAGTACAGAAAGGCAGGGTAAGATTAGAAAAGAGAAGGTAAAGTAAGGTAAGACAAAGCAAGGGTACCTGACCCCGTATAGGTTAAGACTGTATAACTAGCTTCTCATTTTTAGCATGGACAACTTAAGGAAAGATAAATATACTTATATGCAATTTAATCACATCAAATTATCGACTGCTGATTTACACTCCTATCAGTCTTGAATTTCAGACCGTTTACCTGTAAACAAGAATACTCGTTCAACCACTCAGCAGCTGAGTCGCTCAGTCAAGTGAATACCAATGGCCTACCGATTGTTCTTATATAGGCCTCTCTTCAGGCGTTAAAATTTATGAACCGCAAATACAGCCTTATACGGACCGCTCTACTTTTAGCTGGATCATGACCATATAAGGTAAGAAAAGACGGCAACGATAAAAACTGCATATAAGCTAGATGGTATGCATGAATAAGCAAGGTGTGCAAACTTCCGGAGGGCATTAGGACTATCTAGTGATCGCCGAGCGATTCGATCATCGAGAGAATCGAACGACATGAGTCGACACGCCGTTTTGTTGGTCGAATTCCTGCTGTTGTATTACTCACACTTCTCATGCACCTGTCTGCTACCTAAGGATTGTTTACTCTGCCCTGTGCGCTATACGTGGAGGCCGTGAATAGATTGCTTATGAATACGTATTCAGGCATGTACAGGTGTTTAAACCAGTGTGTATGTTTGCATATCATCATCAGACCCATGGACAGAAAGCTCTTAGGTGTCCAGTGCACATGTTATCACCTCTCTCCGTACTCTGCGGTCCTGCGCCATTATGCTTAAGCTGTGTAAATCCTTCTGGCACCAATCTTTAATATCATCCATCCACTCCCTGTTTGGTCTTCCTCGTCGCGCATTTTTATCCATAGTTCCCATCATCACACCTTTAAATTTTATGCTATTTTTAATTCCACATACATGCCCGAATAAACCTAGTTTTCGTCTCATTATTGTTGGTATTAGTATTATTGTTTGCATATAACAGTCGTTATATACAACGATAATATTAAGACCATTTATAGAGCGCCGTATTACAGTAGATTTGCGCTGCATATGCAACGAGATCGCAGGATGGCCGAGCGGTTAAGGTGTCGGTTTTTCACCTTAGTGATCTGAGTTCGGATCCAGGGCTCTTTATGTGAAACTAACACAGACTGCCATAATTTTGAAACAGTGTGTAGTTTCGGATGCCATCATCGCATATACATGTGCCTGCTTAAGTAAAACATACACACCGGCAAGTGCAGGGAATTAAGCAATGTCGAGCAGGGTTAGTAGACCCTACTTGGATGAGTGACCGAGGTAAACCAGGCAACCTGTTGCCCACTCAGCTTTCTATCCCTCCGAAATCGATAAAGGAATACGATAGTTAGTTTGGGAGGTTTAAAAGATCGTTGAAACAATGTGGCTGTGTTTTGGCCTCAGCCGAAAGATTCTTATAACCAGAGGAACACTCTCTTGTGCCCAAAAATTGTATAAACAAGTGTGATGGCATGTCACATACAGGTAGGTAAGTGCGTACTTATGTAAATATGTTGTTATATATGAATGCAAGTAAGTTTTTCTAAGTAAAGTAAGTGCGAGTGTGTCATAGGCTGCAATGCTACTGTGGCGGATCGGCCACAAGGCAAGACTGCTGGAAAGAGGCAGGAGTATCTATGACCCGCGTTAGGTAGCCATTAAATGCTGTGCTTATGTGCACGGTTCGGCCGCGTTACCTGTGTAAGATTTTTAGAAATTAATTTTTATTAAATTTAAGCTTAATATAATAATAGCTTAATAATTAGGTCATGGAAAATTCTTACTGTCATTTTAGTAAAGTAACGAGCAAAATTGTTGAAATTTATAGGCTCTAAAACGCTTGTATTAAGGCAAGTAACGAGTAAAAGTTAGACACCTTTATTTACGTTTTATCGATCGATGCTAGTATATAAGCAAACCGCCGTAAACAGAAAAATGAGGGTTGAATAAGAGGTGTCGTGTGGTGATTTGCTATAGACGTGAAGGATGGATGCGTGCCTTCATACATACAGTGAAGGATGGTAGCGTGCCTTCACATATACCACAGTACAGGAGGTGCGATGCGGGCCTCCTGAAAACAGAGTGAAGGATGGTTGCGAGCCTTCACGGGAACGAGTCCGAGTCAGTGAAATCATAGCGTATACAAATACACGGACGAGGGTGACGTCCGGAGAAGCACGTGTTCGATCTGGTCCCGGTTACGATCAAATATACGGACGGGAAAAGTCCGGGAAAAAGTCTAATCTGTGCGCTCCCGGCGGGACGACCGAGACAAACACTGTCTGGTTTCGGGCTGACGGCGTCGATCCGGTTAGAGGCGAGGGCCCCCTCTACCGTAGATCGCGAGGCGGCCTTAGCCACGACGGTGAACGTTGAGGTTGGACAGAACCCGGGGAAAGACCCCGTTCGTAAGAAATAAATACAGGTCTGTGGCAAGTAAAGGGTTGGCATCGGGAAGCCTACCCAAGTAGTCGGCGAGTGTCAAGTAAAACAGGCTCGTATAAAACAAGTGGGAAAGTTGCGGAAACTACCCCTTTCTGTGGCCGCGTAAGAGAAAAGTCTGATCAGTGCGCTCCCGAGAACGTCGCAGCCGTTACGAACCAATCTGTCTGATTTCTGACTGGCTCCGCGTTGGACCAGCAGGGTTTGGGCCCGCCTTGTTGGAACGTCGCGAGACGGTCGAGTAAGTCACGATAGTTGGAAAATAGAGGCTGAGCGAAGATCGGGGAAAGATGCGGCGACAGGTCTGTGTGAATTCAAGGGGTAGCATTTGCCGTAAAAGATAACTGGTGCCGTAATACTTGTCCGTGCGCTCCTGAGGAGATCGCAACCAAAGCAAACCAATTTGTCTGATTTCTGACTGGCTCCGCGTTGGTCCCGCAGGGTTTGGGCCCGCCTTGTTGGAACGTCGCGAGACGGTCGAGTAAGTCACGATAGTTGGAAGATAACAGGTTGTGCGAAACTCGGGGAAAGATGCGGCCGCGGTTTTCCCGGTAGAAATTCAGACGGCAGGAAGAGATACGGGGAAGACGCCGCGGATCATAACACAGACCAAGTAAAGCCCGGAAACGTAAGAGACCGGATCATGTAACGCAGACCAAGAAAAGTCCCATTAAGCAAGGGACCGAAAACTAACGCAGACCAAGAAAATACCCGGTACATCATAGTCCGGGTCGGTTCCCCGATAAAATCGGAGTCGAAACGGGAAGATACCGACTCCTCTATTTGCTTGTCGCCACACACTGATCAGAGGACTGACTGAAGTGCGGGGAAGGGCCCCCTCGTGCGTATGTCGGTACGAAGGTTGGTGTGTTTTACAGAAGGTTAGAGAGGGGACCTTCTCTTGAGTGTTCCATAGGGGTATCATATCCCCTGAAGCACTGTTGGTCGATAATTGCCAACAGAGACCTGGTACGGAAGTTTGCTCCGGAAGTCCACGGAGATAGAGCGAGAGACAGGTAATAGCGGGAAGATGCGTCGCCCATATCAATGTGCCTAGGGCGAAAGACGCGGAGGCTCGTCATAAAGTGTCCCTGATCACGGAACCGAGAAGACGACTGGTGTCTCAGAATATTGGCGGTAGCGGGCGAGTTACAAGATGTAAAATGGTGGTTACGAGAAAGTCCTCACACAAGAAGGTAACGACTATTGCCGGTAAAGGAACGAACCCTGTTCTGAGTAAAGGCCATCCTCAGGACGTCGCCCATCCGGCGACCGTGGAAGAGGCAGAGTCAGATCCCGAGACCGAGTGTTGGTGTTGATTTCTTAAGGAAGCGGCCCATCCTGAAACTTCCTTAGAGAGAACGAACGATACGGGCAGAGGCAATATGGAGAGGCCATTTTACAGTGAAAATATAAGGGGCAGTGAGGCGGGTGGCTCTGAGCGTAGAACTGGGCTAGAGTACCCCACCCCGTGGACAGTTAGCCCGACCCGAAAACGCTACAATTGGTACCAGAAGTGGGGTACCAGCGTTTTCTTTCAGTAGACCAGTGGAAGTTCTTGAAGATGCAGACGACGAGTCAGATGATAATCCCCACCTTGAGCAGGCAAGTGTGGACGACCGAGGTGCTCGCCCAAAGATATTTCCAGATACGAGAGCGTTGTCTAAAGAAATGGTTGCGCAAGACGCACCTAATACGATTGAAACGGAAGCTGTGGTACCGAGAGGTCGCGATAGAGACTTGTCTTCTTTCGCAGGTTATGAAAAGTGGTCAAAAATTGTCCCATGGATGACAGAAATGGCTGAGGACAACGAGAGTTATTATATACACGAGAATATCGTGGAAGGTATGCCAAGAGCATTCGAACAGGTTGGAGGACCGCGACCTATATGTAGAGAGAAGGAAACAAGTACTTTTGGGATACGTTGGTGTTACGGTGATGAGGTGCGTTCGCGGGTGGCTGACCAAGACCATGGCAGTTCTACCAGAAATCAAATGGACTGGATGGCTGAGATGTCTTACCTACGACAGACTGTGATAACTTTGAGTAAGAAGCTGGAAGAATTGTCAGTTTCAAAGGCTCAACCCTCAGACGTGTTCTGAAGCGTAATTTCGGGGAACCCTATGGGCCCAGGTAACCCGGAAGATCGCCGAGGAAACATTGAGGATGAAGTTACGGAAAACTTGCGGAGCCGAGTTTTACCAGAGAAACGTGAAGAATTTTCTCAAAGTGGATAGTCGGGAAAATCGCCGAGTCGATTTCTGCCTGAAAAAGACGAAGTTGAGGTGAGAAAGTTTTCGTCAGATGGCGAGTCACATTCAGAGAAGACAGATATGCGGTATCGAGTGACAGAAATTCTTGTTTGAAGTGTCCGTGAACGTGAAAAACGCAAGTCGGGAAATGTCCCGCGAAAGTCAGAGACACGGGAGAGTACCCGGAAATCGGCAGAAATGTTTTTGGTCGAAAAGTTCGGGAAATGCCCCGCGAAAGTCAAAGACGCGAGATTTACCGAGAAACTAGGAGAGAGACGTTTGCCTCGGGAGTTCCGCGGGCCATGTAACCGGCCAGCATCAGTCTACATTAAATACTGTAGAAGAAAGTGAACCAAGTGACCGTGAGACAACTACGGTGAATTATAAAAGGCGTATGAAAAAGACGCCTATTACTCAGAAGAGAAATGAAAAGGCGACAGACCGAGAGATTCGAATTGAATACGAATAATATGATGGAAAAACGGCGGTTGCCGCATTTTGGCGAAGTTCGAAGTTTGTGTTCGCTGTAACGCATGGAGTGACCAAGAGAAAGCAGACCAGTTGATGTGTGCATTGACAGGGCCTACATCTCAACTGTTGTGGGATATGGGTGCACAGAAAAATGTTACATGGCAAGAACTTGTTGAAAGGCTTAAAGCCAGGTATGGAAGATCAGACCAGCTTTTATCGAATGAAACTTCGCGCTTACAGACAGGCTCCGGGAGAAAGCTTGAGCAGTGTAGTGCAAGAAATAAGTAGGCTGATGGCTTTGGCCTACCCAGGACCGATAAGTGATATCATTGAAACGGTTCCATGTGACGCTTTCATTGATGCGCTCGCTAACTGAGACTTAGCACAGAATGTGCGAGAGCGAGAGAGAGAGAACCGGCTAACCTTGAGGCTGCGTATAAGCACACGGTTCGATTGGACGCGTATGGGCGATCATCGAATTAATCAAGTGAAACAGACCAAGAGTGTGGCCGAGTAAAAGCTATCAGAGAAGACCGGGAAACCAATGTTGTCGACGAAAGACTGGATCGTCGTTTGGTGGTTCTTGGAGAAGAAATAAAGAATTTGACCAACGGGATCGGAAAGCTGGCATCAAAACCAGATTCAGGTCAAATATTTGGAAGTCCGCAGGAACGTTCGCCAAAGTTTGAGGACGCTGTAACAAAGGGAAGCAGACCCCTGGCAGTGTACAAGAGACCGTATGAGCCTGGACGTTGGAGAAACGCTGACGACGTCGTTTGTTATCAGTGTGGAAAAAAGGGCCTATGAAACGGTGGTGTGCGCAGAGAGCTGCCGGAAAAGTTGAAGAAACAGAGCCTAAAGAAGACGCTGGACCAGTCGAGGCAGGACTTCTGGTTCAGGAAATTCACAGTTGGTGAAGTGTAGTGTGAGGAAAATCGGGAAGACCAGAAACAGTGATGTCTCAGAGCTGCCATAGCTCAGGTTCACGAGAGAAGGCCACGTTAAGGTTGGTGACCTAGAGAATTAGACAGGTTGCCAGTAGGGCGGTGGTTGACCGCTCTTGCACCAGTAATTAGGCTGTCGCTGGCGCGGTCGAAGAAGAGAAAGGGCACTGGGCGTATGGGCTGTAGGTTCACCCAGTTGTTGAGGCTCTCACCGTTGGCTGGCGTACGTGCATGGTTGCAGAGGTTTTCGTGACTAGATTGAGTACTGTATGGAGTAAGTCGTCCAGATGACCGAGGTTGTTCGCCCTATAACCGAGAGTATATTGGTTCCTTGCCTTCTAAGCGGATCTGAGTTGGAGATATTGGAATCGGGAAGTGAAATGTTGCTGTTTCTACGTTGTCTTAAATGGATCACACAATGGCAAGTGCTGAGTTGCCAACGGTAATCGTGAGAGTGGAGTCGACGAAGAGATACCCAATCTGAGAATGTAAATCAGAAATGGAAACCTTGGAAAAAGACGACTTGAAACTCGTGGGAAGAGCAGAAAAGGAATCTTGAAACCCTACCGATATTCAAGAGAAATCGCCTAAAGAAGAAGGTTGTCCGACGAAAGAAGACATGTTTTTCACAAGGGAACTTGACGCTACAAAGAGACATCAAGAGTTCCTTCACGAGGACAAGGTGATAACCGCTTAATTGCGGGGGTTTTACGAACTATTTTTGGAGAGCGATTTTTGTGTTTCCTTTTGATGAGAATTTCGTTTTAAATGTCATGGACTGTTCAAGAATGCGTTCTGAGTTTCTTTTGATCATAATTGTTGTGTGCAATATCTTAGTACTCAAATGTATAAAGACTTAGGGTACTAGTTACCGCTTCATTGTGGAGGGTTTAAGACTGTGTTGCAGTGCAAGTTTTATGTATCTATTTGATGACAGTTTTCATTTAGATCGTGTTAGTGTGTTTCTGTAACGATGGCGGTTCTATTGTGTTAACTGCTGAGTTCGTGTTCTGTGATGAATTTGAGAACCGATGAAGTTCGATGACATTTTTAAAGTGCGAATTTTGAAGCTTTTGATGTACAATTTCGATTGGACATTGTTTGTATATCAATTGTAAATGCTGTCATAACTAGTCGCCGGATTGGCTGACACTTGTATTGCGGTAGAGATGTCTGTTAGCTTGCGATTACGAGAAGATGCTGTATCATTGTACTGTTGTGAAATATATGATGAAAATAAAAAAAAATAAAGAAAACAAGAAAAAGAAAACGTATATGTGAAGGTCGCGGAGTAATTACGGGATCTAGTTGTTTTCCCGGGTTTCAGTTCCTTTAATTTTGGAGTAGTGCGTGATGTGATGGAGTTGGTGCTTATTGACAGGATCGGGAGATAGTTGGTGACTTTTCTCTCCTGGGTCTCCTTGCCAGTTATGGTTAGGTAGAGCTCAGTTTCATGACAGAGGGCCAAGTTAAGGTTGGTGATCTGGTGAACTGGACAGGTTGCCAGTAGGGTGGAGGTTTGAGTCTCTTGCACCAGTAATTAGGCTGTCGCTAGTGCGGGTGGCTGGAGTTGGCACTGGGCGTATGGGCTGTAGGCTCACCCAGTAGTTGAGGCTCTCACCGTTAGCTGGCGTACGTGCATGGTTGCAGAGGTTCTCGGTTCTGAGATTGAGTACGGGTCGGAGTAAGTCGTCCAGATGACCGAGGTTTTCCGCCCTATAACCAAGGGTATATTGGTCCCTTGCTCTCTAATTGGATCTGGGTTGGAGAAGTTTCTGTGTCACGGTTGATTAAGGTCTCCGGTTTTGTCCGAGATGCTCCGCATCTAAGTAAGGTGGGGAGAGTGTGGCGGATCGGCCACAAGGCAAGACTGCTGGAAAGAGGCAGGAGTATCTATGACCCGCGTTAGGTAGCCATTAAATGCTGTGCTTATGTGCACGGTTCGGCCGCGTTACCTGTGTAAGATTTTTAGAAATTAATTTTTATTAAATTTAAGCTTAATATAATAATAGCTTAATAATTAGGTCATGGAAAATTCTTACTGTCATTTTAGTAAAGTAACGAGCAAAATTGTTGAAATTTATAGGCTCTAAAACGCTTGTATTAAGGCAAGTAACGAGTAAAAGTTAGACACCTTTATTTACGTTTTATCGATCGATGCTAGTATATAAGCAAACCGCCGTAAACAGAAAAATGAGGGTTGAATAAGAGGTGTCGTGTGGTGATTTGCTATAGACGTGAAGGATGGTAGCGTGCCTTCACATATACCACAGTACAGGAGGTGCGATGCGGGCCTCCTGAAAACAGAGTGAAGGATGGTTGCGAGCCTTCACGGGAACGAGTCCGAGTCAGTGAAATCATAGCGTATACAAATACACGGACGAGGGTGACGTCCGGAGAAGCACGTGTTCGATCTGGTCCCGGTTACGATCAAATATACGGACGGGAAAAGTCCGGGAAAAAGTCTAATCTGTGCGCTCCCGGCGGGACGACCGAGACAAACACTGTCTGGTTTCGGGCTGACGGCGTCGATCCGGTTAGAGGCGAGGGCCCCCTCTACCGTAGATCGCGAGGCGGCCTTAGCCACGACGGTGAACGTTGAGGTTGGACAGAACCCGGGGAAAGACCCCGTTCGTAAGAAATAAATACAGGTCTGTGGCAAGTAAAGGGTTGGCATCGGGAAGCCTACCCAAGTAGTCGGCGAGTGTCAAGTAAAACAGGCTCGTATAAAACAAGTGGGAAAGTTGCGGAAACTACCCCTTTCTGTGGCCGCGTAAGAGAAAAGTCTGATCAGTGCGCTCCCGAGAACGTCGCAGCCGTTACGAACCAATCTGTCTGATTTCTGACTGGCTCCGCGTTGGACCAGCAGGGTTTGGGCCCGCCTTGTTGGAACGTCGCGAGACGGTCGAGTAAGTCACGATAGTTGGAAAATAGAGGCTGAGCGAAGATCGGGGAAAGATGCGGCGACAGGTCTGTGTGAATTCAAGGGGTAGCATTTGCCGTAAAAGATAACTGGTGCCGTAATACTTGTCCGTGCGCTCCTGAGGAGATCGCAACCAAAGCAAACCAATTTGTCTGATTTCTGACTGGCTCCGCGTTGGTCCCGCAGGGTTTGGGCCCGCCTTGTTGGAACGTCGCGAGACGGTCGAGTAAGTCACGATAGTTGGAAGATAACAGGTTGTGCGAAACTCGGGGAAAGATGCGGCCGCGGTTTTCCCGGTAGAAATTCAGACGGCAGGAAGAGATACGGGGAAGACGCCGCGGATCATAACACAGACCAAGTAAAGCCCGGAAACGTAAGAGACCGGATCATGTAACGCAGACCAAGAAAAGTCCCATTAAGCAAGGGACCGAAAACTAACGCAGACCAAGAAAATACCCGGTACATCATAGTCCGGGTCGGTTCCCCGATAAAATCGGAGTCGAAACGGGAAGATACCGACTCCTCTATTTGCTTGTCGCCACACACTGATCAGAGGACTGACTGAAGTGCGGGGAAGGGCCCCCTCGTGCGTATGTCGGTACGAAGGTTGGTGTGTTTTACAGAAGGTTAGAGAGGGGACCTTCTCTTGAGTGTTCCATAGGGGTATCATATCCCCTGAAGCACTGTTGGTCGATAATTGCCAACAGAGACCTGGTACGGAAGTTTGCTCCGGAAGTCCACGGAGATAGAGCGAGAGACAGGTAATAGCGGGAAGATGCGTCGCCCATATCAATGTGCCTAGGGCGAAAGACGCGGAGGCTCGTCATAAAGTGTCCCTGATCACGGAACCGAGAAGACGACTGGTGTCTCAGAATATTGGCGGTAGCGGGCGAGTTACAAGATGTAAAATGGTGGTTACGAGAAAGTCCTCACACAAGAAGGTAACGACTATTGCCGGTAAAGGAACGAACCCTGTTCTGAGTAAAGGCCATCCTCAGGACGTCGCCCATCCGGCGACCGTGGAAGAGGCAGAGTCAGATCCCGAGACCGAGTGTTGGTGTTGATTTCTTAAGGAAGCGGCCCATCCTGAAACTTCCTTAGAGAGAACGAACGATACGGGCAGAGGCGATATGGAGAGGCCATTTTACAGTGAAAATATAAGGGGCAGTGAGGCGGGTGGCTCTGAGCGTAGAACTGGGCTAGAGTACCCCACCCCGTGGACAGTTAGCCCGACCCGAAAACGCCACACTACGATAGTGCAACTTTGGGTTAACGTTAGCCTTAAGCTCATAGGAAGTTAGATTTTTGCTTCTCTGTAAATTCTAAAATCTTTAAGCGATTGACTCGGATTTTATTTGGAGTAGCTTAGTTGCCGAACTAATATAACGAGCTTCTGCTGAGCAGTACATCAGCACGCCAGTTTGGCAGAAATTCCCCTTCTGGGGAAATCCCTAGTGCTCCCCGTTAGCTACGAACCATGATAGAGATTGCCAAAAACGAACCGGTTTTTTGAAAACTTTACCCAGACTTCTCTAAAGAAAACCTTTTCGACAGAATTTCCCTTTTGAGGAAATCCTCTGTTATTCCTAGTTAGCAACAGACCATGAAAGCAACTGCCCAAAACTGTCTAGATTCTGAGAAATTTTACCTCGGTATACCGCATTTATAAACAACTTTTTTGTTCTCACGGTGTTCGTCAGCGTTTATCATGAGATAACAGCCGGACTATTGGTGCGTTTAAAGCTATTATTAGGTCTAAGCAGAGCGATTGCAACACGGAAGGCGCTTTTGTAAATGCAAATGTATACGGTTTTCCTTTAGCGACCGTATGGCCTCGACCCTGCTAATTTTAAAAATGAATTGATCACCTGAGATCCTTCATCACCGCTGCCCGATTTGTATGGACGCCACGCCATTTAAGGTACACGTGTACGGACCGTGCTAGCCCAAGATTCAAATCAATATGGAGGCCTACAGGGCCAACTAACAGCGATACGCAACATAGTTCAAGGATAGTTGGATGCCTTAGGCTATACATGGACTCTTACATAGCTCTTACTAACAACCTTTAGAAGGCTCTCTTAGTCAGACTAAGATTAATGATGTTGTAGTTGAATGAGAACGAAATTATACAGTGCGTCCTGTCTGTTTGTACTTTATTATTCATCCATGCAGCCCATGGTTCACGTGACTATATCCATTGCAACGCAGGTGACTCACTTGACAACTACATATGTTTATGCAGCGATATAACCTCCACTGATGGTATAATTCGAAAATAGCAATTGTTGTCGGGACGAAACGCATAAAACCCGCAAAATCCAGCAGTTGACTCACTTTTAAAGTTTTGCAGCTGGTGATCCACAGGACAAGCCTTTGTCACTTTAACACTGAAAAACGGCACTACGAAGCCAAAATATTAGAACCAAATTGCTTATTTGTGCAATTTTAGTCATTATTAGATGAATATATAAAAGTCCAATCCAATCGTAAATAGGACTAATCGTTATTTGTTACATTGAGCGCAAATTAGGATGAAAACTAAAAATTACAGGAGCCAAGGAGAATAAATGCATCTTGAGCCTATGCCCAAAATGTGCATTCATTTGGACATTCGTACGCATCTTCTACCAACCGCTTATATGCGTTCCATGCAAGGCTCTCTACTTTAAATGTGCTCCAAACATTGCTCTCGAACTTTCATACAATAGAATGCTATACTACTTAAAATGCAGAAAATATATTTTCATCTTAGTTATGCAACAACCGCGACTCCCTCTTAGGTAAGGTATGGTAAACCATCAAAGGTAAGGTAAGGTAAGGTGAGGCAAGGTAAGGTATTAAAAGTAATACGAAGTGAGGTAATCGTTCCTTTATGACGCGTCTCTATCGGCATTAGTCGTTTTGATAATTTTGGTAATTGATAATTTGGCCAAACTGCAGGCTTGACAACAGGAATTCTGCAAATACGTTGTTTTCCTTACGGCTCACATGACCTGATTACGAACTGTCAGTTTAACATGATACGCTGGGAAACAAACTTCGGACTTTGGTTTGGATGCAAATACATTAGCAGTCGGCCACCGGGCCACATGTATTAAGCATATAATTATGTCATGTTGTTAGTTGTTCAGCTACCTCTCATCGTTAGAGCTTACTTAGTTAGTCCTATTCTTTTTGCTAGACCCTACTGAGCTTATTTGTGTATGTGAAACTCAATGGCAGTGACAAATAGCGCGTCCAATGCAGAACTTTTGACGTCTTTTATGCTGGCGAACATTTTGTAAAATTTTACTGGTATATTTAATTTTTCGCATCCGACAACTTCTATATTATAAGTAAATTAAATATGCAGCGGCATGCTTCTGTAGCGACCGTGTAGCCTCGGCCCTCCTCATTTTTAATGAATTTATTGGGTAAGAGCCTTCAACACCGCTGCCCTTTTGAATGGGTGCCACACCATTTAAGGCCCCGTGTACGAAACCGAGATTAAAATCTCTGAAATCCGCTGTCCGCATGCGAACTGGCACCCTCAATTACAGACGCACATTTTAGCCAATATGGCCAACCAGGCGAGCAGTGACTACACCACCAAACGATGGCGCATCAAAAGTCGCCTCAAATTCTCATCAATGAAATTAAGGGCGCTAAATCAAGAAAGCATAGCCATGCAAAACAGACGGAGTTGGGCGGCACTGATCCACTCCCGAAGTCAACCTTCGCGAAGCGACGTGGCGTTTTGACATGATGTAGCCCAGTAATCAGCGATCATCTGCAGCAAGATGCTGCCAGCCGTCTATTCTCTGGGTTCGTTTCCGGGCTGTGTAAGAAGCGTTCGAAACTGCAACTAGAATTCGATGGTATAGGTAACAGCTAGGATGGAGTATTTTAGCATTCCCTTCCACTCGCTCATGTAAATTTAGCTGAAAAATTAGAACTAATTACTGATCCGATATTCAGTATGCGTAATGGTAGGATTGGGAAACCCCATCTAACAAACTACAAATGCAATATCACTTTCAGTAATACTCGCTTATATTTGAATATGTAACTAAACACACTAAAAATTATTTGCATTTTTATATTTATGTATCCTAACGCCGTCACAATTTGAAGAATTTATAAACACAACTAAGTCCATTAACATAAACTTGAAGAAACTTCTAAAAACTAAGATATCTTAAGAACTGACTAATATCCGGACATCATGATACTCTTGAAATGACTACTAACAACCTGATAAATTTGAAGAAAACACATTGCAAATTGAAGTCTAGAAGCACTTTCGGTGGACAATGGATGGGCCAGATTCGTCGTATTCTTGCTTGCTGATCCACATCTGCTGGAAGGTGGAAAGAGAGGCAAGAATGGAACCTCCGATCCACACGGAGTATTTGCGCTCCGGAGGTGCAATGATTTTGATCTTCATCGTCGCTGGAGCCAGGGCCGTGATTTCTTTCTGCATACGATCGGCGATGCCTGGGAACATCGTTGAACCACCCGACAGAACGGTGTTGGCGTAGAGATCTTTACGGATGTCGACATCACACTTCATGATGCTGTTGTATGTCGTTTCGTGGATTCCAGCCGACTCCAGTCCCAAGAAGCTTGGCTGGAACAGAGCCTCTGGACAACGGAATCTTTCGTTACCGATTGTGATCACCTGACCATCGGGTAGTTCGTAACTCTTCTCCAGAGATCCTGATGTTGAAGCTGTTTGCATTTCCTGTTCGAAATCCAAGGCAACGTAGCACAGCTTCTCCTTGATATCACGAACGATTTCCCTCTCGGCTGTCGTTGTGAAGCTGTAACCTCTTTCTGTGAGGATCTTCATCAGGTAGTCGGTGAGGTCTCTGCCTGCCAGATCCAAACGGAGGATGGCATGTGGCAGGGCATAACCTTCATAGATGGGGACGGTGTGTGTGACACCATCACCAGAGTCGAGGACGATACCAGTTGTACGACCAGAAGCGTACAGAGACAGTACAGCCTGGATGGCTACGTACATGGCTGGCGAGTTGAACGTCTCGAACATGATCTGTTAAAAATATGCCAGCTAAAACTAAAATATTGCACTAAATTGTGGTATGGTGAAAATAATGAGGATAACGTTGGTAAAAACAAGATGTTAGCTTCAGTTATCATGCACAACAGGGCTCAGGACTATTAGATTAAAGTTATTTATTTAAGTCTTGAGAAGTTAAACTAAAGAAAACTGTATGACTTGTAGTGACGAATAATACTTTTTATATGTCCAGTTTTTAAATATAGGTCTAATGCATGGCATTGTATCCATGCAATTTAATTTAAGAATTGATAAATCGTTGGTCACATTCGTAATTCGTTATCGTTTCGCGTCGATTACCTGTGTCATCTTTTCTCTGTTGGCTTTTGGGTTGAGTGGAGCCTCCGTGAGCAAAACTGGATGTTCTTCAGGAGCAATACGGAGTTCGTTGTAGAACGTGTGATGCCAGATCTTCTCCATATCATCCCAGTTGGTGACGATCCCGTGCTCGATCGGGTACTTGAGTGTAAGGATACCTCTTTTACTCTGGGCCTCATCACCGACATAGCTGTCTTTCTGACCCATTCCGACCATTACGCCCTGAAAGGTTAAATCATTGTGGATAAGGACATTTCTAATTTACGAAAAATTTCGAACTTATATTTCAGTTAACAGTGGAAGATATTCAATATTAAAATTTCCGCCTGAATTCATGTGCTCAGGAGCGCTTTGGGTTTCAGACACACATGTGCTCAGGAGCGCTTTGGGTTTCAGTCACAGAGGCCTTATGAAATTTACAAGACTTGAATTTCAGATCTTTTACCTGTATACAATTATGCCTGTTATTAAAATATAAACGTTAGCGATGTCACAGTATCATAACTATGGCGCCTTATCTTATTCTTGTCCTTCTACCATCAGTATAAACAGAAGGAACCGAGTTACAGCAACGTTCACTACAGGAAGTATTCCGGCCACAGCTAGCTTAAAAAAAACTTCGTCAAGATGTACCTGATGCCTTGGTCTTCCGACGATGGATGGAAAGACGGCTCTTGGTGCATCGTCTCCAGCGAATCCGGCTTTGCACATGCCAGATCCGTTGTCGATGACAAGAGCGGAAACGTCGTCGTCGGCCATGGCGAGAACTGTTGTGGATTTCTGTTAGTCTAAACACAATCACTATCAAAACTCACATGAACTAATGTGCTTTCAACGACGATCAGCTAGGTAAGTAAATAAGGTAAGTACAGAAAGGCATGGTAAGATTAGAAGAGAGAAGGTAAAGTAAGGTAAGACAAAACAAGGGTGTCCGACTCCGTAAAGGTTAAAACTGTATAATTAGCTTCTCACTTACCATGGACAACATGAGGAAAGATCAATAGAGCTCTTTGCAATTCAGTCACATCAAATTATCGATTGTTTCCTTTTAGTCTTACAAGACTGGAATTTCAGATCTTTTACCTGTAAACAAGGTTACTCGTTCAATCACTCATCAGCCGAGTCGCTCAGTCAAGTGAATACCGATGGCCTACCGATTTTTCTTATATAGGCCTCTCTTCAGGCGTTAAAATTTATGAACCGCAAATACAGCCTTATACGGACCGCTCTACTTTTAGCTGGATCATGACCATATAAGGTAAGAAGAGACGGCAACGATAAAAAATGCATAGGATAAAAGCTAGATGGTATGCATGAATAAACAATGTGTGCAAACTTCCGGAAGTCATTAGACCTATCTAGTAATCACCGAGCGATTCGATCACTGAGTGAATCGAACGACATGAGTCGACATGCCGCTCTTTTGGCCAAGTTCCTACTCTTTTATTATCCATACCTCTCATGTACCTGTCTGCTACTTGAGGACTGTTTAAGTGTGCTGTGCGCTATACGTGGAGGCCGTGAATAGATTACTTAATAATACGTAATCAGGCACGTACATGTATGTTTGCGTGTTTGTCTGTATGTATCACTAAATTTGTAAAGCGCCTTTTAAATAACTCACAAAGGCGCTGCATCACCGCTACCTAACGGTCTCTAAATAGAAACGCCTTGAGACGGGCAGAAAATGTTTCTTGAACTGTTGAACAGGCGAGGGATCGGATGTCTGGTGGAAGAGTGTCTCTAGAGAGACGGCCCCAAACGTACGAGAACGCGGTACAATGAGATGACCATGTGTCGCCGATCGTAGTCTCTGGCGACCATGTTGATCAGCAACTGTCTTATGAGCTCACATATATTATCCGGCGCTGAGCCAAAGATCGAGGACCTGACCATGAGGAATATTTAGAACTGTACCGTCTTCTCAACTGTGTATAAACTAATATGTGTGTTTGCATATCATCATCATCATCATCATCATCATCATCATCATCATCATCATCATTAATATCAAGATCCATGGGCAGAAAGTCCGTAGGTGTTCAATGCACATTTAATTACCCGTGTGGTCCTGTGCCAGTATGCTCAAGTTGTGTAAATCCTTCTGGCACCAATCTTTGATATCATCTATAATTGTGTCGTGATTTCAGTTTTTCAGCTCCCTCTCATCCTTACAGCTTATTTAGTTAGCCCTACTCTTTTTGCTAGACTTTTCTGAGCTCTTGGACCTATGGGAAACAGTGGCAGTGACAAATAGCGCGTCCTATATGTTTAACACGTCTTTTAATTCTGGTGGGGCGACGCCTAGTGTCAGTGTTTTGCAACTGTTCACTAAGTCTTCCATTATCAGAACAGTGGCAAGTGTAATCGTAATCGTAATTCCCAGATTTCTACAGCGCTTAACGAAAGGCACGTCACAGGGACCAGCTCATTCATAGGCGCTCAGTAAAAACAAAATCAATAGGGTTCGGTTCCAGGTCAAGATCCAAGTCAGGCAGAGAGACAGCCTGGCAGCTACGGTGGGTAGAGAGATAAGAGGAAGAAGGGGTGTCAGAATAGGATCTGTGAAAGAGGAATGAATTTATTGGGTGAGATCCTTCACCATCGCTGCCCGTATACGTCTATCGTCATCATGAACTGCCTGCGGTGGCTCACTGGTTTAACACTCGTTGAGACCACCGGCATATAAAGACCTTTAAACCATACAGGACGGGCCATTTTGTCACTTACACTGAGTAGCGTATTAGGCTACCCTAGGTTAGCTAGGCTTATCGTAACACTCCTGCCTGTATATGCCAACTGACCTAATTATAGCATACGGAATATTCAGCGGCGATAATGCATTACATGGATAGGCAAACATTAAGTTGTGGATTGAATTAATTATGGTTCCACCAGTTATTACAAGAAACGAGGGACAGAAGCAGTTGGCACAAAATTGTCCGTGGTGCAGCCAATCCTCGGCTTGAGGACTGTTGAGGCCAGGGCATAAATCTCAGAATGTCTGATGTCAAGGAATGCCCCAGTGTATGAGAAATGCTACCTGCATGTGAAAATAGAACTTAGTGAACTACCAGTGATGAGATCAAAAGCTTGAGCTTTTCTGTTTCCGAAATTTTATTCCGACGAATACGAGGAGGAATACTGCCTGTGTATGAGTTGTAAGAGAACTCTCCCTACTGGTCCAGAGGTCTCCTAATGAAGGTACATTTTGTCCATGCATTTCGCTCATTCATATAGCTCGCACATCGCAAACATCCTGAAGACTAACACGCTGATGGTATGATGGTACTTACCTGGGTTGATCGTAATCATCTTGAGCAAAGTTCAAGTTGAGGGATCTCTTACAAAGCAGATGTTGAATAATGTATGCGTCCAATACGACAAATAGGCGGAATATATAGAGGTCATGTATGTGCTGTGAGGCAAATGGGTGATGATGGCAACATCATTTGCAGCTTAATATGGATGAATATGGCTCAAAAACTACGGAGGTTGCAATGGTAATCGAATTTAAAGCAGGAATTATACGGGGTGAGGGTCACGAATGCGGATCAGGTGTGTGACATCATCGGCAATTGATTACAAAAGTTAGTTTCCGATTGAAGCATCTGCATTTGATGAAGGCGTGGCAGAGGGATCGGGTAATCCATTCTGCCATGGAAAAACTGAATGAAAGAACTGGAATTTCTCCCGTGCGTAACGATGTATCCAGTTGCAAAAGAGTTTAGGCCAAAAAGACTGTGCATACATTGCAAAATATCATTTGTTTATATTTAATTTGTCCTATCCGACTTCTAGTGGGACCCGGTGGTGTAGTGGTATGGCCGTTGCCTCGTAACCGCAAGGTCGCGGGTTCGAATCTGCCTTAAACCGCTGCGTAGCGACCTTGGACAAGTTGCTCACCCGCAATTGTCTGTGAGGAAGGCAACGGGAAACCACCTCACTCATCTCATCTCCGGGTGGCGTAAAGCCAGTGGACCTGCCTTCTGTATTCTGGGTTAGTTTCCAAGCTGTGCAAGTAGCGATCGAAATTGCAACTAGAACTCGATAGTTTAGGTCACAGCCAGGATGGAGTATTTTAGCATTCCCTTCCACTCGCTCATGTAAATTTAGCTGGAAAATGAGAACCAATTACTGATCCGATTTTCAGTAGGCGAAATGGAAGGACTGGGAAACACCTAACACACTGCTGACGTAATATTATTTCAGCAATGCTCGCTTATATCGAGTATGTAACTACACACTAAAAAATTATTTGCACTTTTCATTTATGTATCCTAACGTCGTCACAATTTGAAGAATTTATAAACACAACTAAGTCCATTAACACAAACTTGAAGAAACGTTCTCAAAACCAAGATCTCTTAAGAACTGACTAATGTCCGGACATCACGATACTCGTCAAATGACTACTAACAACCTGATAAATTTGTAGAAAATATATTGCAAATTTAAGTCTAGAAGCACTTTCGGTGGACAATGGATGGGCCAGATTCGTCGTATTCTTGCTTGCTGATCCACATCTGCTGGAAGGTGGAAAGGGAGGCAAGAATGGAACCTCCGATCCAGACGGAGTATTTGCGCTCCGGAGGTGCAATGATTTTGATCTTCATCGTCGCTGGAGCCAGAGCAGTGATTTCTTTCTGCATACGATCGGCGATGCCTGGGAACATCGTTGAACCGCCAGACAGAACGGTGTTGGCGTAGAGATCTTTACGGATATCGACATCACACTTCATGATGCTGTTGTACGTCGTTTCGTGGATTCCACACGATTCCATTCCCAAGAAGCTTGGCTGGAACAGAGCCTCTGGACAACGGAATCTTTCGTTACCGATTGTGATCACCTGACCATCGGGTAGTTCGTAGCTCTTCTCCAGAGATGACGACGCGGACGCTGTTTGCATTTCTTGTTCGAAGTCCAAGGCAACGTAGCACAGCTTCTCCTTGATATCACGAACGATTTCCCTCTCGGCTGTCGTTGTGAAGCTGTAGCCCCTTTCTGTCAGGATCTTCATCAGGTAGTCGGTGAGATCTCTGCCTGCCAGATCCAAACGGAGGATGGCATGTGGCAGGGCATAACCTTCGTAGATGGGGACGGTGTGTGTGACACCATCACCAGAGTCGAGGACGATACCAGTTGTACGACCAGAAGCGTACAGAGACAGGACAGCCTGGATGGCTACGTACATGGCTGGCGAGTTGAATGTTTCGAACATGATCTGGAATTTAAAAGAATTAACTCTTCGCTAAAAGGCTCCTAACAGGGAAATGTACAGCAATTTACAGCAATTTTTTAAAATTTACTCTATCTCACTGTCATGTGTTATGGTTATATTTATCTGATCCTATATGAAATTAATGCCACTTTATAATGTTCAAGTCGCTTCTTCAAATCGATATGCCTCTAGTCAACTGTTATAGAAACATGGTTGGCCAATCCACAATGACAAATTTATATTGATGCTGCCATTTTAATATATAAAGCAGCTAATCCTAGTTGTAGAGCCAAATCTCTGAACACGGTTAGTTCCTATTATCAAAACAACCTTAAGTAACTTTACAGGCTTGTTGACCCAGAAATATGACTCAGGCAAACTCTAACCCAAAACAGGTTTTTGTCTTAAAAGAAACAAACTGAAGCCTGTAGTAGGACGTGGATAACTGAAGACGGGTCAAAGGATTAAATATTGTCTGGCTAGAGGCACTGCTGTAGTTAACACTCTACCTGTGTCATCTTTTCTCTGTTGGCTTTTGGGTTGAGTGGAGCCTCCGTGAGCAGAACTGGATGTTCCTCTGGGGCAACACGGAGTTCGTTGTAGAACGTGTGATGCCAGATCTTCTCCATATCGTCCCAGTTGGTGACGATTCCGTGTTCGATTGGGTACTTGAGTGTGAGAATACCTCTCTTGCTCTGGGCCTCATCTCCAACGTAGCTGTCTTTCTGGCCCATCCCGACCATCACACCCTAAAGTAACAAACATTGACTTAATTTACATCTGCAAGATTATAACATATCACCATACTGGAAAGGGATTTAAGAATAACCTATATTGCTTTAAAAATACATCTACGAAATTGAGTTACGGAAAATCATTCTTTCTTGTGTTTCTATGCCCATTGGCTGCAGTTTCTGTAGACTGTCTCTTACACAAACTATTCATTGGTTGGCATAATAAAGAGTTTATGTTTGTATCTCAAAGCAAGTAAATACAGTTACTTCCTAGATGCAATGATCAAGCAATGTATTTGTGTGCTAACATCGTTTTCAGGGCAGATGTTTGAGCAGATTGCCAGAGTGAGATGAGGCAAAGTACTGAATTATTTTTATTTTCCTCATTCCATGACAGTTATACGAGTATACTTGCTTAGGTTAAACTTTTGAGCTTCTTCAAAAATGGCAATGAAGCGGCTAGATGGTTTAAGAGGAATTTGAGTAGCCCACTAACGTAGAATATCTGTGTGGCAGCAGAAAGTATTCAAGGCTGTAATGTAATTTAATTGTCTAATATTACTGATTGCTACTTCAAAATTGTTATAAAATTACACAAATTGAAGCCTATAATAAAGGTGTTCTATTTTTTCAAAGCTCTTTTTTCTAGAAGAGGAAACGTTCTTCTTAAATCAGATGAAACCTCCTCTGAGAACGGAAGGGCCAAAAACGAAGCCTGTAAGCAGTAAATACCTAATGACACACAAAAGTGGCCAATAGCAGAAAAATGTTACGTCCGATATAAATATACTGTATATATATGATATGTATCTATATATATCTTAGTCCTTCCATTTTTTCCCAATATCCAAAAATGCGTTACCTGATGCCTTGGACGACCAACAATAGATGGAAAGACGGCTCTTGGGGCATCGTCTCCAGCGAATCCGGCTTTGCACATTCCAGATCCATTGTCGATAACCAATGCAGCAACATCGTCATCGGCCATTTTGATAGGTTTGGTTTATTGTTGGAGCTGCAACGGAACAAAACTCATTAGTTTAATTCCAGATGCAATGACGACAATTTATGTAGCATCGCCAGCAACGAGCTGCTTCTAGGGTGCTTTATAAGGTAGTCAACACAAGTAGGCATACTAATAGCTACATAATAGATATGATGCATGTGACGCATTTCCATTCGTGACGACTTTCAAACTTTTTGCAGAATTTTTACACCAATACAGTCTCTGTAAACCGCACAGTGAACCACTGCTCAAAAATTTTTATTGACACGGAAATTATGTGATTGGTTAAACTTCCAACACACACCTTTTATGAATTGTAAAATAATATGCCAGATTAAAACAGCATCAGAACCATTAACTAACACAAATATGCTTTCGCTTTTTACAGGTGGACCAATGAAAGATCTGGGATCGTGTCAGTCTTACTATTTACCAGTTCAAGTGTTTAGCGACATCTTATGGCATCAAAGGTCGTTGACGTCGCCCTCCTTTATCCAGGCTTAGAACTGGCACTACTCGAGTACGAGAGTGGCGGAGTTTTACTATTTTACATTTACGAATTAAAGTAGTAAACCCTAGAAAGACAATAACCTAATAACAGTGTGACATTAACATCCGGCATTTTCAAATTCAAATAACACAAACAACGACCTACCTTGCAAAAAAAGAACAGCGGCTTCACCAATCGTCGTTCGCTATCGTAGTTGATAGCCGTCTGCAAGATCTTATTTATATATCTCTATCGCCTACGCGTAGGCTTACCGGTCGACCAATCGAATGTGATTTCTCAAACAACGAGCGCTTTTCGGTTGCCGATGCCCATATAAGGTCAATACAGACAGCCACAGCTAACGGCTAAGCGATTCGGAGTTATCTGAATTTCAAATTAGTGAATCACCGCCCTCCGCACGATTCCAGACACCGCGGTTCACGCAGACCGCTTTGCAGAGCGCTCCTAGACCACACGACCAGGTAGCGGTCCGCAAGCTAGTCGGTGTGGTGCGATATCGGTCCGGGGCAGAAACGGTTCCGACTCCACTATTTTGTTGACAAGGATCACATTGAAGCGAATTTTCAGTCATTTATTGTCTTGATAGCAACATTTGATGCGAAACATCAACTGTTGCTATCAAGAGAAAATAAAAGCCCAAGAATTCACCCAAGATGTCCGTATTTCTAAATTTCCCCAGTCTAAACTATTTCCTCCCCCCCCGAATTACAATTATCTGACCCATCCCACTAACTCGCCAAAACTTCACACCTTGCAAGCTATGCGCACGTCTGTCTCTCAAAACTAAAAACACTCCTCTAGCACAAATCCTATCCTGAGTCCTCTTCTTCCCCTCACCTATCTTACCGTTCCATTTCCAAACACCATCCACCGTAGCCGCCTGCCTGCCCGCCTGCGTGACTTTTGGATCTTGACTTGGAACCCTTTATGGCTCTCCTGTGTAAGAAATTTGTTTTGACTGAGCCCCTTTGAATAAGATGGTTCCTACGACTTGGCTTTCTGTGGCTGCTACAGAAATCTGGAGTTGACGATTACGAGTTTACGATTACTTATGCAGCCGTAATTGACCTGACGTCATCGGTCACGTGAACTGATCACAATTTAATCGTGTGCAAAGTTCTATCACTTGCCTACTACACATTTCAATCCTTCCAACCCTCCTATCTTTGTCAGTTATTTACAGTCCAACCACTCCTCTTCTGTGAATAAGATGCGTCTGTGAATAAGCTGGTTCCCGAGACTTAGCTTTCGTTGGGCGCTGTAGAAATCTCGAGATTACGATTACGATTCTGCCGTAACACTTCTCCGCCCGTCGGTCACCTCATCCTTAAAATTTGCTAATCGCTCCATAGCCATAGCTGCCCCACCACCCTAGAATAAACTTCCCCCAGAACTTCGACAGAAATCTGACCCATCATACAAACTCACCTATGCTCCACCGCTTGCAATTTCTGCATTGGTCTTTCACTCAAACTGAAAATATTCGTCTTTCACAGATCCTATCCCGACTCCCCTTCTTCTTACCTCTATCTTCCCCTCCAATCCCAAACACCACCCACCGTAGCTGCCATGCGGTATGTATCTCTGTCTGACTTTTGGATCTCGAAATGGAACCGAGCCATTTTTACCTATCGATTTTGTTTTGACTGAGTCATTGCGAATAAGCTGGTCCCCGTGACGTGGTTTTCATTGGGCGCTATAGAAGTCTCGGGATTATGATTACGAATTTTTAGGAATGTTTTCGTCCCGAAACCGATATTGCACCACACCATCCATAGCCTTTGGATCCCGGCCAAGCCCCGCGCCTGAATGAATCAGTTGACTGCTTCAAATGCGATGAGTGTACGTCGGTCCCTTGGGTACAAATAATCGGCTCTTCGGTGGTTTCTATACAGTTAATGACTTTGTACGTATGGACTTTGTAGGAAATTCGACTAGGAGAATAAATTATCCAGTACCCCAATTCACAATAACATGCCCGTAAAATGTTCAAAATGTAAATGAGCATGTTTTTCTATAGCGACCGTATGTCCTCGACCCTGCATATTTTAAAATGAATTTATCGGCTTTGATCCTCCACCACCGCTGCCCCTTTGAACGGATGCCACGCCATTTAAGGGCCTGTGCACAGACCATGCTAGCCCGAGGTTAAAATCTCTGAACTATAGCCACTATCGATATGCGAACCGGCAACCTCACGCGGAGGTGCCTTGACGAACGCTTTAACCTACGTATGGTAATGCTTATAGGGTCTGCATACAACTAAGCTATAGATGTTTTAGAATTTATCCATTCAGATAAGATTAAAATGTAATGTGACTGGTGGAAATTGCTGAATTGGATCGGTGGAAAGGAATTGGAAGGAACAGTGGAAGAAACTGCGCCTCCATTTGGAATACTAACATTTATTTTTCTTAATTATTTTATCAGCATGGTCCAAACAGTTCCTGTACTATTTATTCATTCATAACTAGTTTAAAATAGATGATTGCTGGAAGGAATAAGTGGGTTAAACCGTCCATTAGTTGAAGTTTTGAGCATAATTGTCATCATTTAACTCTAGTTTTGGTATTCTGTAAAGTGTCCTCGCCGTACGTTTTATATACTCTAGCACGGATAGTAATTGTGTACAGCAGTTCACCTGACACTGTTAATTGATTAATGGCGATTTGATATTTTATGGTTACTACTAGACTTTTTAAAATGTAATAATCAATAACAGTTTTCTAACTATAGCCTTTCCACAGTTCCACATCACTCTCAAACAACATAAATTGTAAAAATAAAAAGTGTACTCATGGTAATAAAATTCCACCGAGAGGTAAAAGTAATAAGCCGACCTAGTAGTACACATTCATGACTGGTGTGTACTGTATGATTGGAATAAAGCAATTATACCCGGTATGTGCATGTAAGTAGGCCCTAATATTCCATTACAGTTAGGCCTATAATTATGACTTGGGCTGACTGCCTAAATACCAATACTCCTGGAAAAGTGCTTGGCGAAATTTGTGGGTTGAAATGGGAAACTGAAGCTTCCCTACTGTTTCAGATTTTTCATATATTAAATGTACGTGTTCATAACAGAGTTGCTTTTGCTCAAAGGTCTCCCCGACCCATAACTATTGTCAAGTTCCCAACCATAAATCACACTTGTTAGCATCAATATACCTATCTCAGTCCCTCGATTTCTGGCTTCTTTCTTCTTCTACAGGAAAAAGAATTTCCTTTGGCAGACATGGATTCGGAATACAAAGAAGCTGCGCCTCCATTTGGAAGACTACCGTTTATTTTTCCTAATTATTTTATCCGTATCCTCGAAACGGTTCCTCCACTACTTCTTTATTCCTAACTAGGTTATACTAACCTCGGTCGCAGGTTGTAGCCCTATAGATTACTGGGACAAAACAATGATTTGATGACTCGCACAAATTCATGGAATTGAAGTGGAGACAGCCCAGACAATTGTCAAAGGCTAGCGAAGTTGGGGCATAGAAACGCGGAGTGTGTGGGTGACAGTGGGTCATGGGTGGGTTGACCAGCAGGTATAAATGAGACGGCAAGTGTGGAAAACCACTGGATGGAGAAGGGAAGGGGGCTCGGGACAGAGACATGTATTGTATGAAGGCAAAGAGCCAGTTTTAGCCATCTGTGAAGGCAAACACAATATCGAGACCAAGTATCCGTGGAGTTCATGCAGACATTAAAGAAAAGTGAATCTCGTCGTCGTCAAGGAGAGGGAATGGGAGGGGACATAATGACTTTTACTTTAGACGGCAGGGTCATATAACTGAAGCGGAAACATAACTCTGACAATAATAAATGTTTTCTAAAGGTTGGCGAAAATGGGAAGGGAAGGAGCAACCTATCAACCAGAAAACTTTTCCTTAAAAGGTTATACATACAAGGTATGTATCACCAGTATCACGTGACGTGACTAAAGGGTCATGACCCCCGTGGTGAAAGGCCACTTTATACTGCTCGGCTATTAGACAGAGCTGCTGACAGATTTATGTTATTACCTGAGTAAAGGAGTGTACTTCTACGAAGTCGTGTGTGTAGCTGTATACATTCTGCTAATGTGTCACGTGTTCGTGTAGGCTGCATTTCGCCTGTACTCGTTCGATGATTCATTCATTAAGATCACCTACACTGAGCCCCTCTACAAAGACTGAGGCGCACCCAGCTCAGCTGAAGTGTTTGTGAAAGGTGAATGCGGCATCTCTGTTTGAAAAGAACCCACAGATTTAGAGGGAGGCTATTGCAGGTATGGTACAACCACTGAAAAGGAATGACGTTGCATTGTCAAAGTACGTGCAAAACGAACAAGTTAAATGTACACGCCTTTCTACAGCGACCGTATGGCCTCGACTCTGTTCATTTTTCAATGAATTTATCGGGTGAGATCCTTTTCAAGAAATACCACCCTGACCACTCTAGCCTCCTCTCCCCTCCTCTTTCTGGTCTCCTGCCAACCGGACTTTCTTCGTGACATGGCATATCTGACAACCCTACGGACTTGACGCAAGGCTCGAGAATAAGCTGGTGCCCTGCGCTTAGCTTTTAAGTAGCGCTTTACATAGAAATTTCGACTTTACGATTACAGTTACGATCCTTCACCACCGCTGCCCGTTTGAATGGCCGCCACGCCACTTAAGGTCTCCGTGTACAGAACGTGTTACCCCGAGATTAAAATCTTTGAAATAAGCCTCGACTGCTACGCGAAACGACATCTTCACGCAATCATTTCAGAGATTTAAATCTCGGGCTATTACGGTTCGTGCACGGGGACCTTAAATGGCGTGGCGTCCATTCAAACGGGCAGCGGTGGTGAAGGATCTCACCCGATAAATTCATTGCAAAATGAGCAGGGTCGAGGCCATACGGTCGCTATATAAAACCTATACATTTACATTTTACACAGGCGCCTTGACGTATGCCCGACGTATGCTACAAGGGCTGTCCGTCTTGGGTCGTGGAGCGAAGATTTCTACAGCCAGTCATACCTGAAAAAGGGCTGCAAAGCTTCAGTAAGCAGGCAGGAGCATTCCCTAACAGGCATCGCCAGATCCATACCGAAGTCTTAAATTCAATGAGCTGCGAAACAGGCATCCATTAAGTACGCCACACTTGTAATAAGAACATGGTCACATTTCCAAATGCCGTCAACACTCAGCAAGCGTTCAAGCTGCCCTATCCGCTCTAAAGGAAGACTAGCATAGATGGCACCACAGTACACAAAACTACTACTGATAAACGTTTGGAGGAATAGTTCAGTAACGATTGCGCGATGCGTCTGCCTCGTGCGAATAGTCTAATGGTAGCGTACTTGACCGTCAACCAAGATCAGTGTTCCCGTTAAGCGCACGCACAACTTTTGAGGATAGTGCGCACGCACATGAGCTTGTAGTGCGCAATTTTCATGTTATTTCAAAGCCATATTGAGCTCATTTTTACAGATCTTGGCATATTTAGCCTACTGTGTTCAAAAGGTCACAACAAAGCCAATGTTGCCAAAGCATATGTATTTGGCCGACACATACACGGGGGTCATAGTTGCCACCGGTTGCAGCGTGCCCGCTCCCACGAACCTAATGAACGAGGCTGTGTGGATTCTGAACCGTAAGTAAGTAAGTAAGTATGTCATTTGTTAACACGCCATATGTCCATTGATGAACCGTAGCCTCTATATATGACGGATGATCCCTGATATAAGGATCTAAACCTGACTGCTCTCACTACTAACTGATAACAAAAAATCCTTTAACTCGGTCTACAGTGTAGCAAGTCCTTCGTTTGAATTCCTATATTACACTTATTGCCTATAATGTACCCGACTGGATAGCGCCACAAGTTTTTAATATTTATATTCTACCTTCTGCAATTAAATAAAATGTCAAAAAGTAAATAATCTAGAAGTGGCTTTTTGCTAGAAAAAGAACTTGTGAACTATTTAAGACAAAGTGGCTAAACGAATTCATCGAGATTGAACTGCCGTCATTGAGTACAGAGCAAAACGCTATATTAAAGAAAGTTTTTACATAGTGTGACAATTCAGACAATGGAATTGGACTATCTTTAAGAACACATTGAATGCTGCATCAATCCGTGAAATGACCAATCATATTGATCAAACCCTATTAATAGAGTGACCAACTAAAGCTGAATAAGAAAAATGAGAACACAAATGTTAATATCTCTAAATAAGGGAAAGAGAAGTTATTTCGATATAAAAATGTGTGTTCAAAATGGGCAAAAGACTATATTTCAACAATAAAATGAAGGAACTATTTAGAAGCATTTTCTGTGGACAATAGATGGGCCAGATTCGTCGTATTCTTGCTTGCTGATCCACATCTGCTGGAAGGTGGAAAGAGAGGCAATAGTGGAACCTCCGATCCATGCCGAGTATTTGCGCTTCGGAGGAGCAATGATTTTGATCTTCATCGTCGCTGGAGCCAGGGCAGTGATTTCTTTCTGCATACGATCGGCGATGCCTGGGAACATCGTTGAACCGCCAGACAGAACGGTGTTGGCGTAGAGATCTTTACGAATATCGACATCACACTTCATGATGCTGTTGTATGTCGTTTCGTGGATTCCATACGATTCCATTCCCAAGAAGCTTGGCTGGAACAGAGCCTCTGGACAACGGAATATTTCGTTGCCGATTGTGATCACCTGACCATCGGGTAGTTCGTAACTCTTCTCCAGAGATGACGACACGGAAGCTGTTTGCATTTCTTGTTCGAAGTCCAAGGCAACGTAGCACAGCTTCTCCTTGATATCACGAACGATTTCCCTCTCGGCTGTCGTTGTGAAGCTGTAACCTCTTTCTGTGAGGATTTTCATCATGTAGGCGGTGAGGTCTCTGCCTGCCAGATCAAATTTTGGGATGGCATGTGGTAGGGCATAACCTTCATAGATGGGGACGGTGTGGGTAATACCATCACCAGATTCGATGACAATGCCGGTTGTACGACCAGAAGCGTACAGAGACAGTACAGCCTGGATGGCTACGTACATGGCTGGCGAGTTGTATGTTTCGAACATGATCTGGAATTTAAAACAATCTGAATGTCATATGGTAATTCTTGTACTTATCATAACCTTTTCTGGTCTTATCTGAAAACCTTGTTCATTTCACTGAAAAACTATTCAAGGCATCAATTGATAGTCGCTAGTTCTAATGGATATTCTTCTAGCGAAGTCTAGCAGAAACGTAAGAGGTCAATCGACAAAGACAGAGTTGCAATGAATGTGCCATTGTAATATCAAAGCATCTACTCGGCGATGATGAAGCCAAATCTGGGAATATGGTCAGTTTAAGGCATCAATTCAAACTGAAGTAGCTGAAGTTCCTCGGTGATCCAGAAAAAGCATGTGATTTTAAATATAACTTAAGCGAATAACAAACTCTATCTCATAACACTTTTTCCTCAACAATAATGAATAGGACGTGTATAATTGAAGACGTATCAAAGTATAAATTGTTGTCTTGTTGCAGTTTTATACTTTACCTGTGTCATCTTTTCTCGGTTGGCTTTTGGGTTGAGTGGAGCTTCCGTGAGCAGAACAGGGTGTTCCTCTGGAGCAACATGGAGTTCGTCGTAGAAAGTGTGATGCCAGATCTTCTCCATATCGTTCCAGTTGGTGATGATTCCGTGTTCGATTGGGTACTTGAGTGTAAGGATATCTCTCTTGCTCTGGGCTTCATTACCAACATAGCTGTCTGGCTGACCCATTCCAACCGTTACATCCTTCAAACAGAAATTGTTTAATTATTGATCCGCTTATGAAATTAAGCCCTTTGGTAGGCACGTCAGCGAATTGCCAGTGTCTTTGTCTTTCAACTAAGCATTCGTGGTTCCAATTCCGGTGCATGACATGAAATTGAAAATGCAATCAGGCAACCCGTGAAAACAGAATAGTCAGTTGTTGAATTGCTTTAGAAATGTTAACGCTTTATCCTCAAGGGACACGCATCTGAGGAATGAGTATACTAAAAAGAGGCTTCTATTCTGGCAGATACCGTTTGCAAGGGGGATTAGTTTATTTGGAGCCAGAGTGAATTTGTACTTTCCTAAAAGTGGCTGAGTTAGTGTTCAGGCTCTGACATGGTGAGGATGGATTGCTTACATTGCTGTGTATGATTTACTGCGGCATGTACAGGTATAGGGGCGGAGCCAAGGGTAGACTGCGCTTCCTAATTAGTTGGAGCTTGAAGATTGCTTGAGCCTCAGAGACTGTCTTTATGTTTGCTCAGATTTGTTCTGCATATCTAATGAGTGGATGTCTAATTTATATGCATAGAGTTTTCTGTGTATACAGTTGTGCGGTTCTATGAGAGACGTGTACATCAAGGTTTGAAATTTGAAAGTGCTGATATAGCAGAAAGATATTGAGTTGTGACTTTTATATAGTTAAGAAGTTTGATTTTGTCTTTGTTTTCGAGAACTCGTTGTCATACCGAGATTAAACACTTTATACAACTAAAGAAGTTGAAAGGACAAGTTATTATAGGCGAATATTGATTAGATTTCATAGTATAAGTCATAAGTTAGGGAACCAGCGCTGAGACTGGCGCTGTAGAGTTATATCTGATATTAGTCAGCAAAGTTGTCATATCGTCGTCATATCCCCGCCATAACATTCTCATGATATCGCCCTAATAATTGCCATAATATCGACATTATAGGTACATAATGTAGCGATAATATGAACATAACATGGTCATCGTGTCGTAGTTTTTTTGTTCACAGGTGTCATCACACAGTTGTCATATCGTCGTCATATCCTTGCCATAACATCGTCATACTATAACCATAATAACTGCCACAAAATGACCATTATATGGGGATATTATTAATATAATATGGTCATCATTTCGCCCTTTTTGTATACGGATGTCGTAAGTTACATAGTTGTCACATTGTCGTTATATACTTGCCATAAAATTGTCATATCGCAATAATAATTTGCATATAATCGCCATAATATAGACAGTCTATGGTCATCAAATAGCGATAATGTGAATATAATATGCTCATCCTATAATCGTCATTGATTACAGTTCTTGCCATACAGGTGCCATATCGTCGTCATATTCTAGTCATAGCATTGTCAGAATATAGCCATAATAATTGTCATAAAATCGAAATTAGACAATCCTAATATAGCGATAATGTGAATATAAAATAGTCATCATGTCGTCCTCTTTGTTCACAGTTGTCGAATAAAGTTGTCATATCGTCGTCATATCCTCGCCATAACATCGTCATACTTCAGTCATAATAATTACCATAACATCGCCATTATATGGACATATAGTATGGCGAAAATATGGACATAATATGTTCATCAAGTCGACGTCTTTGTCGAATGGTTTTTGTCACATAGTTGCCACATTATAATCATATCCTCGTCATAATATGAACATTATATGGTCACGAAATCGACTTCGTTGTATACAGTTCTCGTCATATAAGTGTCGTTTCTTCGTGATATCGTCGCCCTAACATTGTCATAATATAGTAATTACAATATATTTATAATATAGTGTAATATATTGTAATATATTACAATATATTTATAATATAGTGATAATGTGAACATAAAATGTTCAACAGATCGTCGTCTTTGTTTACAGTTGTCGTCACATAGTCGCCATATCGTTGTCATATTCTAGCCACAACATTGACATAACACAGCCATAAGAATGGCCATAATATGGACATTATATGGACATAATATGAGAATGATATGAACATATTATGGTCATAATATCGACGTCATAGCTCAATGGTTTTTCGTCACATGGTCATCACATTATATTCATATCTTCGCCATAGCATTGCCATATTGTCGCCATAATAGCTGCCATAATATGGGCATTATATGGTCATAATATAGCGATAATATCAACATAATATGGTCATCATGTCGACGTCATTGTTCAATGTTTTCCCCACATGGTTGTCACATTATCGTAATAGCATCATGTCAGATTTGTCGCCATAACAGTCGCCATATGATGCCCAATACATGATAGGAAAATGGCGGAAACAAGAACATAATATGGTCATCACATCGTCATTACTGTGTAGCTATCATCAAACAGTTGTTATCATCAAACAGTTGTTATATCGTCATCATATCCTCGCCTTAACGTAGCTGTAACTTGTATGGTCACAAAATGGCGATAATATGTGGTCATCATATTCTGGTCAAAGTACACAGTTGTTGTCATACAGTTGTCATATCACCATCATATCCTCGCCATTATTTTGTCGTAATATGGCCATAATAATTGACATAATATAGATATGGTATGGAAATAATATGGTGACAAAATGAAAATAATATGGTCATCATATCGCGCGCCATTATATACAGTTGTCTTTAAGCAGTTGTCATATCGTTGTCATATTCTCTCCATAATATTGTGATGATATAGTAATAACAATTGCCATAATATTGAAACTATATGTTCATAGTAAAGTGATAATATGAACATAACATGATCATCATGTCGTTGTCTTTTTTCACTGTTGTCGTCACACCGTTGTCACATTTTCGTCAAACCCGCGTCATAAGATCGTCATAACATCACCATGATAATTGCCATATTATGGGCATAATATGATCACAAATATGTCGAAAAAATGAAGATAATATGGTGATCATGTCGACGTCATTGTACATTGTGCAATGGTTTTCGTCACATAGTTGTCATATCGTAGTCATATCCTCGCCATAACATCGTCATACAATTTGAAATAATAACTGCCATAATATCGTCATTTAATGGACATAATACGGCGGTAATATGAGCATAATATGGTCATCATGTCAACATCATTGTACAATCATTTCTTCACATAGTTGTCACATTGTAGCCATATCCTCGCCATTACATTGCCACATTTTCGTCATAATAGTTGCCATAAGATAGGTAGCTCTCCTTTTTACCTCACTTCCTCACTCCCCAGAATTTTGAACAGACACCGAAACTATCCAGCTTTTTGAGCATGCGGATTATAGTTTTTCAGTTTTGGTGAATTTAGCAGATTAACATTACAGAACAGGCCAGTGATAGATGGCCATAACTGTTTAACCATTAAACCCTTTGCTTTAAAACTCACAGTCGTTAAGCAAACACATTATAATAAGGCAAATCGGTCTTCATACAGCGCTGAGGAAGGCTTTGCACCGAACAGATCAGTACCACATCGTTGGGACGGCTACGCTCAGCTGTACCGAAAACAGCGATAGAAAGACCGCGAGATACGCACAGAGAAAGATAAACAGGCAAGCAAACGGAGATAATACTACACTGCAGAGAAAGAAATAAGACTAATAAGCCTACCTGGTGCCTTGGTCTTCCAACGACGGATGGAAAGACGGCTTTTGGTGCATCGTATCCAGCTAATCCGACTTTGCACGTTTCAGTTCCGTTGTCGATAACAAGTACAACAACGTCGGCCATTTTTATTACCAAGTCTCAGCGGAAACGTAACTTTAAACGAGCAAACAACAGTTTAAATTAGTCTGTCATTTTTAAAACGATTGAAGGGTTTTGTAAAAGCAGAAAGGTTCAAAAGTGTCTTTGAACTATCTCACTACCATATATTTTAGAGAGAAAGCCATCATCTGGTTGTGATGTATCTTATACAATGCCATCTTGTAATTTCCATTTTAACATTTTAGCAGTTTTCGCAGAATTCGAAAGTGTGAATTTTATTCCATTATTCAAACAACTCATATAAAAATCGAAGCTTTATAATCCTTATTTAGAACTGATGACGACGACAACGATGATGATGATGATAATGACGAAAACAGCTATGATGACGATTGTAATTGTAGTTATGAATGGATATGGCGCGCTCTCTACGCTAACCTTAATGGCGTTAAATGTCATTGAGAACAGGAAGTTCATCAGTAAGTGAAACAATGCACAGATAATTGGGAGAGTCACCAGCAGCGGGCTCACGCACACACGTGGAGCCCAACCAACGGATTCCTATCCAGAGTTGACAGATGAGACGATGTTCAGAGTTCCTAGACCAAGTTGTGTTGATGGTGTAGAGCGAAGACAGGCGGTATTGTCCGCGATATAGCCCTACGATAACCAGGGCCTTTCAGAGATGCCGATAGGCCCAGGTCACTGCAAATACGAGGCCCCAATCTCGTAGCATGCGCATCATAAGCCTACTAACTAGCAGTTGTGAATTATAATACAAAAATGATTAATAAGTATTAATAATTATTACATACAAACATTTTTCAAAATCTGTGGCCTCTTCTCTATGTAAGGTATGAGCCAAAAGGCTCTACTGCCCCCTCCCCTCTGAAAGGCCTTGACGATAACACTACCACCCACCGGTTCCTCGTAGGTGGTAGATTACGCAGCGTCCGGATACCCCTCGAACCGCTGAGATGATGAATATGATGATGATAATTGTGGTGGTGGTGGTGATGATGATGGTGAATATTTGTCTTAGATTATTGCCATACGGCCCCTGAAGATGGGCCTAGTCAGACTAACGCGTCCCCCTGCAGTTGAAATTAGATCATTCGCCCTCAGTTGCCCGGCTTGTATGAGACCCTATCTAGGACTTTGCTCATGACCGTATAAGGTAATTGATCAGTTGCCTGTCCCAGTGTTTTGAAGTGTGTGCACAATAGGCCATGGCGCGCATGCGTGCGTGGGCGTTGAATAGATAGGCGTGTTTGTTTGGCTTGGGGCAAAGTGATACAGCCACCAATCACAGCAAAGCAAGGCTATTTATCGCCCACTCTCAACGTACCTGTCAAATTCCGCTCAGGTGCTTCGTTTAGGCTACTCATCCGTTGAATGCATTAGACAATACATCTGAATTTTTAGACATCTAAATTCTGAACTTCGTGATAACAGATCTGCTTATAATTAATAAACAGAGCCCATGGCAAATTAATTCTGATGAATGCAGTTTCTGCATTCTATGATTCTATGCTATTCGATATGATCGAGTGTCTCCATTGAGTTCAGCACATACACGTTTAACAACGCAGAATAGCCTTTAAGGAATCATCCAGAGTAATCGTAATCGTAATTCCGAGATTTCTACAGCACCCAACGAAAAGCACGTCACGGGGAACAGCTTATTCACTGGCGCTCAGTTAAAACCAAATCGATAGGCAAAAGGGGTTCGGTTCATACAAGCAGGGCAACTAAGACAGGACTGTGATCAAGGACGAGCGATATGAAGTCTAATCCTTCAAACAACTGCATTTAGCGACAACGAAATGGAAATACAACATCGGGAAAGCCGAAAGTTATTGACACCAGCATCTCATAAACGGGTTGACCACTCGCAGTCATTGACCGAATCGATTCACGGACTCGCGAAGTTATTGTAACGCAAAGGGACTTGACCCGAAACCGAACCCCTTTTGCCTATCGATTTGGTTTTAACTGAGCGCCAGTGAATAAGCTGTTCCCCGTGACGTGTTTTTCGTTGGGTGCTGTAGAAATCTCGAGATTACGATTACGAGAGGTCGCTGCAAATACACTGTATATATTAAATTAATATACATTCGAAAAAGTAGGCCTACGTCTCGTTATCTGCGTTATGGTTCCGGACTCATGTGCTATACAGTAGGCTTAAGTCCTCCGAAGATTAAGCCGCTGAACAATAGTACCGCTCGCCATCAAGCTACTGGAAGAAGTTTGTGTCGACCCAGACCAGCACAACAAATCTTTTACTTCTAGTAGCTTGGTGGCGAGCGGTGCTATTGTTCAGTGGCTTGCTCTTTGGTGGTCTTAGGCCTACTTTGTAGCACGTGGGTCCAAAACCGTTCGAAGATAACGAGACGTACTTTTATACAACGTATTAACAGCGACCTTTGGTTACAACTCAGAGTCTATGATTTGCTTCGGCCATTGGCTACGCGAGGTCAACCCGTTTATGAGTTTAATACTTTCGGCTTTCCGGATGTTGCTCGCTTAACCGTGACCTTGCGAACTCCATTTTTCCCACTTCGCCCGCCTTTAACTTCTGTTTCTCCCCTCTCACCTTTCTCCCCACCTGTCAAGCAGCCATCTCGGCCCCATTCACGCTCCAGTCAGCAGACACCTGTCCGTCCTTCCCGCCTCCCGCTATGTTTCCTTTTAGAACAGGCGTGAGCAATTAGTCATGCCATTATTAATGATAGCCCTGCCTAACGAATTTAATAATGAAGTTCTTACAAGTTAAAACAAACAAATATGGCTGAAAAAAACTAAACAATAAAATCTACGCTTATTTTGATACTAATATCATCGTCGTCTTGCCCACGTTTGACGAAGTTAAATAGGTAGATTTGGTACATAGAACAAGTTTTCCGGTTGCTTAAGCCCCAGTTTCGTCCTGCGGAAGGCGAGAATAGCGCCACCGACGCTGTAACTGACTTCTGCAATGCCACAACATTCTTTATGAAAAGATGAAGCTATGGTGTCAAGAAGAGAGCGTTTTTAGGTGAAGAAAATATGAATCTGCGAACCTCTGCAAGATTTATTCGATGAAAGTATTCCGAGACAGGAGATGAAAACTAGAATCAAGAAATTTATCATATACCGAATGACTAAAAAATTTCAGCCTTATCCCAGAAATCTTAATAGCAAAAAAGGTTAAACAATTTACTACTGTACTGTAGCTCCTTGGTAGCAGAGAACCCAGCAGAGGATAAATTTAACTTCTCTTGTTAAATATGCAGATTTAGCAGATGAAACAAGTTTTCGCACAGGGTTGCACTGTTATTTGAACCGAATGTGGTCGAAGGGAAGGCGATAGTGGCGCCACCAAAGCTCTAACTGATTTCTGCCATTCCTAGCTTCAGAAATCGCAGAGTCAAGGCTGCGGTGTGTGCTCTACTACTTTTAGTTCTAAAATATATTTGTCTTTCAAGAAGCTCATTTAAAGCAGACTGGGACTGAGTAGCCAGCTCATCTCCTGTTTGTGCACATCTATAATTTACACTAGGTTAACTTTAATGACTGGTACGCTAGTTAGCTGATATGTTTAATCATATTCCGGAAGTCTCCAACCCCAGGGAAGGGTTACAGTGGGTGGGCCCACTGGCTTCCGCGCCATTGAAACCGTAAAGGTCTGGTAAATCGTAAATATTTTTAGTATGCGAATCACTGTTCCGTGTCCAAAACCTTGATTTCTGCCATCTATTCACTCCTGTTCCACAAATCCTATCCCGGTACCTTATCTCACTTTCCAGTTCAATTCCAAACACCATCCACCGTAGCCGTCTGACTCATGGATCTTGACCTGAAACCGAACCCTTCCTTCCTAACGATTTTGTTATGACTTAGCACCTGTAAATAAGCTGGTTCCAGCAACTTAGCTGTCGTTGGGCGTTGTAGAAATCTCGAACTTACGATTACTATTGCCGGTTCAAGGGCCAAAGAAATATTCATGAGAGACGATAGAAGTTTTATTATATCTGTAAGAGTGGTGCTAGTTCCAACCCTGGATATTAGGAGGGCGACGCTAATCATCTTCGTTACGACACCGTTAAAGAGAAACTGTCATTAATCCACGAGTATTTTGTTCCACGAGTGTCGGTCGTGGAAAAGGTAATTTCCTTCGCACAATAAAACCATTCATTTAGTGATTTGTATACTGGATCAGAAGTTCATAAGCGAAGACCAAAAAGGGAGAGGAAGACTGTTGACCGAATCCAACACAATGCATTACACACAAGATTTTAAGGAAGTGTGGGAACAGTGGAAGATTACAAGACAGACGTACACATGTACAAAGTCAACTAATAAGAAATTAAATTTATCCCACCCATCTTCAAAAAAGGCTGGAGTCGGGAAGACACTACTCTTATAGGCGATACTCTACCTTCACAACCTTACATAATCATAGCATAATCTGATAGAATTCAGTGCAAACGACATTCCGGATTAACATTCTTTTTATTACCGTCGTTAAGCAGATTAAGTGGAACGGAAAATTGCGTTGTAAAAAGGAGTAACGAGGGGCTGAGGAATGTTATTTTAAATGGATAACACGCTTCAGATTCACATTTCTCTGCGTCGTGTGCGTTAAAGTTTGAAAGCAATAATGAACTGCTTACAAAAAAGGCAAGGAGATTAGAAGCATTTTCTGTGGACAATAGATGGGCCAGATTCGTCGTATTCTTGCTTGCTGATCCACATCTGCTGGAAGGTGGAAAGGGAGGCAAGAATGGAACCTCCGATCCAGACGGAATATTTGCGCTCCGGAGGAGCAATGATTTTGATCTTCATCGTCGCTGGAGCCAGGGCCGTGATTTCTTTCTGCATACGATCGGCGATGCCTGGGAACATCGTTGAACCACCCGACAGAACGGTGTTGGCGTAGAGATCTTTACGAATATCGACATCACACTTCATGATGCTGTTGTATGTCGTTTCGTGGATTCCACACGATTCCATTCCCAAGAAGCTTGGCTGGAACAGAGCCTCTGGACAACGGAATCTTTCGTTACCGATTGTGATCACCTGACCATCGGGTAGTTCGTAACTCTTCTCCAGGGATGACGACGCGGAAGCTGTTTGCATTTCCTGTTCGAAGTCCAAGGCAACGTAGCACAGCTTCTCCTTGATATCACGAACGATTTCCCTCTCGGCTGTCGTTGTGAAGCTGTAACCTCTTTCTGTCAGGATCTTCATCAGGTAGTCGGTGAGGTCTCTGCCTGCCAGATCCAAACGGAGGATGGCATGTGGCAGGGCATAACCTTCGTAGATGGGGACGGTGTGTGTGACACCATCACCAGAGTCGAGGACGATACCAGTTGTACGACCAGAAGCGTACAGAGACAGTACAGCCTGGATGGCTACGTACATGGCTGGCGAGTTGAACGTCTCGAACATGATCTGGAATTGAATTTAAAACGACTGTGCCGAATGATTGTTGAATAAACTTTAATCTTCCTTAGTGTTTTCTGTGTATGTATTACTGTCGTAAACAGGAGTAAACAACAAGGAACTAAAAACAAACTGTTTTGCTTCCATCATTGCAGAATGACGTCTAAATAACTGCACTTCTAGAGGCTTGTTGTTGACCCAGAGAGAACTAGGTGGCGATTTTCCAAGACACCGCCCAAGCATAGAAAAATGTACACCATTT
Source organism: Norana najaformis (assembly GCA_964023275.1). Classification (NCBI taxonomy): domain Eukaryota; kingdom Metazoa; phylum Annelida; class Clitellata; order Crassiclitellata; family Hormogastridae; genus Norana; species Norana najaformis. The sequence continues at coordinate 9,061,067 of OZ029913.1, read as the reverse complement.
GACTTGTGAACGGATAAAAGTGTCAGAGTGTAGAATGGTCAAGAAGTGTCTTGGCATTGTTGTCTGGCTAGAGGTATTGCTGTAGTTAAACATTCTACCCTTGTCATAGTATTGAATACTTGCATTTTAATTTAATTGTTGACCATATTCGTAACTCGTTATCGTTCCAAGTACCCTACCTGTGTCATCTTTTCTCTGTTGGCTTTTGGGTTGAGTGGAGCCTCTGTGAGCAGAACTGGATGTTCCTCTGGGGCAACACGGAGTTCGTTGTAGAACGTGTGATGCCAGATCTTCTCCATATCGTCCCAGTTGGTGACGATTCCGTGTTCGATTGGGTACTTGAGTGTAAGGATACCTCTCTTGCTCTGGGCCTCGTCGCCGACATAGCTGTCCTTCTGACCCATGCCTACCATCACACCCTGAAAATTAGAAATGATTTACTGAATCAGTGAACAAAGGATGTAATAAAAAACATAATAGCAAAATACCGCCCCAAAAACAACTAACAAGCTACCAACACCATTTTTAGAAAGTCCACAGAAATGGGCACCAAGCATATGCCTCTGCAGTTCACAACTATAGGTGTCATACAGGAGAGCCTATAACCATATATAAGCAATAGGTGTTCTTGTCATAATTGCATAGAATGCTTTTAGACTATACTTTGCGCAATTCCTTGTGTACATATATACTAGAACCGTCTCGCATTTAAATCTAGAATTCTACGGCTAATCAGCTGACGAAGCCTTTTCACCTTATCTTAAGATGCACCTTTTTAGATCTGTTAAATATGTTTAAGCGCCTTTACGTGGTGCTAAAAAGACGCTAAACAGTGGTTAAATACAAACTTATGAAAATATAAAGTAATGCAATAATTAAACAATAACGGTGCATCAATTATGTTGGGCTCTTTTAGCAAAATGGGGTCAACTTAAATTCTGGTGAGACATACAACTTAGGCCTACCTGATGCCTTGGTCGGCCCACGATGGATGGAAAGACGGCTCGCGGAGCATCATCCCCAGCGAATCCGGCTTTACACATTCCAGAGCCATTATCGATTACGAGAGCAGCCACATCATCATCCGCCATCTCTTCAGGTTCTATAAAACAAAAAGCATTTCAATCTAAATCCATATAAATTAATATGGCATATTTGAAAAACACTAATACCAAATTTAAAATGACATTCACCCGTTTCAAACTTTGAAAATACTAAAGCCCTTTTTTAAATTTCATCAAATCAAATCCAATATGAACTTACGCTATGGAAATTCTTAAAAATTATTTCAAATAAAGTTCATCCTTTGCGATCATGCGCGTAGGCCTGCTAGTGCTGAAGATTCAAGTTAAACGCAAACTCCACACAGGTACCAAACCGACGAGTTTCCGAACTGACCTACTTCACACGTTCATCCACTGCATGCAATTAACCAATTATCCAAATTCATTTACTCAAAGCCCGTCTCAGTTTTAATAAAATCTTCAAAATCCTGTTTCTGGTCTTCAATTATACGTACCTTTATCTGCTACAGGGAGAATCAAAAATGCTCACTGTAACGCATCCGTTTATTTATATATCCCAGCCTGTGCGTGAATCACGCGGCGTGTACCGAAACATGTGCTGGCGATGCTCCCGATCCATATATGGACTTCGTCTAAACTATTTCCTTTTATGGTGATATCTTTGCAGCGCAGAGCGAACCCTGCTGATGCATGCATAAGTAGGCTACAGCTTGCGCATGTCGGGGGAGCGAACAGTCGGTTAGAACGGCCGGCCGGCCGGCGAAGCAACATTGCACTGCAACTGTATTCGCTGTTATTTGGACTGGGCGGGACGGCTTCTAGCCCTCTCGCGTCGCTCCTAGTCCACATGATTATTAGATATGGACTCTGGTCCCGGATCAGAGTAGTTGAATTCTGGCCTACAGCAAAATCTCAATAATAATAATAAATTCATCGTTGGTAAAACTGCCTTATGTGGACACCGGGGCACTAAAGCATTTATTTTCTTATTTGTTCAAAATCTATGCAAACATTAAAATGATTATCAGGCAGTCAACGAAGCGGAACGTTCCAGTTGTAGACTGGTCCTTTTATTCGTTACTTAGCACAATCTAACGGCAGTAGACTTATTACCTGCCTTATTGTTTATTCATGTAGTGATTTGCAGTGGGAGCTGGGTAGGCGGCAGACGGGCGGTTGCAGCGCCCAGTAAATCGATTCGTGCATTAGCCTGTATGTCTGAGCAGCCATGTCAGCCGTCTGAGTCCTGCGTCTCCCGCCTGCCTCCGCTCTGTCTCTGAGTCAGTAGTCTGTCTGGTCCAGACAAAGGTTTTCGCGCTACGAGGGATTAACATAACCATGCTCCGCAGGTTGTGTAGAGTTCGGTAGCAGAGCAGAGAAAGGTGGTTGAACTGTTGCTGGTTTCACCGGCTATGACTATTGGACGACATAGTGGGAATGATGATGATGATGATGGTGATATGATGATGATGGTGTTGATGATGGTGATGATGATGGTGATGATGATGATGATGATATAATGTAAATGTGTAAGTGCTTCAAAGCACTGAATGGCCTCATGCCAGACTACATCTCTGAATTTTGTATTCGACTCGGAGACAATGTGAACAGATGTCGGCTGAGGTCCTCGTCGAGGAACCTACTGCAGGTCCCAAGGTCTACCACGCGGTTTGGCGAAAGCTCTTTCTCGATTGCCGGACCCACTGCGTGGAATAGCCTTCCCGACCACGTGAAGAATGCTCCATCCTTGGATAACTTTAAGAAAGGGCTTAAAACGTTTCTATTTAAATTATCGTATGACTGTAGTTAATTTTCTATTGTCGCCTGAACTTATGTACAGCGCCCTTTTCTTCGGCCTCGGTCGTGTTACGGCGCTATATAAATTGTCTTATTATTATTATTATTATTATTAATGTAGTGATAAACATGATGATGACGACGGTGATAATGATGACGATGATGATGATCATGATAATGTAGCAAGGTACTTTACCTTTATATAATGCCCTTTAAGAGCGCTGAAAGATCATGATGATGAGGAGCAGGACGATGATGATGATATTGAAAGATGATAATGTTGATGATTATGAATCGAATTATGAAGACATCAATGAAGATGACGATGGTAACGAGATAACAAATAATGATAATTGTTTTTTAAAGAATAGATACCGCGAGGGGCGTCGTCCATGAAGGACGTCCGCAAATAGGGAGGGAGGGGTCGCCTGATTGCGGACAAGAGAAGGGAGCTATTCCCAATGCGGACGTCCGCATCCAAATTTGGTACACAAAGTTTTGTTCCATCCTGTACCATTTAAGCATCAATTTCAGTCATTGTGTATTGCGTTGGATTTAATTACAGACACGACTGGACGCGGTTGCATCAGTGTACCACACGCCATAGCTTAGTTAACCCAGCCATATCAAAAGGATGGCCTGTTCTAGGCCCTAGTACTCCGTCAGAGTGCAGATGTCCGCAAGGGGAAGCGGAAGTGGTCCTCCAAATGAGGACTAGGAGAGGGAGGGGGTCCAAAGTGAGTCATTGTTTTCTGACGTCCTTTATGGAATACCCCAGGCCGTTCCACGCTCGCGGGCCAGCGACCGAAAAGCGCGACCGCCCCTTTGAAACCTTAGACGCCGGGCGGAAAATCCAGCGGGAAAGTGCCATCTGGTGTCAGATAGCCTTTCACTTCTGAGTACAGCGTGTAATTCCACGCGCGTCATGTGAATTTGACAAAAGGGTTGTGTCTGGTAACGCAGCCCGCAGGGAAAAGGTCATTCGGTTATAAAAAGCCGTTGTCGTGTTTGCATTTGGCTCGATGATAAACCCGCAACAGTTAGGGCATCGGTGAGTAATGTTGACAGAGACGTGCAATATGTTGACCCTACTTTACGTTACCTCTACCCTATAATTATTGTAACTGTGATTAGAATTTGTATAGCGCCGCTTCGGGGGAAACGTAACAGAGGCGCTCTCCACGCCAGCCGCAATGATTAGAAGTTCATCGTCAACATTTTATCGTTAAGCAAACGATGCTCAGATAACCAGAAAAGGCACCAGTGGTGGTCCCCCGCATACACGTAAAGCCTAGCCAGTGGATTCCCATCCTACCTTACCTTACTTTGCCTTACCTTATCTTACCTTACCACGAGATTGGACGATATTCCAACTGCTATTGGATTGAAGCAGAAGTAAAGGATTTTGGTCTTGAAATGATAGGACCATCAAGTCCCCTTGGGGCAAAGGGGCTCTGCGACCTGAAGAAGATCCTTATGAAGCTTCGTAAATGTATTAGGCACTTTGTGTAGGTCTACTCTATCATCGTCATCATCGTCGTCATCATCATTATCATCATCATCTGTGGCATGCTTCTCACTGGAGCGTTGCCGTTTCCATAACGTGTAACCAGCCGTCTCTATTCTGTGCTCATGTCCAGGCCGTATATAACCCGAAGTTCAGTGGGCGTAGGTCAGCTTCCTCTGTAGAGACACTTTAAGCGTTCGATTGAAGCTACGATGATTTCATTAAGTGTCTTTGTAAACATTAAGATGTCTGTAACCAGCTGTTGTTGGCGATTCAACAAATGGCTCCATCAGTTAACAGAAAAAAGCAAGTAGTCTATAGTGGAGGTTTGCAGTTTTCCAAATATTGTTTCAGGACAGCTAAACCCTTTGTAGATAATCGGATTTCAACCCTATACCATTCAACAGTAACGTCATGCAGTTCTTTTAGATGCGTTACAAATAGCAGTCGAGATCTTGACTTATACAAAAAGCAAGCCTATGCACGTGGCGCCTATATAAACGGGCATCGGTGGTGAAGGATCTTACCCGGTAAATTCATTGAAAAATCAGCAGGGTCGAGGCCATACGGTCGCTATAGAAAACCGTGTACATTTCACATTTACATTTAGGCCACATGAGGTGTAGTCACGCGGCCATACAGAGCAGATTCCAGTACATTTTACTTCCCTTTCGACGTGTTTTACAATGCGTTTGCTTTGCTTTCTTCCTGATCTGAGTTTAAAATAGCAGTTGTAGCCTAACACTAGGTGAATTTCATGCAGGTAATGTCAGGTTTTTCCAAGTAGCAAGCAACTTCCTTGTATGAATATTAAAAAACGTATGCGATTTAATTAACCATCAATTGATATTTATAGTCGAGTGAGGTAAGCATAAGCTCTGCATGGGTCGACTTAAACCAGTTTGAAGTGACTGCTAACTACTCTGTCTTCTATTATAAATATCTGCATTGTCAAACCGGTGCGAAATATTGCAGTATAACTGCCTCTTTGTATTATTTAGCCTACGGCTTGTCGTATTTCTGCTTAACATGTGTATTACATTTGAGTGTTAAAAGTTTATCAGAGATCTATTATAATAAAACCGCATTTTATTGGATGGGGACTTTAAATGTCGTGATGCCCATTCAAATGGGCATCGGTGGTGAAGGATCTTACCCGATAAATTCATTGAAAAATGAGCAGGGTCGAGGCCACACGGTCGCTATAGAAAAACATGGTCATTTATACTCACATTTACGTGGGCTACTGGCTGCCTTAATTAAACAATAATTTTTAAGCTGAGGACAAGTCTGGACATAACGAGTAACCGATGCAACAAAATTAATTGTAGTGGGTGAAGGGCAACGGAAACAGAGGTAGACATATGTCAGATATAGAAGATTGAGAGAGAAAGACGCAGATATATATATATATATATATATATTATATATGTATTATATAATATTATATATATTATATATATATATCTTATATATATATATATGGAGGGAGGAAGGGAGAGAAGGAGAGGGAGATAAAGAAACAGACGGATCTTATGAGTGAGTAACAGAGTAATGAGTGAGTGAGCGAGCGAGCGAGACTGACTGACTGACTGACTGACTGACTGACTGACTGACTGACTGACTGACTGACTGACTGACTGACTGACTGAATAGCACAGTGACTAATAAGATGGCGGCTGTGATGGCCGGATTATGGGCGTCTTTGCAGATCTCTAAATCGAGTCTTAACGAGGCAAGTTGGGCGAAAGGGATGACTCATTGGACTGCCGGTACCCCAGGCTTTATTTCATCATAGATCAAAGGCTTTCTTTGCAAACCCAAAGGAGCATTAAAGGCTGTATTTACGGCTTCCAAAAATTCTGCAGATGAGTCATTTTCTTAACACTGCGCGAATAAAATTAAATATTTACAAATTACAACGCATGCGCATATGTCTACTTAGCTGACGAAGTGATAAATGCGACGCCTTTCCGTCAGGGTAGAGATGGCCAGGTCTCCTCTGTAACGGATTCCTGCCGTAGGGGTTGACTACTGTTGGCGCTATTACATCCCCTTGGCAGAAATCGGTTATTCCAAACAACTGATAATTGCTGATTTGTGTAGCGCCCTTTGTACAGACCTAAACAGTGCGGCGCAGATCTAGCAAATGTTGAGCTTATAGCCGACATAACACTATAATAATATTAATAATTAAACATTTATATACACAGATGCATACATAACCACATACATACATACAAAAATACATACATACCCACATACATGCATACATACATACCCACATACATACATGCCCACATACATACATACCCACATACATACATGCCCACATACATACATACCCACATACATACATGCCCACATACATACATACCCATATACATACATGCCCACATACATACATACAACATTACATTCATACATACATGCATACATACCCACATACATACATACAAAAATACATACATACATGCATACATACCCACATACATACAAAAATACATACATACATGCACACATACATGCACACATAAAAATACATACATACATACCTATATACATACATGCATACATACCTAAAAATGTGCATAGTCACACAAAAGGCTCTGTCTTATGTTGACAGACAGACAGACAGATGTAAACCCATAAACATGGCGACGATAGTAATCGCCGGCTTATGGACGTCTGGAAAACTTTGAATCTCAATGACAGTCTTGACAGACAGACACACAGACAGACACACAGACAGACACGCAGGCAGACAGACACATAGGCAGACGTGGATAGAGAGTCACTTAGTCATAGCAACGCCTCTGTATTTGACACTTGAGAATTATTAGTATACTTGATACTCGAGGCTTTATGAAAAGCAGCCATTCATGCAGGCATATTCCGAAGCATGACAAATTTAACGTCCTCTTATTCTTATGTTCTTAGGTAGACCTATTAGCGTTGTATGCGGTTGAGCAAACATGTCGGCTCTTTATTCAGTTTGCTGAATAGACTTTGATGTTGACTACGATCTAAAGTCGACCATTTTTGTCGAGGACATAAGCTATTTATTACGTCGGCTAGTGGCAAAAGTACACTATGTAGCATTGTAGCTATGGCCTCCTTTTATAAATGGGAATCACCAAGACATTAATAAATAGAAGCATACACACATACAGTACATATATACACAAATACATTCGTACATAAATATATACATTCATATAATATATACATAGATGCATATATACATACATAAATGCATACATAAATATATGCATTCATACCTATATACATGCATACATACCCAAATACATACACACATGCATGCATACATACGTACATAAATACATGCATACATAAATACTATATATATAGCTATAAGCATGCATGCATACCTGACCACATACATACATGCATGCATACACACAGAGAGAAATATTCATTATATATATATATATATATATAAATATATATATATATATATATATATATATATATATATATATATATATATATATATATATATATATATATATATATATATATATATATATATATATATATATATATATATATATATATATATATATATATATATATATATATATATATATATATATAGCGCCGACATTCATCTGTAATAAAATATCACCTAAGTAAAAGCGAAGCGTGTTGTTGCTACTGGACACAATAATTAGAATCTGTGTTGTACAAAATCACTTTTGTCAAGGTTAGTTTGTGCAGTCCACCGTTGGTTATAAAGCTAAGCAACTTCAGGTCCAATAGAAACTTGTAATTAGTATCGGGGTACGTAACAGCCCTGGCTGTAAAAGCCGTTGGGCTAAACTGTCTACCCAGACAGCCACAACTGTTGAGCTTACAAAGACCATGTAGCCAGTAGCAGCCAGTTGCCACCAGTGGCAGTCACTGTTGCATGCATAAGTCACATACATATTTAAACTATCTAAATTAAATCCCAGATTGAGCTAAATAATACGCCGCCGTATATTGATCATTAGGATCACGAAGTTCAAATAAATTGTTGAAAGAAAGAATGAATCTTATTCTTAGAATTAGGTCAAAGCTAAAATTTGCTTATCGTAAACATGAACTCGACATTTCTACAACATCCAACGAAAGCTAAGTCGTGGAAACCCGTTTATTCATAGGCGCACAGTCAAAAAATCGTTGGTGAGGGAAAGAAGGGTTTGGTTCCAGGTCAAAATCCAAGAGTCCTGTAGGCAGGCAGGCAGGCAGGCAGGCAGGCGGGCAGGCGGGCAGGCGGGCAGGCGGGCAGGCGGGCAGCGGGCAGGCGGGCAGGCGGGCAGGCGGGCAGGCTGGCAGGCTGGCTGGCTGGCAGGCAGTCAGACGGCTACGGTGGGTGGTGTTTGTAATTGGATCTGCAGGAGAGATAAGGGAAGAAGAGGAATGAGGGTAGGATTTGAGTTCCAGTGGGAGTTTCTTAGGGGCGTAACTAAAGTATTCGGTAGAAGCACTGATGCAGTATTATGGTCGAACTGGATCGTAATTTGATGTGATTAGATGATTACGCATATACCGAATGCACAGGTGCAAAACAATGGACTTCGGGAGCAACTGAAAAAAACGTAGCCTAAAGCACACACGTGATTTGGCGTCAGTAGGCGGCATTGTAACCGACTTGTTGACTTTTGAACCCACGATCGATAAGGCCTCTGTTGCAAGTTGCATAACGCATCGTATGACGCGTCGTATCGTGTCACACGAGTTTACAGTATGTAGATTTGTTTCTGAACTCGTCCCAAAATACATAACCACGAAAAGAGTAACGATAAAATCGCGTGATGACTGTCCGTAGGTTGGGCTCCACGTGTGCGCAAGAACCGACCAGCTTGGTTAGCTACATTGGTTAACACCTACGTCTCTGAGCGCGAGGATGCCGGTTTGCAATATCGATAGTGACTATATTTCAGAGATTTGAATCTCGGGCTAGCACGGTCAGTACGCGGGGACCTTAAATGGCGTGACGCCCATTCAAATGGACAGCGGTGGTGAAGGATCTCACTCGATAAATTCATTTTAAAATGAGCAGGGTCAAAAAGGCCATGAAGCAAAACGTGTACATTTACCAGTTACTTGACTTAGGCCTATACTTGCTTACACGTGAACTTGTTTTAATGAACTTGGATACCACTTAGACTAGCAGTCGCAGCATTTTTGAGAGGTTCAAAAGGCGATATATTAATTGTCTACATGCATGCATACATACGTACACAAATGTAAGTGTAAATGTAAAAGCACAAGGTTTTGTATAGCGACCGTATGGCCTCGACTCTGCTCGGGTGGAGATCCTTCACCACCGCTGCCCTTTTGAATGGGGTCCAAGCCATACATACATAATTACACAGATTCAGATGTGCATGCCAGGAAGGGCATACAACGTTTTTTAGTTCGGTTAAGTCATCTAAATTCAAAACCAGATTCGATTATGGGTTACAGTTAGTTTGAAATCTACTGCACACGTGCGAGTCATTTCAACGCATATTGGCGAGTGCTCATGATCAGGCATGCCATTGCGTGGCCCAGTTTTTCTTTGTCCCATCGCGTAGTGAAACAGTGACAATATGTTGTCGAGTGCAAGTTCTGCAAGCGAAACCATGTAATAAAAACGCCATGCATTTAGTCTTTGGAGCAATAGTGGGTGCTAAAAGGTGTGTCCTTATTTTGTACACGTGCGGTTTTGCAGTTTACTGATGCATCTGTTATAACGTTGTGCACGATGTTGTCTGGTTAATGTGAAGAAGCCTAGTTACTCTTCCCAAATTTAACATATCGTGGACTTTGGGACATCTGGTTTCGCAGACTTCAAGCGTGGCTACCGGCATAAACAACTTTGTACACACGCATGTGTCTAGCCATACTTTCTCCAGGGCTGTAGGTCGGTGTGAAGACAATTCAGGACTGAGGCGAAAGCAGTTCCGAAAGATATTGTAATCGTAATCATATCGTAATCGTAATTCCGAGATTTCTACAGTGCCCAACGAAAGCCGCACCGCGGGAACCAGCTTATTCGCAGGCGCTCAGTCAAAACAAAATCGATAGGCACAAGGGTTCGGTTCCAGGTCAAGATCCCACGTCAGACGGAGAGACAGTGTGGCAGCTACGGGGGTGGTGGTGTTTGGGGTTGGAGAGGAGACAGGGATAAGAGGAAGAAGGGGTATGATTGCTTCATGTGAACTATACGTCAGATAGCACTTTCCGGCGCTTCGTTCGTCAGAATCACGCTTTGTCTTTATTACGACTGCATAGGTAAATGTAAATGTACACGTTTTTCTATGACGACTGTATGGCGTCAACCCTGCTCATTTTTCAATGAATTATTTGGGTGAGATTCTTCACCACCGTTGCCCGTTTGAATGAGCGCCAATCCATTTAAGGGTCCCCGTGTACGGACCGTGCTAGCCCGAGATTCAAATCTTTGAAAAAAGCCACGACTTGGACGAGAACCGGCATCCTCACGCACAGAGACGCCTTGAGGTACGCGTGCTGCTAACCAGGCCAGTACATTTGCTGGGCGAAGGTTTGGGCTCCTACTTTTCCACTTACTAAAGTCTTGCTTGCTATCGAATTTCCCATCAAAGCAACAGGATACTTTAAAATTCGCCTCGCTATATTATGTCAAAAGTGGGTTCAGTCTGAACCACCCAGACTCTCACATTACATCGGCATAAACAACTTAGTCCCCGCGCAGATGTCTGGCCAAGATTTCTCAAAGACTGGAGTGTAATTAGTTACCTATAGGGTACACTCCCACCGGATGCTTCTGTCTGACCAGATGGTGACTACAGGACGCCGCACCTTATGTGCATTCTTGGCGTGCTCTAGTGTCGTTATTATAGGCCAAATGGTGAGCGCTGACTGCAGCCTTCTTACAAATGGCGAAGAAAGCCACGAGTAACAGCTTTCGACCAACTGATTAGGTTAATTATTCACGCATTAAATACCCGTCATCTCTTCTATGGGGAGATACACCTGTGGTAAGCGTGCTAGAACAGCAACCATAAGGTCGGGGTTCAAATCCCCGACAAGACAGAGATATTTCAAGATTACTACTTCGCTATTACTCAACTATACAACGATTTCATCAACAGTATTGTAACATAAAACTAATGTAATGCACATGGATTTTTGTATAAGAAATGGTCAAAACCAGAAGAATGATAGGGGCTGTCTCTTAAGAAAATCACAGAGGCAGTCTTGAGTATGATTATTATTATTATTTCCAAAGTTTAACGACATCTTATGGCTACAGTGGCCGTTGACGTCTTCAAAATTCTTATTTAGGTAAAGTTTATTGTTCGTAAGTTTCTGCAGTTGTTTTTAGTTCGTTCGTCTTGCTATTTTCAGTTCGTATTTCGCTGGTTTTCTGATGTTTCTTGTGGCGTCTAGGTATTCTGTGAAGACCACAGGCAGATGATAGGATCCTTCTGTCTTGCTGACGGTCTCTGGCGTTGACTTCGTTATTGTACAGTTTTTTAAAACACACACGTATATACATACATACATACATACATACATACATACATACATACATATACATACATGCATACATATTTTCTTTTAAGACTGACACATACATATTTTCAAATTGGCCAGGTGGCTCCTCTCGATATTTAGATTTTTCCAAGGTCATACTGACTTCCTAGGTGACCACATTTAATCTTTTGATGGCATCAATGGCTCTTTTGATGGCCATATCAGCTCTTTTCTGTTTTTCTTCAAATTGTTTTTTTTTTGTTTTTTAAATTATTTTTTGGTGGCCGTAAAGGCTCTTTTCATAACCATAAGGCTCTTTTTGTTATTAATTTTTTAGCCATAAAGGCTCTTTTTCTAATAATACAACATGACATGCACTAACCAAAATTTACATGAATATGAGATGTAAATGTTTTATATAGCGAACGTATAGCCTCGACCGTGCTTATTTTGCAATGAATATATCGGGTGAGATGCTTCACCTCCGCTGCCCGTTTTGATGGGCCCCATTTAAGGTCCCCATGCAAGGACCGTACTAGCCCGAGATTTAGATCTCTGAAATAAGCCACTAGCGGGTTGCGAACCGGGGATCCACACGCATAAAGGCTCCTTGGCGGTTGCGAACCGGGGATCCACACGCATAAAGGCTTCTTGGCGGTTGCGAACCGGGGATCCACACGCATAAAGGCTCCTTGGCGTACGCATTTATCGATGTAGCTAGCTAGGACAGTCAAGTGTTGGCCACTTCATATTCTTAGCCTGACGAAAATGCCAGTCATCGCTCGCCGCTTGATCTTCCCACTGATACCGTGTCGGTTTAATTAACAAGTTGTTTGCGCACACCGTGCCTCTGCCACCCACCAGTCGAATTTGGTACCGGCGTAAGCTGGGAAGTAACGGCAATTGCTCCGATGCGCTGGCCCCGTGTTCAGGACCTTGGTATTCGTCCAGGGCCGTTTCAACGGCCAAGATGAGCGTCTGCCCTACGACTCACTTGTGGGACATGGGATAGGCCTACTTTTTCATTGAAGATGATAACCTCAGAGTTATGCACGGTTCGAAAATGCCATTTATGTCGATTTCCCATGACTGGCCCGGGCTTCAAACCCGGATCGCTGATGTGAAAAGCCGACGTGATAGCCGCTTGGCCACCTCTATCGACAGCTTAAAGTCAGCTTACTCGCTTTATAGATGAGTTCGCTAGAGTGCGCTACTGGAAAAGCAATCATGGATTATTTACAACCTAGTGGGAATCGAAATTCCGACTTCTGAGTAAATGTAAAATGCAAGTGTACACGTATTTCTATACCGGCCGTATGGCCTCGACCCTGCTCATTTTTCAATGAATTTATGAGGTGAGATGCTTCACCACCGCTGCCTGTTTGAATGGGCGTCACGTCATCTAAGAGTTGACAGTCTTGCAGGACCTAGCTACTAGACTCTGACTCTCTCCGACGAGATTTGACTTCACACACCTTCATTAGCATTTTCTGCATGAGAAAGTAAAACAAGCTGTATTTGTTGTGCTCATCTTAACGTATCTAGTTAACTATCTTAGTTATATAGGCTTAAATCATTTAAATCAGAGTAGATAGCTGTGAGATTGTATGATCTTTTGGACTGAAAAATACGAGTAAGCACAACAGCACGATATGTCAAAACATTTGGACACGGAATTATATATCTCTACAAACAGCTTCTGATCTGATCTGGATGGTACGACATCCGGGGAGCTGTTGCAATGTTGACTAAAGTTCTGACAATCTAGATGATCTAAACGAGGAATGTTGACGTTGAGCCACCATGCTGATGGTTAAATGCCGATTCCCCGAGTGTTTTATGCATCAGATATCTAAAATTAAAAGAAAAAAAACAATTACAAATCGTCTCGTGCTTGGGTTTGTTTGGCTGGTTTTTCAAGAGGCAAAATGCTTCTTTGTTAAGCTTTTGATAACGGTAGGTCTATAGGTCTATCTAACCATGTTTAGACCATATATACATTTAGAAGTGTGAAACTCTACAATCAATAATATTAGCCTAATATTGATATTAGTAGGATACAACATAGTAGGTTATTTCTATTGCGTCTTTTACACCTTCTACACCTTCAGTGACCTTCTCATCATATGAGATAACATTGCGAGGAAAAGATAAAAAGGCTTGTTTCAGTGCTTGGATATTAACAGCATTCCTGAGTATCATTATAAATGTTCCTAGAGTAAGTTTGTAAGCCTGGGGTTGAAACTACCCACTGGTTCAGACTGTCTCTCATTAAAGAACATCTCCCCAAAAGGCACTCCTGACCGAGGTCTTTCCTAATCTAATATAATCTAATCTAAAGAAACCGGGTCGAATTCCGATAATAATAATAATAATAATAATAATAATAATAATAATAATATTATTATTATTATTAATAAGACAATTTATGCAGCGCCGTAGCACAGCTGAGGCCGAAGAAACGGGCTCTGTACATGGGTTCAAAAATAGGTCAGAGAAACCAGAAGCCAGGTTACGGTGGGTAAGCAAGTTGGATGTGATGTGTCTTAAGTTTAGACCTATAAGACGTCAAAGACTTAGCAGAACGAACTCCACTCCTGTCATGGAAACCACAAATGGATCTTTTTGGGCGCTCATTGAAAATGCCGGAGTTCGTTCTTTTTCGACTGATGCTCGTGGAGATTTACATTGTGAACGGCTTCGGTTGCACTGAAAGTCTTATCTTCCCCGGAAGAAGGAAGACTAATTCTCTTATCGGACTATGTACAGACGGGTTTATCATGGACGTCTGTCATTGGATGACTCTGGATGATAACTTGTTACAACAGGACATAAGACTGGGAAAATCCAACACTTTCAAAATATAAGCATATGGTCATGTGACTTCTCCATTTGTTGGCGTATCGCTAACAAGGAAGTAAACAAGATATCTTCATTTCCCATCTCTACCCCTGCAAAAGACGACCTTATGTCCATCGGGTGATTTATCTTCTAGATCCTCTGTAACGTTGCCCTCCTCTACCATCCACTGATTTTGTTCATCTGCTTCCTATTTCGCATAGGCCGCAATATTATAAGTCGTTTGAAGTATCAATTTTCCTGCTTTCAAATTTCTCTCAGCTTAAACACAACCCACCCTAATAGTTTCTCTTCCATTCTCTCTCTGGTCTTCTGGCAACCGGACTTGGTTCTCAACATGACATCTTTGGAAAACTCCACGGGCTTGACCAAGCACTCGTGAATAAGCTGGTGCCTTGCCTTAGCTTTTAAGTGGCGCTTTAGAAGTTTAGAGCCTACGATTAC
The DNA here is from genome assembly GCA_964023275.1 of Norana najaformis. Lineage (NCBI taxonomy): Eukaryota > Metazoa > Annelida > Clitellata > Crassiclitellata > Hormogastridae > Norana > Norana najaformis. The sequence goes on along the minus strand of OZ029913.1, from coordinate 9,045,923 downwards.
GATTAGAATTATTTTTAGGGTTTTGCTCATTATTCATACCTCTTGTTATTTTAGATGCAGATTCCAGCGAGTACAACCCACGAAATTTATATACCGCCCAAATGTGATTTGTGTACTGTGACGAAAAAGGGGCATTTTAAAAACTCGGAAGTAAACGGTAAGTCCAGCGTCAAAAGAACCTCGTGTCCAGGACCTTGGGATTCGACCAATGATGCATCAAAGACCTTGTGAAGGAGTGGGGAATATATGCGTCACCTACGTTCCATTGTGTGACATTGGAGAACTTTACTTTGACCATCGAACAGACTAAGATGCGACAAATACTAGTCATTTTAAAAATTGCATCTGAATATCAGGTCTGTGACGATCATCTTACTGAATTTAGCAGTCGCTTATCTTAGTTACTGTGTACGATAATTAAAACATCAGCATGGAGGTGAGTAATAGGGTCGTGATGAGCGTCATTAAAATCCAAATTCCATCCGGGTATGTTCCAGACAAAGCTTAATATTGAATATCGAAAATTTCCATGGAACAGATGTGATTATGTATGTATATACTGTATATGCATATATATATTCATATGTATTATATAGGTGCTGCATTTCCTTCCAGCAATTTTTGCATTCTTTTCCCTCAAATCTTGCCTCATCTGGTATCTACTTCGATCAACAGTTTGCTATATACCGAAAATTTGATTCTAAATGGTGTATGTAAATGTATTTTCTACAGCGATCGTATGGTCTCGACCCTGTTCATTTTTCATTGAATTAATCTGACGAGAATCTTCACCACCGCTGCCCCTTACGAATGGGCGCCACACCATTTAAGGTCCCTGTGTACGGGTGATTTATGTATGACAGGGAAAGCTGTTGTGGTCTACACTGAAAACTACAACTAGGCCATTTACTTTTCCATTAGAACTAGGATTGTTCACGTTTGACTTAGCTCATAGGCTACGAATCGATGGTCTAGCTTAAGCTTCCCAGACCACTTAGAAGGAAGGCTCTGTGGACTTTCCGGATTCATTGCATATATGGATAAAGTGTCTTTTAAGTAAGGTGCAGCCGAGTTGGTTGCTTCAAAGCGGACGAATCTACGGGTCTTGGTACAAGAGAAAACCATGTTTATAGACTACAATATTGTATCAAGTTGTAATGTATAAAGGGATGATGGTATCATTTATTTTCGTTTGTGCGGGTTTAAAGCTAACACTTCTGCAAAACAAAATATCATCAGCTGAGGGTCCCTGCCGTTTTCTTTACTGTCTCTTTTGAGTCTTTTCGTTCTTTTGTCTAGGCCTAACCGCGACTGCAGTATCATATAAGCCTAGGCTAAATGATAGCGTTTTCCCAACGCCTTTTTACTTAGAATTCCTGACTTATTAAAAAAATTCTGAATGATAGGAAACTTTTATATTAATTGATCAACTATTTGAATTGTACAATACGAAAAATCTAAAATTCATCATTAATGATATCCTCAATAATAGATGTGTCGCCGTGATCTACCGTAGCCCGTAATAACGTAGTCCAGTGCTTATCACGAAGTTTCTGTGTGTTGTTGAATTCATCGGAAATCGTTCGCCATCTATTGAATGAGTTGATAACAACTGCCCGGCTGCTGAAAATAGACGTAATTCATTCTGATAATTGCAAATTATCCATTGATTACGCTGTTTACTTTCTAAGTCTATTCAAAAGATACACATGCACCTACTCTTGGTTGCCTCAAAGCAATATAATTTCAGTAAATGCACAAAATAATTAAGCTTTCACCTGAATATTAGGCTAAACCCTAAGAGGCATTAATGTTCAGTATCGAAGTGATGTCTATATTTATAGTGAAAGCTTCGATGGTTTTTCATAATAAGGAATCCATTAAGTTACAAAGTAAAGCGTAAGCCTACGCATATATGAGAGCTTCATTGTGCCTATAGGTAGAAGCACAACACTTCATAACAGTGCTACAAACATAATATCTAGCGTACAAACGGCAAAAACGCTTATAAATATTGTCAGTGATATTCAAATTTTAGTCGTAGAATCACAAGCATAACATTCAGCGAAATAAAATACCAAATATCATTAAGAAAATCTGATGCCGAACGAGCTAGATGCCAAACAAAAATAGGGCGGCGCTTCTTAATAGTGTGTGAATTAAATCCAATGTACCAAGGTCACAGATGAATGCTTTTACAGATTTCTATTTTACTGAAGCCGACTTTAGCTGCCTACACTTGCAATTCCAATTGCCTTCGATCCAACTTCCTGCTTTGCCGTGTAATTAGCAGCAGAAGAGGCATAAGTCAGTATTGGCAAGCAGTAGCACTTCACAAAGAAAAAATAAACCAGATCGTTAAGATCTTTATCAAGGAAAATAAATACTGCTACAAGCGGAAAAAGACTGCTATAATTATCTAGCACCCTTTAGGCCATATGGTCGCTATATAAAACGATACATTTATTTATTAAACTCAAAGAGTATACCGGCGCGTCATGTACATTGGAGATCGTACGCCATCTGTGGAATGGATGGCTACCCACAGACGCTTGTTGAATATGTGACAACCATGACTACGGTACCAGCGCATTGTCGTCATCCATTCTGATGGCTGTCCATTAGTCATCGATCACGATGTTTACTTTCTCAGTTTCCATTCAAAAGATACTCTGTACCCTTATTCTTGGTAGTCCGAAGCCACTGAATTCAGTAAATGCATAAAATAATTAAGCTTACTAATCCCGAGAGGCTTTGATATCCAATATCATCTTGATGCCTTTGAGTGTAATGAAAGAAAGCCGCCTTGGCGTTCCATGTTAAAGAATCGACGTTAGAAATCAAAGAGCTGGCGAGGACTTCGACGTATAAACAAGAACGCTATTTACAAGCACTCAAGCCTACACTTTAAAGTTTACCGAGACATCTATTACTACTGCATGCAAAACGCCAATCCGCTGAATTCCATTAGGTCTACAGCATTCCGCTTGCATGCCTAGTTATTATCGTCGATATTACGGCAGTATAAAGTTGCAACGAATGCGTTGCAGAACTGACCCTTAAAGAACTCCACAGGTAAGAATGGTTGCTAAGGAAGAGCAGGCGGACGCCTTGCCGTCTGCTTGTCACGCAGGACTTCATACACTCCACTGCGGTAGACGAAAGGCCAAAAGACAGATATAATTGGCGGAGGAGAAGGCTGTGGTCGATTGAGTAGAATGCAGCAGATAGATCCAGATGAGAAGTAAGTTAAATGTCCAGAGGCTGTGGCCCGAAGCTGTCAGACAGAACATCTGCAAGGATCGCGTCAGTAGGCCTAGTTCTAGATTTGTGGTGTCTAGGCCAGGATACATTAGCAGCGAAGTAATAGCTGCGATTTTGAAGGCTGTCTGGAACTCTATCTGTTGCCATGAAACGTTTGACCAACTGAGCGATAGATAAAACAATAATATTAGCACGTTTCTTCAGCAGCTGTGATAGAAGCGGACAGATTTTGTTTTGACTGAGCGTCTGTGAATAAGCTGGTCCCCTAGGTGCGGCTTTCGTTGGGCGCTGTAGAAATCTCGGAATTACGATTACGATTACGATCCATGCGTCGTGTAGAATGGCTCGCATAGCTTTGCCCGAATCGTCGCACTTTTAACACCAGACTTTATGATTTCTGCCTAGAGACGATCAGTCCCCTGATCACTAGCTTACATCAGGGTTAATGTTAATTTATTTGTAGTACTTATAAGCATGGTATAACGGAGTCAGAAGACGGATTATGGTAACCTAGATATTTCTGGCGATCATTTGAATGCTGAATGCTTGCAGTTTCCATTAAATATAGCCTACAGTTTACATAGATAAGCCTTTATGATGCTATGAGTTTACAAAGCATATAGTTCTACATATTCTCGTCTTTCAGAATTTGCCGGTATGCGAAAGTTTGTCACCTATCTACACTCTCCATAAAACAAATTAAACCTTGTCACAAGTTCAGTGTCGACATAATAAGAACGGCTTGTTGAGGGGTTAGTATTAATTTATTAGTTTCAGTAAAAATTTTACAGGAGTTTGGAAGACTGGTGACGGTCGTTTACGCATTTCTTGCAATCACTCGAATCTTAAATGGCGATGGGGCTTCGGTGATGCCGTAGATTGTTTTCACTGATATTGACTGCACGTCCTCTGGTGGTCGAATGTGAAAGTTTTGCATTAGGCCGCTTATGAATAGGAACAGTTGCTGACGAGCCAATCCCTCGCCAGGACAGGATCGTCGACCTGAAATAATTTTGTTATTGATAGAAACGCTTGCCATACATCAACTTTCATATCATCGTCCTGCGTCATAAAAAACATCTCACCACAAAAGAGTTAAAGTGAAACACTTGTTTATAAGCTTTGGAAAGAAACTTGTCATAAATAATCGTAATCGTAAGCTCGAGACTTTTACAGCGCCCAACGAAAGCTAAGTCGAGGGAACCAACGCTCAGTCAACACAAAATCGATAGGCAGGAAGGGTTTGGTTCCAGGTCAAGAACCAAAAGTCAGGCAGGCAGAAGTAGATGTAAAAGGCCGTTTCTGGGACAACACTAAAATCAACCAAAACTCTAGGTTGCATTTCAACCTATAGGTTCCTCATCAAAATAAAAAAACATGATGACGTCATCGAAACTACTGGAAATTCCCGGATCTAAAAATAGAACGCGCACGCAGCCATATTATAGGTTCATCAAAACCATCAGTTTTCATGCACGCCTAACAATTCCAAATATGAACCAGTACTCTAGGTTCAACCCAGGCCTATAGGTCCCTCCCCAAAATAATCACATGATGACAACTATTTATATTCTATAACTATCATCATAGTTACAGAATAAAGTCATAAATATTTTTATAAGCTGGTCATAGGAAACTCAATAACAATAATAACCTAAACTTAATGAGTTATTACAGACATTTTCTCACCATCGCTTTGGAGTTTAACCAATCTATCCGAAATCACGATCGCGAACGCTTGTGTATCAGCGGGTACAGCAGCGTTGAAAAATGCTTTGATAGTAATATCTACGCTCGATTGTTTTATCCTCTCGGATTGCTTACTTACGTCGATTACCACGATCGGGAATAAATCTTTAAAATCTTGCGGTGTAATATTGCATTGCGCGATTAGTTCGGTCGTGCCGTAGAATTGTTCGTTAAACGTTGCTGCGTCTTGATATAATCGCCCAAAATCTTGATCTGGAAACGATAGGTCGTAATCGACGTGGGGATATTTTCCCGAAGCCACCATCGCGTGCACGTTTTTAAGATTGCAATGGTCGAAAATCGATGGATTAGCGTTTTGGTCGCCGCTACGTCCCGTTTGGAAACCGAGTATTATATATCTAGGTCTGTCGGTAGCGGTTGAAATGCCTAATTTCCAACTAAACGTGGTCCTTTCAGCGACTGCTATAGTATCGCATTGACGAGCACGATACGCGATGGGCACGGAGACTTTCGATTCGATAGCTTTATGCAATTGCATTCTTTCCATATCGGCTGGGATCACGTGCGGCATGAACCAAGTAATTTTGTCGAGTGTAACCTTTCCGGCGGCAACTACTGCAGCTCCAGCACCATCTACTGCAGCAGATTTGTAAATAGCGTCGTCGTCGGCTTTACGAACTAGCGTTAAAGTATGTTTCACGCCGTAGATTACCTTATCGTAATCGTCGCAGAATCCAAAAATATGTTTTAACGGTACGATGAAAGTGAATTTACCTTTTGCGTTTGGTTTCCGGATAAGATAAGCCTGCCTAACCGCGAACCCTGTATTATCATCCATAACTGCGGTATTCGTAGTATCTTTATACCACAGTTGATTAAGACCTTGAGCTTTTGCGAAACCGTCGGGGTATCTCAACAGACCTAACATCGTGGTTGCTTGTCCTGGATTAAATATCGTCTCGATATTTTGGTTCGCTAAAGAATACGAAATTTGGCTGAAAAGATGCATTATCCCGTTATTCGTCAACGCCACTGCATCGGCATTTGCGTATGCGGCTCCATCCGCTTTGGTTAGTCTTCCTTTGAATTCTAGATAAGACTTTGCCGGATGGGCGTATATGTCTTGAGTTATTACGTCTATACGAATTTGGCCTAACGTGTTATAATTCGTTCTCGCGGCTGGTTCGTACTCGTAGAATTCATAACTCTCGATACCCTCATCCGTTAGAGGTTCTTCCGTAAATCTTAAAATATCCGATTGCATTTTAATAAACGAGGATTTTTTTTAAATGACTTTCATTCCGGCACCATTTATCGCGCGTACTAAATCTTGTATTTTAACAGCAGTTCCGGAGCCATCGATTAATTTATTTATATTCGTATCCGCAGTCATAGTGGCTAATTTAGCGTCTGCTTCGCTAAATAACTTATTTAGAATGTCTTTAGATTTTTGTGTAAGCAATACATTAGGTTGGGCTTCCTGATTTTTCGGCGCCAACATTTTAACGACCGCTTTATCCACTAATCGTTTTCCAGCATCGATAACCACGTTCTTCCCAACATCGAGAGCTTTTTTCCCAATCTCTTTCGCGACATCTTTACCGGCACTCAAGGCTGTCGACCCTAATTGTCTAGCAGCGTTTGATGAGAACAGTTTCCCAATAAATCCCGAAACCGTATCGAATATCCCAGCTCCACCGATAACGTGTACTTTCTTATACCTTCGTTTAGTAATAACCAGCATTTTATATTAGTAACATTTGTTTTTTATATCGTTCTTTATCAATCGCTCCTCGTCTCAGTAACGCGTCGTATATCGCTACGATCTCGTTTCTTACACCCGTATTACCCGCTTTGAAGCTGTTCATTCGTAACATTAGATCTTCCACTAAGTCGTCAGGATTTTCTGGAATGGTAATTACGTGCTGCATCTTACCCTCCACTCCTTTACCCGTTTTTGAAGAAGACTTACCTTTCCTCGCTTCCCATGCCGGTTTTATAATTTCTTTGTATTTTTGGCTATTGGGCGCTCTAATTTTTCCCGGATTGGCTGGGTCATATATAGCATTCGTTTTTTCCAGAATCTCAATATATGATTGGAGATTGTTATCATCGTATATCGTTTTGTTTGGTTTCTTCATCGTCATTAATTCCCAAAGTCCTATAGTTCCGACGTACGTCTTATCTCCAACCGTTATATCGTCTCCTTCAATCGTAATCACATTGTCACCTATATAGAATTGTCCGTCTTTAGATTTTATTCCGAATGTCGTGTCCGCAACCTTTTTATTCGACGCGTATTGACTTAGGTATTTAGTCGCCATATCTCCTAGGTATAAGGTACTGATATCCTCGACTGGGTCTGTATACGCCTCTATGGATGGGTATTGTGGAAATTGAACGGCTTTTAATGATGAAATAGATGCCGGAAGCGCTTTTAACGCGTCGGTTGTTGATAAAGCGCTTTCTTTTATATCCGTTAACAAAGCGCTTTGTTCTTTCGAAACTGTCGATTGCGAGTCGACGATCGGTTTGTACAATTTCGTTAAATCTCGTTGTAGACTTATATCGCCTAATTTTTCTGATATAAAGTCTCGTTGTATCCTTTTCTTCGTCTTAAGAAACTCATCGACGATAAAGTCTCTTTTTACGGGATCGGAAATTTTTAGAAACGACATGTTTTTTAACATAGTAGTATAATGTTTTTAAATGTGTTTTTACGTTTTTACGTTTTTACGTTTTTACGTTTTTTACGTTTTTACGTTTTACGTTTTTACGTTTTACGTTTTTACGTCTGGGTTTTTCACGAACATATTTCTGAAGGATTGTACCGCACCTTCTCTTCCTCGATCGATTAACGATTTTTTGGTCTCTTCGTCTATAGCGGCGTTACTTTTCTTTTGAATTTCTTCTTTCATTTCGGTAAATTTCTCCTTCTCGTTTAGTATTAACGAGAATTCCTCGCCCGAAATGTTATCATCTATAAGAGCTCTCGAGACATAGTCGTTTATCGTGTTGAGTTTTGCTTCCGCTAACGTTTTAATTTTTTCATGCTTCGCCGCTTTCAAAGAGAGTTTTTTATTAACGAAACCGCTGATGAAACTTATCGTACCTAATCCTACCGCCGCTCCTACCAAAGCGATAGATGTGGGTATCGCGATTACGGTAGATAGGAGAGAGATTCCCGTTGCTCCCATTCCCATTGTAATAACTTTTAACAAGATATCTAATGTTGTGATTATTTCTGCACTTCTATGATACTTTTTACTTAACACATCTCTTTTCCCACGTTCTTGTTCGATCTCTTTTCGTATTTCACTAATTTCTCGAAGACGAAACGTTTGCGCGGTTCCATCTTCTAGGGTAGTTGTTGGTAAAGGTTTTATTTCGTGGTTTACTTCTGTTTCCATCTTTTTATTATACTACGAATTTTTTTAAACTTATAATTATGCGTTATAATTTATATAACATAACGAATCTCCCTCATTTATGACAACTACAGAATCGGAATTGTTTTGAATAGTAATCACGATATCTTCTACGTCTTCAGAAATCACACCATCTTGTAGACTGCACATTTCTTTTTTAATTTTCTGTCGAAGAGAAACGAAACACATACCGCGAGTCATCGAAACACCGAATTCTAATGTCATTGTTAACAACGCTTTAGGTTGAATCGTAATCGTTTCTTGAGCGAATATTTCATATCTCCATCCTCCTCGTTGTCTTATAGGAACATGAGTAACTTCTTCCTTTGGAAACCATTTTACCGTATTCGGTGGTGTTATAACAACTCCACTTTGTGGAATTCTTTTCGTTATGAATTTATGAATTGGCATACCATAACCTCGATACGACATTTTATTTACACGATTATAATTTTTAAGTATTTTACAAAATCATTCCGAGGATTGGTATATTTTTAAACGGCGAATTCGGACCGAGTAATAATCCTCGACCATCCACATACCCCGATCCTTGTGTTTTCATATACAAACCATTCCCCGTTACCGAATTTCCTTTGTTCCATGGCGCGAGATATAAACCATTACCTCTTGGTTCCACTTTGAAAGCTTTATCTCCTTTTTTAACGTATAATACTCCCGATCCGCTTATTTTATCGATTATTTTTGAAGTAGCAGCAGATCCTAACCCGCTTAACGCGCCTTGAAACAGACTAGGTGCAACGGTAGATAGAAGAAATTTACCAGCTGTAGCAAGAAACGGTAGAATTGCGCCTATAAAACCACCTTTAATTTTCGAATTATGCTCTAATTGCGTTTTACTCATCTTGATCGTTGTTCCTTTTCCATCTTGGTACGCTTTTGCCATCCTGTTAATTTGCGCTCGTGTAAGAGCCAACTCATGTTCTCCGGATAGATCGTTGAAAGACAGTTTGATATTTACTCCACTCCCCGCTTGAATAGCTCGTTTAATTTTGTCTATCTGCCCTTCCGAAACGTTGACTTTTATATTCATGTATCGACTCATTTTACATATAATTAAAAAACTTTTAATGTATTTTACGCTTCTCTCACATGAAACTTTATCGATAATTCTTCTCCTCTAAGATTAAGTAATTTTCCTTTTTGATCCGTAAGCCTCGTTTCCATCGATGAAATTATGGATGTTGTAAGAGGAAGATATATTAAATTCTTTGGCGCTTCGATAATCTTATATCCCGGTCCTACATTTGGGAAAAACGAATATATCACGTTTGTCGTTGTTCCATTAGAGTACGAACCACCGATTATATCGCTCGTCACTCTCAAACTACTTACGTTGATTATATCCACTAAATTTTCCGATTCGTTATACCCGGTTGAATATACACGACTATTGAACCCTAGAGTAGAACCAATAGAGTTTTCGGGTGTAAAATCAACCTTAAAATTAGGAGCAATATTTAAAACCGCTTTTAACGTGTTGTTGTTCGGTTCGAGAGATATATAAGGTTCACCACCTTCAGGATCGGAATGGCCATTCTCTTTCATAATTCTTTGTACGTATTCGTTCATATCAGTGATTTCGTAACTACCTTCCGGTATTACTATATCGTACCATGTTGTACCACCATCGGGAGAATATCTAAAGTTGTTATTCATAGGGTTAATATTTGGAATAGAGTTATACGTTTCGAGACCAACTAAAGCCATTTCATACGTCTTGTTTCTGTCCAATTCGATTATAGGAGCAAAATTTACTCTAATTCTGGTGCTCTTCTCGTTCAACAAAATGTAAAAAGACGCTTTAGGTTCCGTGTTGCGTGCTGTCTTTTCCATAGCATTTATCATCTTTTCCGTATGCGAGTCCATCTTTTTTATTAATTAAGGAATTTTTAAATATCATCGTTCGCAATTTCGAGCTGCATAGGGATATAAAATGTATCCAACCCCGAACGATATTTACCATTATCCTTTTTGCTGCTTAAATCTATTACAACGAATCCATGTGGTTGTTCCCAAGCCGACTCACATAGACTACGAAATTCCTCTTTACCCATGTCCATACTCACGTGGTCGTTATAGATATGATTAATATTTTTCATATCTTGAGGAAATAAACAGATAAAGTTTGCGTTCTCCCTGATAGTCTGTCTAGGTAATTTGAAGTAATTTTGCGCGAGGTAAAAACAATCTACATTACTATGTCTTCCTCTGATGTAGTACGTTTCGCATTTGTTTTGCTTTTCTAACTGTAAATCATCGAAAATCATCAGGTTTTTCTTCTCCCTGTTCAAGTCTCTCGGGTCCGGTACATCATTAGCGGTTTCGAAGAACTTGCAGCAGATGTCGGATTTCTCACCCGACATTTTAGCCATTTCCACAACGACTAATGTGGGTGATACGTTAAGTTTCATAATCTCATCTTTAAAACCGAATAAATTGAGGATCGTTTCTTTTGGTAGTTTTTCTTCGAATGCTTTCTTAAGAATTTTATATTCCGGTTGAAACAGAGATTTACCGAAAAATTGCACGTTGTTATAGTCCAACCACCCCGGTCTTAAAAGTAAATTCAGTAATAAGGTCGTTTTCCCACAACCCGATTTTCCAACGATAACTCCTCTTATACTTTTTGGTAATAATGGGTTATTCGTTCTTTTCGACAGCGAGTCATTCCACGCTAAATCTTTTACTTCCATCGTTTTTTTTTAATATAAAACTTTTTGCATTTAAAATAAGAGCTATTATGTATTGCGTAAAATGTAAAAAACATACCGAAACTAACGACGCCAGGAATGTTGTTAGTAAAAACGGAAGACCTATGCTTAGAGGTGTGTGCGTAGACTGCGGCACTACTAAAACGCAGTTCGTAAAAATGAATGAAAAAGGAAACGCTACTGGTGGTGATATGGTCAACTCTTTGAATACATTGACTAGTAAAATTAAACTACCATGGGCTAAATATCCGGGCGAAATACATCTTCCAGGAATGAATTTTGCAGGTCCTGGTACGAGATTAGATTTAAGATTGAACCCTGATAACACTCCCAAGGAAGATTCCAAACCTATTGATAGAGTCGATAAGGCAGCGTATCAACACGATTTAGCTTACGCCGCGTATCCAGATACTGGAAATAGAAACGTTGCCGACAAAGTTATGATAAACGAAATAAGTGGCATAACGAACCCTACTATTAGAGAGCGTTTGGAGAGAGCTTTTATAAAACCTATACTTAATGCAAAAGTGAATTTTGGTCTCGGGGTTCCAACAACTTCAAAAAACTTCGAACGACTATTAAAAAAAACGTCGAAAATAAAGAAGACGCAGTAAAATGGACTGATGAACTCGCGGAAGAACTACATAAACCCGTAATAAAACATTTTCAGAAAAGAAGAGTTTACGTAAGAGATATCGATGAAATATGGGCAGCCGATTTAATCGATATGCAGGCATTCGCGAAAGATAATGATGGTATTAAATATCTGTTAAGCGTTATCGATATTTTTTCTAAATACGGTTGGATCGTTCCATTAAAAAATAAGAACGGTGAATCAGTAGCAACCGCTTTCGAGAAAATATTTAAAAGTAGTGGTAGGAAACCCGAAAAACTTTGGGTAGATAAGGGGAAGGAATTCTATAATAAACACGTGAAAAATTTAGGAATAGACTTGTATTCAACCGAAAATGAAGAAAAATCTTGCGTTATCGAACGATGGAATAGAACGATGAAGGAAAAGATGTACAAGTATTTTTCTGCTAATTCTACCAGAAAATATATCGATGTTTTGGATGATATGATAGATCTCTACAATAACACTAAACATAGTTCTACAAAAATGACACCAATGGAAGCTAGTGAAAAAGCAAACAAAAGTAAAGTATGGTTAAATTTATACCCAGCCGCTTTTAATGAACGTGCGACCCCGAAACTCTCGATCGGTGATAAAGTAAGAATTACGAAAAAGAAGAAAACATTCGAAAAAGGGTTTACACCTAGATGGACGGAAGAAGTATTTACTATATCGGGTGAACAATACACGGATCCTCCAACGTATAAAATAACCGATTATAACGACGAAGAAATAAAAGGTACATTTTATGAACAAGAACTACAAAAAACTAACCAAGAAATTTATAGAATCGAAAAGATAATTAAAAGACGTGGAAATAGGAGTCTCGTAAAATGGTTGGGGTACCCGGATTCGTTTAATTCGTGGATCGATAATGAGAGCCTATTGGTATTATAAACAAGAGTATATTTCAAAAGGTACTATCTTTTGAAATATGTATTAATGTGGTAAGACTTACTCCTCTTCACAGAAATCATCTTCTTCACTATCCATGTCTGAATTTTCGCCAGTCATCGCTACTATTTCAGAAATATTTGAAGCGAACAGTCTTCGTTCACGAGTTAATTTTTCAACCACTATAGCATCATTTACTTTCAACTGTATAGACAGTTGATCACCTATATAAATATCGGATATAGATATATCAGCTATAACTTTACACCGCGTGCTCATTAAGGTTACAGGGTCTATTCGTGTATCATGAATATCCCAGAAACCGGTTTGGATGCTGGAATGGTTAGTTTTACCGTCTTTCTCATATTTCCTAAGTAATTTAGGATATATAGTTGATGGTACACCATCTACCGGCACGCCACCTTTGGTCTTGTAACGTAAAATTTCTAAGACACCTACATCGACTTCCGTATAATATTTTTTAAAAGCGTCTTTATTAGTTTCTAAATTTAAATGCGTTTTACATTTTTCAGTACATTGTTGTAAAATATCGATAGTCTTAAGTTCTTCCTTTGTTGGTCCTTTCTGGGAATCATACATGACTAGTGGTAGAGTATAAGAATCTACGTCTTCACCATTATAACTATTTTCTTGGATACCCCACGTCATTAATTTAGGTGTTTCTAAATGTAAATTATCTATTACGCCATTAGGATATTTATATTTGATATAAATTCTATGAAATTTAGCATTAGTCGTATTTCGTTTAACTGGATCGGAAAAAATTAGTCTGTTAATATCGAATGTTTTATAATTCACTGTCATTGCCATTTTATTATGGTAAATTATTTCTTTAAATAAAAACGAAGAAATATTTTTTTAAAAACAATTATGAGAGTTTAACTTCTTACTTATTAACATTGAATTATTTAAAAGTTTCTTGATAATATAAAATACGAGAATACGAAAATGAATTCCATTATTACTTTAAACACAGAAAATGTTGAAACTCCCGTGTGGTACAACTTAACACCCATTTCTGAGCCTATGACTCAAGCAGATTCATTTTTAACTCTCACTTCTAATAATGTAAAAGTTATGTCCCACTTTATTTCTGAAGTGAAAGACGCTTGCGAAGAATTCGTAACCGATGTTTTCGACTTGATCGGAGACGCTTCTGAAGAGCGCGAACGTAGTGAAAGTGAATACAGTGAATGTAGTGATAGTCAATGCAGTGATTGTAGGATGTGTTATAAGAACGAAGAAGTTCCTGATATGGAAAACAATTCCGAAAAGACTGAGGATTCGGAGGAGTTGGAGGATTTCAACAACGAACTTACTAAAAAGATCGTCGCTAATGAATTCGAGACTATCATTTACGATCTTAAGAATAAGATCAATAACTTGGAAACGAGGTATCTCGCGGCGAAAGATGCATTTCACAAGCGTGTATGTAAAGATCTCAATACATTTGTAAGTACAAACTTCATTACCAAGACAGCGATGTAAACGATATGTTAATTTAAGAAAAACAGATTCTCTATAATAAAAAAGAATGCATACTATTTACGAATTAAAAGAATTAATTAAGGAGCATAACATTAAAGGAACTTCTCATATGATCAAGCCTCAAATAATCAAAGTTCTCATCGAGCGTGGGATTTTACCAGGAGACTACATAGATAAACCACCAAAAATGGTAAAAGTAAAAGAAAATTCTATGAAATATTCAAAACTTAAAATTTTTCATGTAAATCCTAGACGCGTAAACGTGTACGACGACGAAACAAACGAAACGAAAACGTATAATTCGATATACGCGTGTGCAAAGGCGTTCGATGTAAACCCAGGTCTAATTTCCTATTTTGATGGGAAAACATGGCAAAAACGATATAAAATAAAAATCATAGATAACCCATCTATGAGTAATGTGGAGGAAGAGGAAAAAGAAGCCGTGTAAGTTTTTTAAATAATTTCATTACCTTACACCTATGTATAGGTAATGAAATTTTCACATCATAGTAGTGGTATGATTTAGTCGTCGTACACAAACAACTGCATCGCGGTCAGACCTGGTACATACCGCGTCTCAGCATTGATGATAAATATCCTATACATTTGAAATTTTACTAAAGAATCGATTTTAAATTCTCGATATACACTATCTAAATAAGTTGGATTAGGAGATGCATACAGAGTAACCCAAGTCGCGCCCCCAGAAGACGCCTCTATTCGCCATTTATAAATTCTTCCGAGATCGCTAGGTCTTCCTCTAAACCCGAATTTCCAAACCCTAACCGGTGTAGGGGACTTAATCGTTAACCAGAAATCACGATACGTGTTGAGGGCGGGGCACCACGCTTCGTCATCACCATCATCCCCGAACGCGTTAAATGCGGGGCAATTTTCATCGTATTCAGAACTAGCGCTCGCGATAAAACCAGTAGAACCATTATTCGATTTTAATCTAGGAATGTACCCAACATGGCATTTTTTAAGGCTCTTATCGGGTATAGTAGGAATCCATTGAAACATATTTAAACCCGAAAAACTTACTCCCCGAGATGTTATTATACGAAACCTCCAGTACGAATATCTTCTTGTAGCGTTAAATGTAAATTTATGTAAAATTCCGCTATCGAACGTTGTGGTGTTTTCCGGGATGATATCAACAAAAACGACGCCGTTTTCACTCGCTTGTACTTTCCACTTGCTAATATTTGCCGTAGCAATGTTCCCAATAGCGATATGAAACCCAGACATGGACAAAGGAATCGGATATTGTATTTGTATCCACTCGTTTGCATCGGTAAGCGGGTGCCAACAATCCGTCGTGTCAAAAGTATTTCGGAACGTTTGCCAACCGGCATACGTTTGTGAATCCCCCGGGGGTTTGAGACTGCTAACACCAACTATATACGCGTAATCATCGATCATCGTGAGATAATTCGTCATCGTTGGTGTGGCCGTAACGATTCGTTCATCAGCGGCTCGTTCATCTAGTTATCGTTTTGTTACCGCGTCTTGGTCATTCATAGGGTCTTGCAGTGCAGTCAACCTACCATTCGCTATGCTACACACCGCAACAGCAGTATCACCATCTACTCGATATATCGTGAAACCAGTAGCATCCCACGTCATATGACAATGTGCTAGATCATCATTTCGCCGTATACGAAATCCATATGGAAGAGATGAAACAGATGAAGTGCCACCAAGTCGTATATCAATTTCAGGTCCACCTGGTGTTGTACCAATAGCCAATTGAGGTGTTGACAACGCTCCAGTCATAACACCACCACTCTTTAGCATGCGGCGAGTTACATGTTTATCGACGTAACCTTTCGTTGCAGCGTTATTAATCATTGTAGGTTCTTTTAATCCTGTAATTAAATTTCCACCCATATTAATATCCCCAGTCGCTGCGTTCGTTCCATCCGTACGAAGGAAGTTTTCGTTTATTTGAGATAGAGAAACACCACCAGAAATTACTCTTTGCGAAATCCCTACATCAGTATGTCCAAATTTATCAACAGGCATTTTATTTATTAGTATTTTTTAATGTAAATCGTTTATAACTTCTTGAAAATCTACACCATCACCAACCGTCTTCTTCAACACATACAAACATAAATGTCCGCAAAACACTTCATTATTAGGTTGTATTCGTTCGCTGTTATAATACACCGGACTTCGTAAATATTCTAACAACTCGTTAGGAGGTGGAAGACCGTAACTATCGAAATAATGCTTTTTCATATGATTCTTCATCCAAACTACCCAATGCGTCCCCTCTCCATTAGAATCATCTAGGTTGAGGATACCACACTCGTTCGTTCTCGGTCTTTTAGGTAATTGATTTCGTAGGTATACTCCACTGAAACTCGGGATTTTAATCTTTTTTACCGCATCGAGAAGTTGTATATTCGACAAAGGAACGTTTGGCAATACAACACCGCATACATCTATTTCTTTAACGATTCCGTAACTCATTTTTTTTAATATTAGTTTTAATATACATATACTAAACAGAGTTAGCCTTTAACGAATAATGACCGTAAGCCAACGTGTGAATTCCATCTATCGTCATTACTCGTTTATCATCGCCCGCGGATAATGCGATTTTATTTACCTCTTCGGTAAACATATCGTGTTTATACGATCTGATAACGTTCATCTTTCGAAATTGTTCTCTTTTAGTAAACAAACAGTCTTTGTAGTCGTCGTGACTAATCTGTTTCTTGACAACACACTTCTTCACACCTTTACATTTCTTGTGTTCTTCGCCATCCATTCTATACGAGTACAATTTAGCTCTCAATCCTACAAACTCTTCGATCTGTTTTCCACCAGCTTCGTCTTTAAACATACCGATAACTTTCTTGTTAATTCCAGCTTCGATACCAGATGGATGATCTTTCGGGTAGTCACTCGTGTCGAATCTACTTCGTACATCGTCGGCGATATCGGCGTAAAAATCTTCCGTTTTTATTTCATACATTAGCGAATCGGTATCAGTAAATAATAATTTAACCCTATCTCCGTATTTTGCCTTTACATAATTGTAATGAAAGTCGTACATTAAACTTTTACTCAAGTCTAGTATACACATGCCTAGATATACCGGTTTATTGTAATGCACCTTCGTTTTTCTCATGTGGATGGCGATTAAATTCTCGTCAAAAATAGTTAGGCTATCGTAATTAGGTTTCGCGGCTAACTTAATAGCCTGCTTTTCATCGCATACCAATCTTACATCGACTCTATTTTCTATGTTCTCCATCGTCTTCCCGAACACGCTGTTGTTCATCAGTTTGAAGAAATCCTTCTCGAAATCGTTAGCAGCACTCGTTCGTAATCGCGTGTTCAAATCGATGTACTCTTTCAACCAAGTACTTTGTTCGAATAGTATCCCTCTATGAATTTTCGCAACCTTCAACCCGAGACTCTCGTACAGTTTTAAATTTTCGTAATGTAATACATAATTCTTTTTATCGTTTAAATTTGGAATTAGTTTTGTTACTACACTCGTCGTGTTGGGTTTTACATTTTCAGGAGCTAAAGGATAATCGTTGTGAAGATCGTGTAATTCGTTAGGATATTCCAAGTCTACTTCTAATATACATCCTAATGATCCTTCGTTGGTAAGACTTTTCCAATTATCCATCTCGTCTTTCTCCATCCATCTAAATCCACGAGTTGGTAATGATTGGCTCATAGCCCATCCATATAAATTATTTGCATCCAGATAAGCGATGAATTTAGGCTCCTTAGAATTATCAAACACTTGCATATATTTATTATTCGCTTTCGAGTAACGATTTGAAATTGTACTGATTCCTCCTCTCGTGCCATTCTTAATCATTAGAAGCATATCGTAATCACTTAACAATTCTAATTCTACACCGGTTAACTTTAATGCTGCATCCCAAGCTAGTCCGGGTGATGTGAAATACCAAGCAGGATCTAGACCGTAATTTCTCAAACACACATCTCTAAAATTCTCGAATACATCGGCTAACAGTAAAACATCGGATTCGTTGTACAAGTCGTGGTAATCTCTTAAGGTCTTACACCCAAACTCTTTCCATACCGTTTGCGCGTGTTTGTACTGTTCGTCGCTAATACTCGTATCGTTTAGTCTCGAATAAAAGGCATCTTTTGGTGGTAATTTTGTCTCGTTCAGTTTTTCCACACAATCGACGTAATCGTATGGATAAACTCCTTTTCTTAGTAAAAGATCGAGCTGTACACCGGAGTAATTCGCGCTAAGATTTTTATATTGGTCTTTACTTAGATTATTCGATAACGCTTCAAGACTCGAAGCCATGAATTTAAAACTGTCGATAAAACGTAATTCTCTTTTAATGAGTATTTCCTTACCATCCTCCCAATACTTACCGACTATAACCTCTCTGCTAAACGACACATACTTTTCTTCGTTGTTGGGGATACAATTGATCTTCTCGCCGTTTTCGCCACGCAGTTTCTTTATAAATAGATGACTGTCGTAACCGGAAAGATTATGAAACACTACAGGGAAAAACTTTGGCACTCTGTATTTTAGATTACATTTATTATGAGCTGCGCCTCTAAACTTACCGCTCAAGTGACAGTGATCTCTAACTTTATTGTTATTGAACTCTTTACAACATATATGGCATATACTAGCTTCGTTATAACTCTTCTTATCATCTTCGGTAAATATCATCTTCTTTGGAAATTTAAACCTCCGATATATGTTTTTTATATTTTCTTCAAGAGTATTCACAAATATTTGGGCAACATCGTCTTCGTCGGTTTTCGCCGTAAACTTTACCAGGTCTTGAGAATAAAGTTCGTCGTCGTAACATTTGATGTGGTAGCAAAACGAGCTAGGTGTATGCTTTTGGTACTGGTTGGTGTAAGACACGCTAGGATCGGGGTGACATGTATCGATCGGTTTTACGAAAGATTCGAAATCCGCATATACAACAAATGGGACCCTCATCGATCTACAGTAGTTTTCAAATTGTAACATAGTACCATCCTCTGGCATCTCCACCCTCGCTACACCATGGTTGCTGCAGTGCCCCGTATGCTTAACGAGAGCTTCTTCCCTTTCAAATCCATTAAGACAACGCCGGCAATAATACCTAGTATGTTCTTTTTTACTCGTTTGAGAAGATAATAATCTGCTAAGACTTTTAATCAAACAATAATGTCGCGTGTTATCATCCGCAATCAGTAGTAAATCAATGGGGGTAATGTTGGCAGAACCGTTTCGATTAGATATTCTTAACGGATATACGAATCTTTCGTACCCGAAAACATTAACACTTAGATTATTATTTTTCTCGAATATATCGATGTCTTTCAACGAAACGGGAAAATTAATTTCAGACCAATTAAAGTTTTCAGATTGCGTTCGTAGTAATTCGGTTATTCGTTCTGGATGTTTATCAATGGGATGTAAAGCTCTAGTAATACACCATTTAAAACACTCATCGTCTTCGTTCTTCATATTGATAATAGCCTTTTTGCTAGCTAGTTCTTTCGGTAATGGAATGTATGAATTACCTTTCAGTGGTTTATAAACAGCTGTATTAATATCTAGCTTTACCACTGTCTTAAATCTCCAATTACTTCCTCGCATCTGGAAAGTAGCCATAGACTCCAACATCTTATCTTTCATATTACTATACACCTCGCTCACATCAGTTGTATCTAAATTAACTTCAGTTCTCGTCACGAATGGAATATCGCTATAGGCCACCTCTCCAGATTTCATGTCGACACGCTCCATCGTACAAGTGAGAACCAAATTAATCTTTGTATGTCGGTTATTCGTAAACAGATTAATTACCTGTGGTTCGACTTTACTAAGAAAAGATTCAGCATCTATCCCGCCAACCCCATCGATTGTATATTGTTTAGCAAATCCTTTTATTGCAGTAGCGGTCTCAC
Organism: Norana najaformis; assembly: GCA_964023275.1. Lineage (NCBI taxonomy): Eukaryota > Metazoa > Annelida > Clitellata > Crassiclitellata > Hormogastridae > Norana > Norana najaformis. The sequence goes on along the minus strand of OZ029913.1, from coordinate 9,025,815 downwards.
GAATTTCAAACTTGTTCTTTTTTTTAAAAAGTTCGTCGAAAATAGAATTTACTTTTGTTTTCAATGCTTTTAACTTTTCATTCACGATTCTTTTTGGTTCCTCTATTATATAATTTTCAATCCAATTAGCAATATCTTTAGCCGAAGTATTAATCGCTGATTTAACCTTGTTAAAAACTTTCTTAATACGCGAAACTGGTAAAGGTGTAAGTGTTGGTACACCTATTTCAGGGATTGGGTCATCAAGCAAATTATGCTTCACACTCTCCACAGTGTTGTTACTCGTGTTAATAACTTCGATCAACTCCGCTTTTCGTAACTTGTAATAGCCTTTCAGTCCGCGCTGTTTCGCTATATCTCGTAATTCTCGTACTGTTTTCGTATTGTAATCCATTTTATTATATGTGTTCATCTCTTTAAGTAAGAGTGGAAAAATATTTTTTTAGATTTGAGGATTTATAATAGTTTCGTTGAAACTATAATATAAACGCGTGCAGGATCTATTTTTAGATCTAGGAATTTCCTATAGTTTCGATGACGTCATCACGTGATTATTTTGGGGAGGAACCTATAGGCCTGGGTTGTACCTAGAGTACTGGTTCATATTTGGAATTGTTGAGCGTGCATGAAAACTGATGGTTTTGATGAACCTATAATATGGCTGCGTGCGCGTTCTATTTTTAGATCCGGGAATTTCCAGTAGTTTCGATGACGTCATCATGTTTTTTTATTTTGATGAGGAACCTATAGGTTGAAATGCAACCTAGAGTTTTGGTTGATTTTAGTGTTGTCCCAGAAACGGCCTTTTACATCTACTGGCAGACAGTCAGACGGCTATGGAGGATGGTATTTAGAATTGAACCGAAAAGTGAGAAAACAGGAAGAGGAAGAAGCAGGATAGGATTTGTAGAAGAGGAATGTTTTCAGTTTTGATTGAAAGACCTGGGCAGATATTGCAAGAGGTGAGGTATTGGTGATTTCATATGAAGGATCAGATAATTGTCGTAATTCTGGTGGGAGTTTATTCCAGAGGAGTGGATTCAGAGAAAGAAACATCATTTGGCTGAGGCGCAAACAGAACCACAACAACCCAATCAACTTTAACCTCGCTCATTTACTTATACAGAAAGGTTGGAGGGCCAATCGATTGTGCTTAGCTTCGTTGTAGGCCTACCTGCCAGCAAGGTATCAGCAATATCAAGTGGCCACTGCTGTTCCATTGCCCACTTGAACTATGTCTCAAAATGATTGAATCAGATTTCAATATGTTTTTGGTCTAGCGAATAAGCCTACTTTAGCTAACAGTACAATATATTTTCGAAATTATAATATATTCACGTATTTGAGTAATTAAAGGGTCACGTGCATGTGTTACAGGTCTTAGAAGAGAATCTTTGCTACCTGTAGTGACACATTTAGAGCCTGTCAATTTCTCTAAGACTCAAAGATGCTACCTGATTAAATTATACAGAGGCGAGAGACCAATTATGAAGAAATGTTGCATAATTAATTGGGATCAACTGAGATTCACTGTGATTTTTGAAGTTTCCATACTACTTTAAGCAAATATATGAAATGGTAAATTCTTCGCATGTACTGATAACAGCTATGGCAAAAAACCACATTTCTAGTACTGTGCTGTGTACTTGCCTAGAGAAAATGGGATGACACGATTCTTGTCGATTAATTCGTTGTTCTTGTCCAAAAATCGTTCCGGCATGAAAACATTTGGCTCAGACCAGTCCAATTTGTTCATGTGTGCAGCTTTAATATTAGGTAGAACCTAAAATAAAAAATAGCAAAACGTTAATGGATAGTGTAGGCTTAAAATGGATCGGATATGCCATGTCTGAAGCTGTGCAGAGATAAAGAACTTGTAATCCGACTTAGGGAATCTACGCCTAAGTATATACTATTGCTAAATTCTGAATAATGAGAACCAAAAGAGAAATTCTTGAGGCTACACTTTTTAGCAGCGTTATATTATTGAACGAATTACTGGAGCGTATTTGGGCATCCATTCTGATAGCCTCGGCTTATCAGGAAAATATTGCAGTTACCTCCAATTAACTGCAATCCAGTACATTCTTTCTGGAGATGACTAGGATAACCCTGCTTTATGTGAAACCAACCACAATCCCGCACTTAGCTTCATGAAGCAACACACAGGTATGCTTCTCACCACAGTATCTGCTGGTATGAAGTATCCAAGTACTTCGGTGTCATTCAGCGTTAAATGCGGAAGAGCAAGTGGCACAACCGATCTATGCCGCAGTAACTCCAAAATGGTTGCCTCAACGTAAGGTAACCTTGGCTGATCATCAGTTGTCGGGAGTCTGTATCTAGGAACCACAGAATCAATTTCCTTCTGGAGACGCTTAGCGATTTGAGGATTGTTGGCGATGTAAATGGAGAACCACAGCATCGTGGTAGATGTGGTTTCAGTGCTCCCAGCGAAGAAATCTCTCAACGTATAAATCAGCTGTTCGCGGTCGTAGTCTGGACCTTCTTTCTCAATATATCTGCGCACAAAACAATCCGTAGCTTCATTATCTAAACTCAGAAATGTCTCTTTCTTGACAGCTTCCAACAACTTTCCATTGCTGTCTGATAGCTCGCTGAATCTGTTGCGGTATGGAGGAAAGAAACGGAGAATCGGGAACAGGTCTAGTATTGGGTCTATGGTATCAGTATATCTTTTCATCTGATAAAACAATTCGGGAATGCCGTCTTTGTAATCACGTCTACGACCAAAAATTATATTCAGTGAGACGTTTGAAGTACTGAGGATCATCATATCGTTTGGATTGAATGCTTTCCCATTTGTGTCATGAAAGTGCTTGATCAGTTCTGAGACTTCCACCAAAATCCGCGTCTCCAACTGACTTCTTGATCCAAATCCGAAATCCTTTAGGATCGACAACGTCAGTTTATGGTATCTTTTAAACACTGCATCATAGTTTCTGTACCCAATTCCTACAAACAAAATTTATTGATAGCTGTTTTATATTATGTTTATTATGATACAGCCTTGCATGACCGAAAACCATCTAAAGGAGTTCAGTGATTCATTTCCATAACCAGTGGGTCCAATAAAATTTCAGGCACAATCTTTGACCACTTCTTTTCTTAATTTTAATATTCGATGTATATCGACAAGATTCTTTGAAGGCGCTACACAGTTGTTCAGATGTATGTACACATTAACTGTTGAGAGGTTAGATAACATCAACTGTTAAGTTGAGGCTCAAGTGGATTTTTAGTTTATACCTTTCCGATTTCGGTTAAAATGATATTTTTCTGCGTAGATGCCTTCTCTTCCAGAGAAACTCGACGAATGCCTCACTAGAGCATCCTCGATTGATGCTTTGTTGTTCAGAACTAGCACAAATCTACAGAATTAGAAAAAGACTATAATTATTACACGAGTGTAATTTAGACTATAATAAAGACCTACAGTATGTGAAGCGAAGATTTTTAATTGAACCACATAGAAAGACCAGCTGTTAGGCCCAAATGCATAACGGAAGAGCAGATATTTCAGGCAACAAACATGCAATGAGAAGTGAATGTCTCCCCGCAGAAAGTGCAAGAGGCAGAAAAAGCTAGACAAAATGGGGCAGGATAGCCTGTTGGTTAGAGCGCTCGGCCAGTAACGCGGATAGTACGGGTTCGAGTCTCACCCGAAGCTGTTAGTGTATAGGGATCTTGAGCAAGTTATTCACGCACCGTTGATCAGTGCCGTCATTGTATGGTTCGTGTGTGCACTTCTGAGCTTTGAAAGGAGGGCACTATCAAATATAGTCGTATAAAATTAGAGCCAGAACCGTCAAACAGGTAAGCAGAAGACATGCACAATGAAAGCTAGGTCAAACAGACTAAGATCCAGACAGAGACGAACGTACAAGCCAACAGAAAGGCGGACACATAGCATAAAAATAACGCAGCCGAGACACAGAAAGAGGTAGAATGACTTAAACATTTTATTCTTAACTTCACTGAGTACAAACGCCGTTGTCCAAAGTGCTATAAAACGTTAATTTTAAACATTGATTCTATTATAATCTTGTATTGAAATTGGAAGTATGAGAAGTTGTATTGTCTTTGGCTACGTCGCCATCATCATCATCATCATCATCATTTTAACTACCGCAGTTACACATATAGCTTTGTATATGTGTTTAGCTCTTCATAGTAAGTATCGTGGAGTAGCGCTATATTGATGGTCTGAATGAATGAATGAGTTTGCATATGTATGAATGTATGTAAGCATGTGCAATTGTGTATTTTTGTGTGTATCTATGTGGCTACATGTGTCTGTATGCATTTATATACACATGTATAAACGCATGTGTGTGTATCCATGTATGCATATATAGTCAGAATGCTTTATTTTTTCATGAACGATCGTGTTTTTGACTATCGCTTACCTGCTACCAAATCTAAGCGTGAAAACGGGTCCAAGTTCCTCCGCCACTTTCATAAAGTGTTCTGCCAATGCATCGAATTCCCTGACGAATGGTAAGGACCCGACGAGTGGTAAACATGGTAACGAAGGAGGATATCGCCGTCCTAACTTCTTCTTTTTGCCATTCCAAAGTCCAACCAATAAGAACGTCATGGAAAACGTTCCAGTGAAAACAAGGAGTAGAGACAATGTGATCATGACTGAATGCACACACGAAAACAGGAAAGGCGGAAATGTCAATGTCTCAGCTATATAGGATAGTAATAGAAATGAAATCTCATACCGGTAAAGACAGAAGTAGCATGGCTGAACATAACTGTGCGTAATACAACACAACATGACGTAACATAACGTAAAGTAACATGGGTTTACATGGTTCAAAAACTTTAAATCTGTACTAGAAAAATAAAACCTTACACTCTAAAATAACCAAATTCTCCTCACTTATTTGTAAGTGTGTATCTACTAAGACATTAGCCTAGGTAACTATGGTCGAAACTCTTCCGCCAGTCTAGAAATGTGTTAATTTACCTTGTATAATGGCTTAGTTCACACTAATATTAAAACAACACTTCATGAAATTATCTGACCCATCTTACGAACTCATCAGCATTGCAACTCTTTTAATCTCTGCCCAGTCATTCACTCAAAACAGAAAACACTCCTCTTCCACAATTCGCTTCAATACTAAATACCATCCGCCGTAGCCATGTCCCTGGTAGCCTTCCTGACCACTGGATCTTGACCTGGAACCGAATGTGATCTTACCAGCACATCTATTTTTGTTTGACCGAGCGCCAGTATATAAGACGGTCCCGCGACTTAGCGTTCCTTGGGCACCGTAGAAATCTCGAGATTACGATTAAGGTCACTGAATATACCAGAGCAGAAACTTGCATTTCCATCTCTAGCCGGTCTAGTCGACAATCTGCAGCTCACGGGGACTTGCTAATCCTATGTTCCCCGACGGCGATGGGGCACACAGATCGTGCTTTTTTGCGCATTTGATTCCTTTTGAAATAATCTTCCACTAAAAATATGTGTTGTTCTACAACAACATACAGGTTAGGTAATCATTTTAATCTACCTTAAGTTGCACCCTTTCAAGATTGATAGATGGCCATGATCCAACAGGTGTGTATATACCTTAAGGGGCATTATATATTTGCCTGAATGAATGAATGAATGAATGAATTGAACGAATTAGTTTACCATTACGATCACCAAATGCCCAAATATTAGCGCATATTTTTTGGCAACTTCAACTTGGTAAAATGTGTGCGCAAATAGCAGAATATACCAAATATTGTTTAATACTTTAGCAGTTATTACGCGCACAAGGTCAGTAAAACTGAATCTTAGAAGTGAGACAAGTGCTTGCGAATAGCTCCTCTTGGGTCGGTACACGAAGTACTCTTAGCAGACTCGAAACCGTAATCGCTGGCTTACAGAATCAGCACGCGATCGAATAGACCATTGTCAAGAAGTTTAATGCAAGCATATACATACCCTTCTTGGCAGTTGCTGAGTACTTCTGTTTCGATTGAAACAATTTCCTTACGTGGAAAAAGTGAATTCAGAGTTATTTTTTCGTTAACTTCAAATTTACGACTGCATGAAGCTCTTGTACATATGTGGGTCATGCATGAGAGTTTGTACTCTGATTTGGGCCAAGTCGAGCCTCTAGGTGGATGTTATGCCTATAACGTTACACCGTAGTACGGAAGCCCGATGGGGACTTGTCGTGGTTTTATCAACTGTGTAACCTGCGTGCACGATAAATATATGCATTCATGCATGTGTGTAGTCATTTATGTATGTATATATGTATGCATGCATGGATTTATACCTACCGCCGATGTATAGCAATGCCACCTGAGGGCTGATGGCCTAGCACCGGAGATCAGCACCGGGCCCGACACTCGAAACGAGTATGGGCAAAACCTTTACCTTTTACTTTTACCTAACCTGCGTGCACGAAATATATGCATTCATGCATGTGTGTAGTCATTTATGTATGTATATATGTATGCATGCATGGATTTATATATTTATGATACAGATCTACTTATTAGGGTACAGATCTTATGAGAACTTCTTAAATGGCGCTATACAGATGTCCATCAAGCTGATTCGAGCAGGTGCGACTTTAGTTAAACAGAAATTGTGGGTTGAGCTGAATCGCATATTCACCAGATGACTGTTCCAGCAGGAAGGTCAAATGCGTAGTAAAGTCGAATGCTCGTGAACTGCGAGTCCATATGGAGAGCACAAGTAATGATACGCTGACACGATATCGGAAAACGCTGCTCTCTGAGTTATGCTGGGCAGTGCCTACCAACGAGATTCGTTCCAGTAGGAGGATCTTGATTCGAATCCGTTCCTTAAGAGGAATTCAATTTTCTCTTCTGCCAATATTCTCTTTTGGTTCCCATAGGAAGTAGTCTGTAAGGTGATTTCATTAGAAAGTTTTTCTTAACCAATTTAAACACTGTGACTATTTTGGCTATTTGAACCATACTCCAGTGGCACCCTTGATAACCGCGTACTATCTAGATATTATCTAGACCACTTAATCGTTTCCGTTCTCAGCGGTTGTTGCGTAGTAGAAATTGGAAAACAAGTAGGTCACAAAGTTTATGATGAGCGTCTTGAATTGAAGATTCGGAATTAAATATGTGTGCTGAATAAACTATACTTAGGCAATAGTGTTGAAAAAATGTTTTGAGATAATATGGAACTGTGACAGAGTAAGAATAGTTATAGAATGAAGTTTGCAGCTGTTTGTGAAAGCCTTTAATGGACCTGATAGAAGATAACATTACCTTATGGCAGCTAAAACTCATTAAAGTAGTAAACCCAGTAATACCCACTGGATGAAAAAAATGGAAACGCAACATGTCCCTGTTGGGCTTCTGTAGACCTCAGTTGAGCCCATTATGACGTAGCGCGCTCGTACTTTACGCTTGACTGATACAGTTAAAAATGCTCAGGACGTACCAGTCAAGACATTTGCAAAATAAGGTCATGGTCGACATATGTTCCAAGTTATTGCAGTATTTACTTCACCATCGAAGCCCTCATGTCTGCTTTATAGCCGAGTAAGTTTCATATCGACTATGCCATTTCAGCTCTTTTCTGTTTTTCTGCAAATTGTTTTTATTTTGTTTTTTAAATTATTTTCTTTGGTGGCCGTAAAGGCTCTTTTCATGGCCATAAGGCTCTTTTTGTTATTAATTTTTTGGCCATAAAGGTTCTTTTCCTAATATTTATATACAACGTGACATGCACTAACCAAAATTTACATGGATATGAAATGTAAATGTATACGTTTTATTTAGCGACCGTATAGCCTCGACCCTGCTTATTTTGCAATGAATATATAGGGCGAGATCCTTCACCAAGAGTTCAGAAGATTCAGGTAGAAAATAGCTCGCAGACTGCACACAGGGGTCAGTCAGTCAATCCGCAGAGAAGACCAGAAGAGGAGAGTCGCACGCGGGTCCCGTGAGAGGAAGGATCCGTTGGACAACAGAAGATGGGGTAGGCATAAGACAAGGAGACGGACAACGACCGAAAGTAGGTATTATGTAGAATGTAGTTAATACTAATGTAGTAGGAATTAGATTAGATTAGACTAAATTCTGCATAATACCAATAATAATAATATCTAAAAATAGAAAAAACAACTACAAATCGTCTCGCGCTTGGGTTTGTTTGGCAGGTTTTTCAAGAGGCAAAATGCTTCCTTAAGCTTTTGATAACGGTAGGTCCATAGGTCTGTCTAAGCATGTTTAGACTGTATATAAATTTACAAGTGTGAAACTGTACAATCAATAACATTAGCCTAATATTGATATTAGTAGGATACGACACAGTATTTCTAGTGCTTCTTTTACACATTCATTTAACAGAAATGCATGAGATAATATTGCTAGGAAAAGATAAAACACTTGTTTCGGTGCTAGGACGTTAACAGCATTCCTGAGTATATTATAAATGATCCTAGAGTCAGTTTGTAAGGTTGGGGTTGAAACTACCCACTGGTTCAGACTGTCTATCATTAAAGAACATTTCCCCCAAAAGGCACTCCTGACTGAAGTCTTTCCTAATCTAATATAATCTAATCTAAAGACTTCTATAGCGCCGTTGTCATATTGCCCAAGGCATCAGTCGATGGTGGCTTCATAGTCAAAATTGCAATCAAAAATCATAAACCGTTGGAGAAACCGGGTCGAATTCCGATATGTTAGAGAAACCAGAAGCCAGGCTACTGTGGGAAAGCAAATTGGAAGAGATGATCTTAAGTTGAGACCTGAAAGATATCAAACAATTAGCAGAACGAGCTTCCCAACACTTCTGCCGTGGAAACCACAAATGGACCTTGTTTGGATTTCATAGAAAATACTGGAGTTCGTTCCTTTTCGACTGATGCTCGAGGAGATTTACATTGGGAACGGCTACTGTTGCCATGAAAGGCTATGTTCCCCGGAAGAAGGAAGCCTAATTCTATTATCAGACTATACACAGATAGGCTTATCATGGACTTCTGTCACTGGATGACTCTGCATGGTAGCTGGTTACAACGGGACATAAGACTGGGAAAATCCAGCACTTTTAAAATATAAATATATAGTCGTGTGACTTCTCCATCCGTTGTCGTGTCGCTAACAAGGAAGTAAACAAGATATCTTCATTTCCCCATCTCTACCTCTGCAAAAGACGACTTTCTATAACCAAGTTAATTTAAGTACATATGCAAGTATCACTCAGTTTAGTAGTTGTTGACGGTAAGGAGGAAGAGAGGGGACAGCTAGTGCAGAAATATCAACTGATGCCAACTGATACCAGCAGCTGCTTCACATTAGTCCCTAGGGATACAGCGTATGAATTATTACTTTGTCCAGACAGGGAAGAGGGAATCTTGAATCTGACAAGTGATTCAGAGTCCACACAGGCAGAGATACATAACACAGTCGCACAGAGATACAGAGAGAGAGAGAGATATATATATATATATATATATATATATATATATATATATATATATATATATATATATATATATATATATATATATATATACGAAGACAGACCAGGCTGAGCAAGCACTAGATTGCAAGCAGGGACATAGCCTCATGGGAGGATGGGTTGCAGGTTGACGTCATAGCCCGGTGCTAGGAGGGCCCAGCTACACGACGGGCCGGGAAGATCCGCCTCAGGTAATTGATACTTCCTAAAAAGGGAATTTTAGGAATAACGGGCAGAAATGAGTAAGCCCGGCTAGCTCATCCAAAATAGCAGACAGGCTCTGTCAGAATTCAGTCGGGGTTCAGACTTTACAGAGATAGGTCGCAGTAAAATGTAGTCTCCAAAAAGGTCCAGCGGCTACTGGCGCTGCAGTAATCCGTTATGGGTAGAATTAGATCTTAAAATTTGTCGTAGGCTAATGTCACTTGCTCCGCAATGTAACTGTTGAAGAAGAATCACGCTCGCGTTGTCGTAATCGTAATTCCGAGGTTTCTACAGCGCCCAACAAAAGCCGCGCTGCGGGGACAAGCTTATTCACAGGCGCTCAGTCAAATCAAAGTCGATAGGCAAGAGGGTTCGGTTCCAGGTCAAGGTCCAAAAGTCAGACGGAGAGACAACGTGGCAGCCTAGGGGGTGTTTGGGGTTGGAGAGGAGAGAGACAAGAGGAAGATGGGGTGTCATGATAGGATCTGTGAAAGAGGGATGTTTTGAGTTTTGTGTGAAAGGCCGAAGCAGAAATTGCAATTGGTGGAGCATCGATGAGTTTGTATGATGGGTCAGAAAACTGTCGCATTTCTGTGGGGAATTTATTTCATAGTGGTGGGGCAGCTATGGCTATGGAGCGATTACCAAATTTAAAGGATGATGTGATGGGAGGGCGGAGAAGTGTTAGGGTAGAAGAGGAGCGGGTTGTCAGACATTGATTGAAAGACATTCACGTGAAAAACGATAATCGAATTAGCGATGAAAACTGTACAGTACGAACTGGACGAGAAACCTATATCATAATTTGAGGAAGAGAACTATATCATAATTCTGTCCATCTGTGATCTATCTTATAGATCCTCCGTATTGTTGCCCATCCTCTACCATCCACTGATTTTGTTTATCTGCTTCTTCTTTCGCATAGGCCGCAGTGTTACACGTCGTTTGAAATATCAGTTTATCTGCCTTCCCATCTCTCTCAGCTTAAACACAACCCACCATAACAGCTTCTCTTCCCTTCTGTCTGGTCTTCTGACAACCGGACTTGATTCTCGACATGGCATCTTTGGAAAACCCCACGGGCTTGACGAAGCGCTCGTGAATAAGCTGGTGCCCTCCGCTAAGGTTTTAAGTAGCACTCTAGAAATTTAGAGTCTACGATTACGATTACAATTATTTTTAGGGCTTTGCTCATTATTCATACCTCTTGTTATTTTAGATGCAGATTCCAGTGAGTACAACCCACGAAATTTATATACCGCCCAAATGTGATTTGTGTATTGGCACGAAAAAAGGGCGTTTTAAAAACTCGGAAAGTCCAGCAATGCACGGACCTCGTGTCCAGGACCATGGGATTCTTCCATCGATGGACCAAAGATCTTGTGAAGGAGTAGGGAATATGTGCGTCACCTACATTCCATTGTGTGACATTAGAGAACTTTCCTTTTACCATCGAACAGATTAAGATGCGACAAATATAACAGATATTTTAAAAATTGCATACGAACATCAGGTCTGTGACAATCAGTTGACTGAATTTAGCAGTCGCTTATCTTAGTTACTGTGCACGATAATTAAAACATCAGCATGGAGGTGAGTAATAGGGCCGTGATGAGCTTCATTAAAATCCAAATTCCAACCGGGTATATTCCAGAAAAAGCTTCATAGTGTATCTCGAAAATTCCCATGGAACAGATGTGATTATATGTGTGTGTATATATTTCTTTCCCATATATATATATATGTATATATATATATGAATGGGCTCCACGCCTTTTAAGGTCCCTGGTCCATGTGATTTATGCGTGACAGGGAAAGCTGTTGTGGTCCACACTGGAAACGACAACTAGGCCTTTACTTTTCGATTAGCACTAGGACTGTTCACGTTTGACTTACAGTAGCTTATAGCCTATAAATCGGTGGCCTAGACCACTTAGTTGGAAGACTCTGCATGCGGACTTCGCTCTTTCATTGCATGTATGGATAAAGGATCCTTCCGTAAGAACCAGCCGAGTCGGTTGCTTGAAATTGGACGAATCTACGGGTCTTGGTACAAGCGACAACCATGTTTACATAATATTATACCAAGTTGTAGCCCAAATGTATAAAGGGATGATGGTATCATTTATTTTCGCTTGTGCAGGTTTAAAGCTGACACTTATGCAAAACAAAATATCATCAGCTGGGGGTCCTGCCGTTTTCTTTTCGTTCTTTCGTCTAGGCCTAACAGTGACTGCAGTATCATCTAAGTAAGGCTAAATGATAGCTTTTTGTCAACGTCTTCCTATTTAGAATTATTGACTTATTAACAAAAATTCTGAAAAATAGGAAACTTACATATTATTTGATCAACTATTTGAATTGTACAATACGAAAAATCTAAAATTCACCATTAACAATATCCTCAATAATAGATGCGTCGCCGTGATCTCCCGTAGCCGGTAATAACGTAGTCCAGTGCTTATTAAGAAGTTTCTGTGTGTTGTTGAATACATTGGAGATCGTTCGCCTTCTATGCAATGAGTTGATAACAACTGCCCAGCTGTTGAAAATATACGCAATTCATTATGATACAGTAATTGCAAATTATCCATCGATTAAGCTGTTTACTTTCTAAGTTGCTATTCAAAAGATACAAATGCACTTACTCTTGGTTGCCTCAAAGCAATATAATTTCAGTAAATGCACAAAATAATTAAGCCTTCAGCTGAATATTAGGCTAAACCCTAAGACGCATCAACGTTCAGTATCGTAGTCATGTCTTAAATATCCATAGTGAAAGCTTCGATGGTTTTTCATAATAAGGAATCCATTAAGTTACAAAGTAAAGCATAGGTCTACGCCTATATGAGATCATCATTATGCCTGTAGGTAGAAGCACAACACCACAGCAGTGCTATAAACACAATGCCTAGCGCACAAACGGCAAAAGTGCTTATACATATTGTCAATGATATTCAAACTGTAGTTGTTGTAGAGAACGCTGAATCACAAGCATAACATTCAGCGAAATAAAATACCAAATATTATTATAAAAATTTGATGTCGAACGAGCTAGATGCCAAACGAAAATATATAGGGCGGCGCTTCTTAAGCGCGTAGTTTAAGTCCAATCTACCAAGGTCACAGATGAATGCTTTTACAGATTCCTATCTACTCAAGCCGAATTTAACTGCCTACACAATTGTAATTGTAATTGTAATTGTAATTGTAATTGTAATCTGACATTTATAAAGCGCCACTTCAAGAATAGACTCATCAGAAGCGCTCCCGACCCGAACCAGTGAAACCACTGGCAAATAATACAGACTTCAGGCGCTTGCGAAACTGCGGAAGAGACAAACTGAGGAATACTAGCCGGAGCTCTCGGGAAAGGCGATTCCAGCTATTGGGTCCAACATAGGCAAAGCTTCTAGACTGCGCTGTAGCAGTGCGCATACGAGGGACAGTCAGAAGTCCAAGGGAGGCCGACCGGAGAGTGCTACGGCCTGGAACCAAGGAGACCGAAATGCAGAAGTCCTTAAGATATGATGGAACAGCGCCAACAAGACAATTACGCATAAGCGTTAGGATCTTGAACTGGATACGCTGCTGAATGGGAAGCCAGTGTAGAGTGTCCCGTATAAAGGAAGTTATATGGCCATACCTGGGGACGCCTCCAATAAGACGGGCAGAAGCATTGAGAACAGATTGAAGCTTGGAAATATTGACAAGTGAGAGTCCAGCAAAGATAGCGTTACCAAAGTCCACCCTGGTGCAGATAAGGGCATGAATTAGAGTAGTAACGGCATGAAAGGAGAGGGAGCGGCGGATGGTACGAAGCTGACGAAGGTGGTAGAAGCATGAGCGGGAGACACTGTTAACATGATCGGTCAAGGAGAGTTCCCGGTCCAGAACAACCCCAAGATCACGGACTTTGGAACAGAATTGAATGTCCGGAAACCTCTGGCGTAAGGATGATGAATCTATCTTTGCCAGCTGAGCACGACCACCAAGCCAGATGAACTGGGTCTTAGCAGAGTTCAGTCGGAGGCGATTGGAGGACAACCAGAGACCAAGGGCAGATGTTGCGTCAAGAATACTCTCAACCAGAGAGGAAGCCGCTTCCGCTGGGCCATGAACGAAAGCCTGAGTGTCGTCTGCTTACTGATGGACAGCAACACCCATGGGAAGGAGAACCCGTGCCAGGTCGGCAGTGTACAGAATGTAGAGGAGAGGGGCCAGAACAGAACCCTGAGGAAGGCCAAAAGGTATAAGGGACCAGGCGGAACGTGTAGGCCCAAAGATAACAGAATGAGAGCGGTCTGAGAGGAATGACTGAAACCAAAGAAGGGCCGTATCAGAAATGCCAAAAGATTTTTCTAGACGCTCCAAAAGGATAGAGTGATCCACAGTGTCAAAAGCAGCACTAACATCATAGAGGGCAAGAAGAGTAACATGTCCACGGTCAAAAGCTCCAAAGACGTCAGCCAGGAGACGTGTAATGTACTTGCAATTCCAATTGCCTTCGATTTAACTTCCTGCTTTGCCGTGTAACTAGCAGCAGAAGAGGCATAAGTCAGTATTAGGATATTTGCAGGCAGTAGCACTTGTTAAAGAAAAAATAAACCAGATTGTCAAGATCTTTATAAAGGAAAATAAATACTGCTACAAGCGGAAAAAGACTGCTATAATTATCTAGCACCCATTAGGCCATGCGGTCGGAATTAAAACCGATACATTTATTTATTTATTTATTAAACTCAAAGAGTAAGTCTTCTACCGTCGCGTCATGTACAGTGGAGATCGTACGCCATCTATGGAATGGATGGCTACCAACAGCCGCTTGTTGAATATATGCCAACCCTTGACTATGGTACCATCGCATTGTCGTCATCCATACTGATTGCTGTCCAATTGTCATCGATCACGATGTTTACTTTCTCAGTCTCCGTTCAAGAGATATTCTGTACACTTTATTCTTCGTAGTCTAAAGCCACTGAATTCAGTAAATGCATAAAATAATTAAGCTTTCTAAACCCCGAGAGGTTTTGATATCCAATATCATCGCGATGCCTTTGAGTTTAATGAAAGAAAGCCGCCGTGGCGTTCCATGTTAAAGTAATCGACTTTAGAAATCAAAGAGCTGGCGAGGACTCCTACATACATGCACGAACGCTATTTACAAGCACTTAGGCCTACACTTTAAAGTTTACCGAAACATCTATCACTACTGCATACAAAACGACAATCTGTTGAATTCCATTAGGTCTGCAACATTCCGCCTGCATGCCTAGTTATTATGGCCGAGATTACTGCAGTATAAAGTTTCAAAGAATAAGTTCCAGAATTGCCCCTTTAAAAACTCCACGGGTAAGAATGGTCGCTAAGGAAGAGCAGGAGAACGCCTTGCTGTCTACTTGTGAGGCAGGACATCACCCATTTCCCTTTCGGTGGATGAAAGGCCAAAAGACAGATATAATTGGGGGAGGAGATTGTTGTGGCCAGCTGAGTAGAATGCAGCAGACAGATCCAGATGAGAAGAAAGAGAACTGTCCAGAGTCTGTCACCGGAAGTTGTCAGACAGAACACCTGCAAGTAGTTTTACATTTGTGGTGTCTAGGCCAGGCTACTTTAGCAGCGAAGTTATAGTTCATAAAAGAAAACATTGCTCTTTCACAGATCCTATCCTGATACCCCTCTCCTCTTATCTCTCTCTCTGCTCTCCAAACCCAAAAAAATCAACCTCCCATAGCTGCCACGCTGTCGCTTCGTCTGACTTTTGGATCTTGACCAGGAACCGAACCTTATTGCCTATCGATTTTGTTTTGACTGAGCGCCTGTGAATAAGCTGGTCCCCACGGCGCGACTTTCGTTGGGTGCTGTAGAAATCTCGGAATTACGATTACAATTAGTTGCAACTTTGAAGGCTCTCTGGAACTCTGTCTGTTGCGATGAGACGGTTGACCAGTTGAACGATAAATAGAAAAGTCATATCAGCACATTTCTTCAGTTGCTATGAATGAAGAGGACAGATCCATGCGAAGTGCAGAGCTTCGGCCGAATCGCCGAACTTTAAACGCCACACTTTCTGATTTCTGGATTCAGACGATGACCAGTACCCAGATCACTAGCTTACATCAGGGTTAATGTTAATTTATTAGTAATTGGCCTACTTATAAGCATGGTATAACAGGCATTGGAAGACGTATTATGGTCATCTACATGTTTCTTGCGTTCATTTGACTGCTGAATGCTTACAGTTTCTATTACATATAGCCCACTTTTTAAATAGAGAAGCCTTTATGATGCTATACGTTTAAAAAGCACATAGTTCTGCAAAATTTGCCGGTATGCGAAAGTTTGTCACCTATCTGCACTTTCCATAAAACAAATTAAACCTTGTCACAAGTTCGACATATCAGGAAAGGCTTGTTGGGGTTAGTACTAATTTATTAGTTTTAGTAAAAGTATTACAGGAGTGTGGAAGACTGGTGACGGTCGTTTACGCATTTCTTGCAATCATTCGGATCTTAAATGGCGATGGGGCTTCGGTGATGCCGTAGATTGTTTTCACTGATATTGACTGCACGTCCTCTGGTGGTCGAATGTGAAAGTTTTGCATTAGGCCGCTTATGAATAGGAACAGCTGCTGACGAGCCAATCCCTCGCCAGGACAGGATCGTCGACCTGAAACGATTGTTATTGATAGAAACGCTTGCCATACATCAACTTTCATATCATCGTCCTGAGGCATATTAAATACTTCACCACAAAAGAGTCAAAGTGAAACACTTGTTTACAAGCTTTGGAAATAAACTCATCACAGCCAATAGTAATCGCAAGCTCGAGACTTTTACAGCGCCCACCAAAAGCTAAGCAGAATGAACCAGCGCTCAGTCAAAACAAAATCGATAGACAGGAAGAGTTCGGTTCCAGGTCAAGATCCAAAAGTCAGGCAGGCAGACAGTCAGACGGCTGTGGTGGATGGTATTTGGAATTGAATCTGAAAGTGAGATAAGGGAAAGAGCACGAAAAAGGATAGGATTTGTAGAAGAGGAGTATTTTCAGTTTTGAGTGAAAGACTTGCACAGAAATTGCAGGTGGTGAGTTCATATGAGGGTCAGATAATTGTCGTAATTCTGGTGGGAGTTTATTCCAGAGGGGTGAAGTCAGAAGAAGAAACATTATTTGGCTGAGACGCAAACAGGACCACAACAACCCAATCAACTTTAGCCTCGCAAATTACGTCGATGTTCATTTACTTATACAGAAAGATTGGAGGCCCGATTGACTGTGCTTAACTTCGTTGTAGGCCTACCTACCCTCAAGATATCGACAACGTCAAGCGGCCACCGTTGTTCTATTGCCCACTTGAACTTTGTTTTAAAATGATTAAATAAGATTTTCTAATGCTTTTGGTCTAGCGAAGAAGCGAAAACTTTAGCTAACAATATAATATAATAAATATAATAAAAATAATATTATATTATATAATAAACATAATATAATATAATATAATTAATATAATATATTTTCGAAATTATAACATATTCACGTATATTCACGTAATCGATCCCCAGATTCATTCCCACCTCAACCGCTGTCACTCTGGTCAACAGATTCATTGTCTCCATGGTTGACTACTGCAATAGCCTGCTGGCAGGTCTGCCGACTTGTCAGATAGAGCGGATACAGTCAGTGCTAAACTCTGTTGCCTAACTCATCTATGGTCGGACACCATTCATTCACGTCACTGATCTGCTGCGCGACAACCTGCACTGGTTGCGCGTTCCTCAGCGGATCAACTACAAACTGTGCCTAATTACATTCAAGGCTCTTAATGGTCTTCTGCCAGACTATATATCCGACTTCTGTATTCGAACAGCCGACAACCAGAACACATCGGCTACGATCCTCATCGAGGAACCAACTGCATGTCCCGCGGTCTTCCACGAAGTTTGGCGAACGTTCCTTCACTATCGCCGGACCCAATGCTTGGAACAATCTTTCTGACAATGTGACGAATGCCCCTTCCCTGGACTCATTCAAGTCATGACTCAAGACATATCTTTTTAGGATATCTTATGACTGTAGTTGATTTTTTGATTTTAACCCATGTACAGCGCCATTTTCTTCGGCCTCGGCTGTGCTACGGCGCTATATAAATTGTCTTATTATTATTATTTGAGTAATTAAAAGGTCATATGTATATGTAACAGAGTCTTTTCCTGCCTCTATTGACACATTTAGAGACTGTCAACATCTCCAAGACACAAAGGTGCTACCTGATTAAATTGTACACAGGTGAGAGACCAATTGTGAAGAAATGTTACATAATTAATTAGGATCAACTGAGATTCACTGTAATTTTTAAAGCATTCCATACGCCAAGGGCCACCACTTTAAGCAAATGCATGATATTGGAAAATTCTTCGCATATATTGATTACAGCTATAACAAAATACCACATTTGAAGTGGTGTGCTGTGTACTTGCCTAGAGAAAATGGGATGACACGATTCTTGTCGATTAATTCGTTGTTCTTGTCCAAAAATCGTTCCGGAAGGAAAACGTTTGGTTCAGACCAGTCCCATTTGTTCATGTGTGCAGCTTTAATATTAGGCAGAACCTAAAACAAAAACCCCAAAACGTTAATGGATAATGTAGGTTTAAAATGGATTGGATATGCCATGTCTGACGCTGCACAGATAAAGAACTTATAATCCTACTTAGGATATCTACGCCTATGTTTGTATTAATACTATAAACGGTTGTCCAATAAACGGTTGTTGTTGTTGTTCTTCTATATTCTGGAGAATGAGAACCAATGACGAGAAATCTTGTGGTTAAACTTTACTTGTTAGTAGCGTTGAATTGAACGAACTACGGGAGCGTATTTGGGGATACACTCTAATAGCCTCAGCTAATCAGGTACATATTGCAGTACCCTCCAAATAACTGCAATCCAGGCTGATCTTTCTAGATATGACTAGGATAATCCTGATTTATGTAAAATCAACTACAAACCCACAGTTAGGCCGGTGAACAGCACACATGTATGCTTCTTACCACAGTGTCTGCTGGTATAAAGTATCCAAGAACTTCCGTGTCATGCAGCGTCAAATGCGGAATAGCAAGTGGCGCAGAAGATCTATGTCGTAATAATTCCAGAATGGTTGCCTCAACGTATGGTAACCTTATCTGATCATCAGTTGTCGGGAGTCTGTATCTAGGAACCACAGAATCAATTTCCTTCTGGAGACGCTCGGCGATTTGAGGCATGTTGGCGATGTAAATGAAAAACCACATAATCACATCAGCTGTGGTTTTAGAACTCGCACCGATGAAATCTCTCAACGTATAAATAAGCTGTTCGCGGTCGTAGTCTGGACCTTCTTTCTCAATGTATCTGCGCACAAAACAATCCGTAGCTTCATTATCTAAACTCAGGGATGTCTCTTTCTTGACAGCTTCCAACAGCTCTCCATTGCTATCTGATAGCTTGCTGAATCTGTTGCGGTATGGAGGAAAGAAACGGAGAATCGGGAACAGGTCTAGTATTGGGTCTATGTTATCAGTATATCTCTTCAGCTGATAAAACACTTCGGGAATGCCGTCTTTGTAATCACGTCTACGACCAAAAATTATATTCACTGAGACGTTTGAAGTACTGAGGGTCACCAAATCGTTTGGATTGAATGCTTTCCCATTTGTATCATGAAAGTGCTTGATCAATTCAGAGACTTCCACCAAAATTCGCGTCTCCAACTGACTTCGTGATCCAAATCCGAAATCCTTTAGGATCGACAACACCAGCTTATGGTATCTTTTAAACACTGCGTCGTAGTTTCTGAACCCAATTCCTACAAATAATATTTAGTCATAGCTATTTTATATTAGGTTTTTATGCTACAGAATTGCATGACCGAAAACCATCTAAAGGAGTTCTGTGATTCATTCCCATAACCAAAGGGTCCAATAAAATATCAAGTACAATCTTTGATCGCTTTTTTCCTTATTGTTTTATATTCGATTTTGTAGTGAAAAGTTGAAAAAACAATGAGGATTTAAGTTTTAAATATTGTGGACTGTATTATGTCGTATAATTTGGCTCATGTATTTGTGTAATTAATTCGTACGGAGCACTGGGGTACAGTTAGTGAGGATGTAATTAGCGAGAGGCGGATGGGGCGCCCGTGATTGACAGGTGGAAGTAAATGAATGAGAGAGAGAGAGAGAGAGAAAGAGAAAGAGGCGGAACAGAGGGACGCTGATCGGATGGCGAAGGGGAGAGGTCGGATGATTGACAGACGGAATGAAAAGTTAAGGAAGGGTGGAAGCGAAGAAGGCATTCGCTAAACAACGGTCGAAAGAGGCGTTAGGTCTGGAGAGTAGAAATAAAAATAATATTGCATCTCTTAAACAGCCACGCCAGACTAATAGGCCGATGCGAATCAAGGACTCTGACTGTGCCGAACGAGCTGTATTATACGGTGTACATATTTGTAATATAAGTGTGAAAAGGACTGATAGTCGTTACGTCGCTGTACGGTCGGACTGATCCATTCACGAACCCGCGTGCTGTAAAACGCCTAAAGCCCCCCGAAGATAAAGCCACATCAATAGCACCGCTCGCCACCATATCCTGAAAGGATATTTGTGTTCGCCGGCGATCCATCGCATCGCAGGACTCACAAGCAGAACTCTTCTTTCAGTACAGTAGATAAGATTCTTTAAAGGTGCTATACAATTGTTCAGATATATATATATATATATATATATGAGAGGTTAGGTAACATCAACTGTTAATTTGAGTCTCAAATGGATTTTTAGTTTATACCTTTCCGATTTCGGTTAAAATGATACTTTTCTGCGTAGAAACCTTCTCTTCCTGAGAAACTGGACGAATGCCTCACTAAAGCATCCTCGATTGATGCTTTGTTGTTCAGAACTACCATATTTCTACAAAGTTTGAAAATGACTATAGTTATTACACGAGTGTAATTTAGAGTGCAATTAAGACCTACAGTATGTGCAGCGAAGATTTTTAATTGAACCACATAGAAGGATCAGCTGTTAGACTCACATGCATAACGGAAGAGCAGATATTTCAGGCAACGAACATGCAATGAGTAGTGAATGTCTCCTCGAAGAAAGTGCAAGAGGCAGAAAAAGCTAGGTAAAATGGGGCACGATAGTCGGTTGGTTAGAGTGCTCGTCCAGTAACGCGGAGAGTACGAGTTCGAGCCTCACCCGAGGCCGTTACTGTAAAGGGATCTTGAGCAAGTTCTTCACGCGCCGTTGATCAGTGCCTTTTATGCTCCTTTGTATGGTCGTTTTCCAATTCTGAGCTTGGAAAGGATGGCACTATCAAACAACAATCCTATAAAAGTAGAGCCAGAACCGTCAAACAGGTAAGCAGAAGACATACACAATGAAAGCTAGGTCAGACAGACTAAGATCTAGACAGAAAGGTGAACGTACAAGCCAACAGAAAGGCGGACACATGACATAAACATGCAGCCAATGCAGCCGAGACACAGAAAGAGGAAGAGTGACATAGACATTTTATTTCAATGAGTACAAACACCGTTGTTCAAATGCTATAAAACATTAATTCTAAACATTGATTCAAGTATAATCTTGTATTGAAATTGGAATTATGAGAAGTTTTATTGTCTTTGGCTACTGTACAAAGCTTTAAGTATGTTGCCAGTCTTCTTCCTCGTCAACTGACCTTCCCACCAACAACGAACGGCTGCTGCATTGAGTTTATCTGCGTTCCATAGGCAGAGATAGCGTAACAGTAATCTTGAAACAACTTTTTCTGGAGAGGATTTGAATCACAACCTCTGAGTTGAAAGTCCAACATACTAGCCAATAAACTATCTCAAACCCTTAATCTCAAAATATTTGAGTGAGAAGGCTTTATTATTTAACGAAAGATCGTGTTTTTGAATATCGCTTACCTGCTACCAAATCTAAGCGTGAAAACTGGTCCAAGTTCATCGGCCACTTTCATAAAGTATTCTGTCAGTGCATCGAATTCCCTGACGAATGGTAAGGACCCGACAAGTGGTAGACACGGTAAAGAAGGAGGATATCGTCGTTTTAACTTCTTCTTTTTGCCATTCCAAAGTCCAACCAACAAGAACGTCATGAAAAACGTTCCAGTGAAAACAAGGAGTAGAGACAATGTGATCATGACTGAATGAACACACGAAAACAGAAAAGGCGATAATGTCAATTTATCAGCTACATAGGATAGCAATAGAAATAAAATCACATTACGGTAAAGACAGAAGTAGCATAGCTGAACATAACTCTGCTTATTACAACACAACGTGACGTAATATAACGTAATGTAACATGGGTTTAAATGGTTCCAAGACTTTAAACCTGTACTAGAAAAATAAAACCTTACTCTCTAAAATAATCAAATTCTCCTCACTCATTCGTAAGAATGTAGTTACGAAGACATTAGTCTAGGTAACTATGGTCGAAGCTCTTCGCCAGTCTAGAAATGTGTTAATTTATCTTGTATAATGGCTTAGTTCACCCTAATATTAAAATAACACGTCATAAAATTAACTGACCCATCTTACGAACTCATTAGCATTGGAATTCTTCTAATTTCTGCCCAGTCTTTCACTCAAAACAGAAAACACTCCTCTTCCACAATTCGCTTCAATACTAAATATCATCCGCCATAGCCATGTCCCTGGTAGCCTTCCTGACCACTGGATCTTGACCTGGAACCGAATGTGGTCTTACCAGCACATCTATTTTTGTTTGACCGAGCGCTAGTA
Source organism: Norana najaformis (assembly GCA_964023275.1). NCBI lineage: Eukaryota > Metazoa > Annelida > Clitellata > Crassiclitellata > Hormogastridae > Norana > Norana najaformis. The sequence continues at coordinate 9,003,322 of OZ029913.1, read as the reverse complement.
AATAAGACGGTTCCAGCGACTTAGCATTCCTTGGGCACCATAAGAAATCCCGAGACTACGATTAAGAAAACATCGGAGCAGAAACTTGCATTTCTATCTCGAACCGGTCTAGTCGACAATCTGCAGCTCATTGGTACTTGCTAATCCTAGGTTCCCCTAAGGCGATGGGGCACACAGATCGTGCTTTTTCGCGCATTTGATTTCCTTTTGAAATAATCTTCCACTAAAAATATGTGCTGCTCTACAATAACATACAGGTTAGGTAATCATTTTAATCTACCTTTAAGTTGCGCCATTTCGAGATTGCTAGATGGCCATGATCCAACGCCTGCGTATATAACTTAAAGGGGCATTATATAATTGCCCTGAATGAATGAATGAACGAACGAGTTTACCATTACGATTACCAAATACCCAAATATTAGCGCATATATTTTTTGGCAACTTCAACTTACCAACATACCAAATATTGTTTATTATAGTTTGCAGTAATTACGCACGCAAGGTCAGTAAATCTGAATATTAGACGCGAGGCAAGTGCTTGCGAATAGCTGGATAGACCATTGTCAAGAAGTTTAAACCAAGCATGTACATACCCTTCTTGGCAGTTGCTGAGTACTTCCGTTTCGATTGAAACAATTTCCTTACATGGAAAAAGTGAATTCAAAGTTATTTTATCGTTAACTTCAAATTTACGACTGCATGAAGCTGTTGTACATATGTGGGTCATGCATTGGAGTTTGTACTCTGATTTGGGCCAAGTCGAACCTCTAGGTGGATGTTGTGCCTATAACGTTACACTGTAGTACGGAAGCCCGATGGGGACTTGCGCGGTTTTTCAACTGTGAAATCTGCGTGCACTAAATTATATGCGTTCATGCATGTGTGTAGCCATTTATGTATGTATATATGCATGCATGTAATTATGTATTTAGGATACAGATCTACTTAGTTGGATACAGATCTTATGAGAACTTCTCAATGGCGCAAACATAGATCACCATCAAGCTGAGCACAGAAGGTGAGACTTAAGATAACAAGAAATGTATGTTGAACTGAATCACACGGAATGGTGCGCACGTTCACCGGATGACTGTTCCAGTACGAAGGTCCAATTGCGTAATAAAGTCGAATGTTTGTGAACTGCAAGTCCACACGGAGAGCTCAAGTAGTGATAAGCAATTCGGCTGACACGATATCGGAAAAAGCAGCTCTCTGAGTTATGCTGGGGCAGTCCCTACCAACGAGATTCGTTACAGCAGAAGAATCTTGATTCGAATCCGTTCCTTAAGAGGAATTCAATTTTCTGTTCTTCCAGTATTCTCTTTTGGCTTCCTTAGAAAGTAGCCTGTAAGGTGATTTCATTAGAAAGTTTTTCTTAACCAATTTAATCCTGTGAGTATTTCGATTATTTTAACCTTGCTCAAGTAACACACTTACTATCTAGATATTTAATTAATTTATTTTATTTTATTAATCGTTTCCGTTCTTAGTGGATGTTCTGTTGTAGAAATTGGGAAATAAGTAGGTCACAGCGTCGGACAAAGTTTATAATGAGCGTATTGAATTGAAGATTCGGAACTAAGTATGTGTGCCGAATTAACTACAGTTCGCTAGGCAATAGTGTTGAAAAATGTTTTGAGAGAATATGGAACTGTGACAGTGTAAGATTAGTTATAGAATGAAGTATGCAGTTCTTTGTGAAAGCTTTTAATGGATCTGATAGAAGACAACATTACCCTTTGACAACTTAGGTACATTTTAGTAGTAAACTCAATAATACCCACTGGATAAAAAATGGAAACGCAACATGGCCCGGTTGGGCTTCCGTAGATCGCAAATGAGCCCATAATGACGTTAGCTTGTACTTTGCGCTTGAATGACAATGTTAAAATTGCTCAGCCACGTACCAGGCAAGATAGTTGCAAAATAAGGTCCTGGTCGACATATGTTTAATGTTATTGCAGTATTTATATCAACATCGAGGCCCATGTGCCTCCTTTATAGCCGAGTGATTTTAATATCAAAACGGGTTCAGAAGACATTATTAATTATAAGTCTGACATTAAACCAGAATAGTTTTCGCCAAGGCAATGAGACTCGTGTAAAGGGTATGGTAAGCAGCAGAATAACCGTTTTGCCATCTTCACAAATTCGAGCTAGCTCGGCCCGTACACTAGGACCTTAAATGGCGTGGCATCCATTCAGACGCATAGCGGTGGTGAAGGATCTTTGCAGTGGAACTTTGGCACAGACGACGATAATATTAGTTTTAACATAAATGTACATGTAGAAGCTGCTGTTTAGTTTAGCTTAGGAATATTACTGCGTTTAACAAATAAAGAACTATACAATTAATGTGGTAGGAAGGACTATCGTTAACAGTGTTATGCCTAATGACCGCAATAAAGGCATAGATGGAAGACTGAAATGATTAGCAGGTGGAGGTTAAAGAAGAGAGAGGCGAAGCGAGAAAGAGGAACAAAGAAATATTTAAAGGTCACCATTTTGCCTGGGCGTAATATTAGTATTTCCCTTAATTTGTACTGGATCCTAATTTTTGCTACTTTAATGTATGATTTCTGTTAAATTGTCTTCAGTACTAATACTTATACTGTGTAATTATTAAACTAATATTTATCGTAGAATATAGATATATTGATTGATTTAGTCACAACGCAATTTCAGTAAACACAAAAAAATGTATCAAGGATTGTAGCCTAAACAAATTCAAGCCAGAAAAACAAATTATATTATTACTGAATGGTAAATTCTAGCGCTATATCTCTTCAAATCCATATGAGCTGGTTGAAATAATATTTTTCAAAATCTATACTTATATAACTAAAATGGAGAATATCATGCATTAAACCGCTAGGTGACCCATGTAGGAGTAGGCAATGACACGGCTCTTGGTCTATTTTGTCGCAAGTAAATATTGATTCATATTCCAACCTCCTGAATACGGGGGGGGGGGGGAATCAGTTCGTCGCAGGAATTGCCGTTTAGCCTACTTCCGGGCTTACGCCAGTTCCACATTTTACTGCATGAAGAAACGTACCACATTGCAATGCATTAGGGAATGCAAATACACGCAAGACTGCGATTCGGTTAATTATCACCAGATGGAGTACGGGTGCGAACTAAACTCCTTACCCCGGGCAGTCACCCAATGTGACCTACTCGACGCTGTTGGGTGGATTCGTTGGACGCAGATCTAAGAGTTTGAGTTCTATTATATAATTTGACTCTGCTAACGTATTACGAGCTAAACATAACTAAACATAAGCTTTAATGACACTTTTTAACGTGAACAGTCAAAGACGACGATGAAGCGAGAAAGATTAACTCATATACCGAGAAAGACAGATTTAAAGAGACTGGATGAATAAAAGAAAATATAGATAAGAAAATCATAGAACTTTTATAGCGCCACTGTAATAATAATGCTCAAGGCATCAGTCATGGTCGCTACTAAGCAAAATCTGTGTGTACTATAGTACTGAGTACTATTCGTCTTTTATTAATAGGGAGGACTACGACTTTGGTCTACCACCCGGTCAAGTCACAGACGATCGACCTCCTTCCTTCCATAATAGGATGATCCTCTCCTCTTACTTATGGTAGACAGATACAGAGAGAAAGAGAGAAGATAGATAGATAGAGAGAGCGTACAGCTAGATAAATAGATGAATATAAAAGATACATAGATAGATATTAGACAGAAGGAGATAGAGACAGAAACAGAGAGAGATAGGTAGACAGACAGACAGATAGATTAGATTAGATTAGATTAGATAAGATAAAATAGACAAACAGATAGACAGATAGAAAGATAGATCAGTGTTGATCCAAGTCATTGGTATTGATCCAGTACAGCTTGAGAGACTTGAGATAGTGGAGATTGGAGAAAGGACCGTAGAACAATGGAATGCCATTAAGCCACTATCCAGGAAGACTTATATTTGTTCCTTTCTGGGTAGAGGAACCTGAGGCGGTGAAGGTAATTTGTTTGAATACGGTATTCATGTCGGTGTATGATAAGCTAGTCGCATCTTCCATTTGCCCGAACCAATTTGAAGCTATTTATTTCTTAAAAGCATTTACAGAAAAACAGTCTCTGTCATACAATGAACACAGTACTACTTGTCGTTTACATATTATTGATTATCAAGATCATAGCCGAAGTAGCAAAAACTTAAGTGATCGGTACCTGGGTCGGTCACTTTCAGACAATTGCAATCTTCGAAATGGATGTTCTGGTTCTATTGGTTGGTGCCGTTTTGGGCTTCAGTCTTCTTACAATGTCTGAAGCAATGTTATCAAATGTGTTTTCGGTCGCGGTATATGACAACGGTACAGAGAAATGTGCGCTGGATCAGCCTTCGATGGTGGAGTTCGACTCGAGCGTTAAACAGTGTGGTGTATCTTGTGTAGTTCAAACACCTTGCCTTCATTTCAATTACTACATGAAAACCCTCAAATGAGAGTTATTCAGTTTTACACCGAAATATTACGACTCAGTTGATGGCTGTCAAAGCCTGACGATTCTGATAGGCCAACTATATCTATCATTCAGCTGATTCCGTTACTCTTGCAATTGTCATTCTGTTATTCTGGTTGGCGAAAGATATTATTCAACGAAGTTAGTCTTGATATTTCCATTCTGCTATTGGTGTTTATTACTATCGTTCAGCGCTGCAACAGCATTACTTCACTCCATCGTCCTGACGCGGCTGGACTATTGCAACTCTGTCTTCGCAGGTTTGCCAAAATTCCGTCTTCGTCAGCTCCAGTCCGTCCTGAACTGTGCCGCCCGTCTAGTCGCTAATCTACCGAAATTTTCCCATATATCAGTTTATATGAGAGATACTCTGCGCTTGCTACCAACTGAAGAAAGAATCAAATTCAAGATCCTGCTCTTTGGTCGGGCCTCGTTGGCTGGATACGCTCCTGAATACATACGAGAGTTGTTCGTGCCGCTCGGTGCCCATCCGGGTCGTCAGTCGCTTCGCTCTTCATCCCGAGGAGATTTACAGGTTCCTCGCTGTGGTACATCAGCACGACAACACCGTGCATTGTCCTGCATGGGTCCTTCCCTGTGGAATAGTCTTCCTATAAACATTCGTTCTATTTCTGTTAATTTGTCCCAAGAAACATTCTCTTCGTTAGTCAAGACTTACTTGTTTAAATTAACTGGGCAGCCATGTTCACAGCGCTTTTGAGGGGTTCTTAAAATGCGCTATATAAAAGATTAGATACATACATACATACACGAAATTGATACCATTTTCTTATTTCCTTATAAAATTACTACTGTGACTCATTTACCGACCCAAAATTGTGGACGACTGAGTGAGCACCGAACGATCTAGCGTTCCATGGACTGTCTCAAGCCAAGTACTAGCCGGGCTTGCGCTGGTAAGGACGTTGTCCATCGTCATACTTTCTTCAAATCGATTATCATGTGTATTATGATAAACATTATAGAAGTAATCAAATGATTAGTGTCTTGGAGATGTCCTTCCTGTTTAAGTCTTCACTTCGGGGAAAATGCAGTTCCTCCACTCATCTCTCCCCATCGCCGTTCTTCCTGCATCGTCCCACGATATTCCCAAACATCGCTTATGATGGTCTCCAGTCAGTTCATTTTTTGTCTTCTTCTTCTGATTTTCCCTCCAGGGATCCAGTTCATAGCGTGGTTGGCTCTCCCGTCTTTGACCATGCGAATCACAAGTCCCTTCCATTTCAATCGTCTCTGTCAAAACTGGTATAATTGTGGCTAAAGTGCCTGAAAACTCTCTGCCTATATTAATATATGTGCAGGCGCCACATATATCTCCCTTGAATACGACGCAGTTGATTGGAAGTGATGTTCTGCTAACGTGTCGTCGGTCAAATCAATGGATTCGTTGGATCTATTCGAAACAGGGATCACTGACTCCGGAAATCATCGTCGAACATTGTCAATTGTTGGATCCCTTCAGAGACGCATATGCTGTCGACAAGACGAGTCTCAGCTGCAATCTCCAGATCAGAAACGCCACTGCTAATTATAGTGGTACTTACGGATGTCAGGATGAACTGTCTAGTGAAACTCCAGCAACTGCAGAACTGAAGATCGAAGGCAAGCGTATTAATTGTTTTCAGATATGACAGTTTGTTTCCATAGTTTCAATAGTTGGCTCATACCATAATAGATCAGCTCATTCGTGTAATCGTAACTGATATTAAGCATTTAATGCAAGCTTTCATAAAATTAGCATATGCAAGTCATAGTAAGTGTCAAGGTGAATATCTAGTGAAGCACCAGCAAACGTGGACGTCATTGTTCAAGACAAGCAAACCGCATTAAAGCTGTCGATGCGATTATATCCAATTACATAAATAAATGGAAATTTTAAAAAGTTTTATTGCTCAGTAAAATATTATGCATGTCTTGCTTGGCAATTTTGTCATGCAACATTATCTAATACAAACAACTAATTCTTATGTTTTAGCCTAACCTTCTAAAACCCATATATAAATATATATAATTATATCCTTAGACGCGTGGTACGTGGTCCATTTATTACATTTACAAAAGACGACATATAACGGCGATGTCATCTCGCTAATAATATGAGAACAACGTGTTGTAGCTAACGGGTAGCAACATGGGATTTTCCCATAAGGGGCTTTTGCCCAACGAGCATCAAAGAGCTCTATTCCAGACAGGTTAATTTCAAACAAATTGTTATGCCTTATTTCTAAATAACACTTTTATGTTACAGTTGCAGTAACAACGTGTAACGACAACAGCAGTAGTGGGATGATTGTGTTTCAAGATTATCTAAAGCTGACATGTACAGTAACCTACGTCGATGGTGTGACGCCTTATTTTCAGCGGATCGATAACAACGGGACTCCCGTCAATAATGCAACCACCCAGCTGATTAATAACACTTTGACAACCTATATCCTGCTACCAGCCTATTTTCCTTCAATCGGAATATTTACATTTACTGTATACGTTTCAAGTGAACCGAATTATAACTACATCTGGACCTCGAAAGAAGTCACAGTTTGTATGTATCGATACTAAATTTTCTTGTATTAGAATGCCATTATAAACATTTGTATGCATATAGAAGTCTCAGTTTGCATATATCGATGATGGATTTTCTTGCACTAAACTGTTATTTTAACAATTCATGCAGCCGCCTCTCGCAACCCGTCGTATTAGAGGAACATAGACTAATATTGGTTCATATGCATTGAAAATACATGCGAATTCCGTAATAAGATATCTATCACTCCAGAAATCATTTTGACCAGCAACGTTTGTTTAGTATATCTCCTACTGTTATGTTGATTCAGTTGATACTTGAAAATTTTATTTAGGTTTGACGCCAACCCAAAATAGTTTTTGTAATTTTAATAATGCGGTTTATAATTTTATCTTCTCTACTTACATTTGCTTTGTTTTCTGCAGCAATGTGTCCTCCAGGTTTTAAGTATCTCTCCACAGTCGGCAGCTGTTTTCAGGTTTTATTAAGCTATTTGTCTTGGGACAACGCCAGCTATATCTGCCAACAGCTCTACATTGACTCGTATCTGGCTATAATAACCAACGCCACTGAACAGGTCGCCATTGCAACTTTCCTTCAAGCAGAATTTAATTGTAAGTCACTTAAATATGAAATAATTTATTGTGCATGATTAAGTGCACAATGCATTTCATCGCATTGTCTTGCATTAGGATACGTTGGCTTTCGATGGTTTTTGATGGCTGAGCCGAAGCTTTGGAATTCACTACCAAGTTCTGCTCGATCTTTCAGTTGTTTAATGTCATTCAGACTTAAGTCAAGTCTTATCTGTTTCATCTCGCTTAACACCGCAGCCTAACTTCTGGTTTTACTGATTTATCGTTGAGTTATTTTAAACCGGTTATTTCATATGGTGAAGTGCATGACGAAAACGCATATTTCACACTTGCAATCAGTTTAAACTGTAAACGAGATTACGGTTAGTTGCATAAGTCTTTTTGGAACAGTCTTTCCGTTATGATGCAGACATTTTCTTCCTACCTTAAAATTCAGTTGATTTTATCGGCTACGTGTGCAGCGCTTTTCTGATGTACTTCAATTTAAAGCCGCTATATTAAACGATTTCATAGTGTAGTGCCACCTACATACAAAACCCATGCAAGCGTTGTCTCGGTATTGCAATGAATCCTACAAACATCTTCTGTTAGCCCGGAATATAAATTCGCTCACATCAAGAATTTGTCTCTCCAAGAATCAAGTGATAATCTTTCTGAGATTAAAGAAATTGTATTCCACATACACAGTTAAAATTGTTTAACTGCTATTTTTAAAAACGATTTCAAATTCGATGACCGTGTAACATATTTCTGACAATTTTGCATTCAGCGGCAATTATAAAGTTTCAGATTTCAAGGAATGCCTTTCAGTAAACTAAAACAAATTTCCAAGATCAAGTAGCTTCCAGACTAGCATACGCTCCTCCATCCTGGTTTGGCTGACTATCACCTGATTTGGTTCGAAAGATTGATCCGTTTCTGCGCCGGGACGAGTGAGGCGACAGTTTGAGTGGAGACAATATAATGCTTGGAAAGATTTAACAAAAAACTGAGGATGTTTTCTAACATACATTCACCTCATCATTGTTTTAATAAAGTGGACTGAAGTTGTTTTTCTAACTGTATTCACCTCATCACTGTTTTAACCAGTCACTTCCTGCCCAACACTTCCATATATTTAATGTACAAAAAAGTGGCTTATGTTTGATTCTCAACACATCCTTACGCTGCAACACACAAGTCTTCACCATCTTTTCATTATAAAAATACGAAAATTGTTGAATATTGGCAGTACCTGTGGTTGCCCATCTATAATGCATAAGTTTTCACTCGGACTAATAAACACTGATTTCGAACTAATATATTATACTGCATCGTTCAATTGTATTTAATACGATTCTTTTTCACTTGTGTTTATGCTGTTATAGGTTGTCTGGGGATGTGAAATAATATCTCAACTTTAGTTTAAAGTGTTTTATTTCCTAAGCTATTTACAACTGTAACATGACTCACCAAGACAAACAAAACATCGGCCTCAGGAGGCCACAAACACAGCAAACAGCCTCACATGAAGAAAAACAACGTCTACCAACAGACGGTGACAAAAATGGCTCACAGAAAACCAAAACGGCAAAATGGTTCAGAAGAATCAAACAGGTCATCCAAGCAGGAGACTTTACAGAAGGCGTACAACACTCTCCCAATCTGTCCTATCCCATACCCCATATATAACAATGCATTGTTGTTGTCTAATCTAATCTAATCTAAAGACTTTTATAAAGCCGTTATCATAATGCCCAAGGCATCAGTCGATGGTCGCTTCAAGTCAAAATTGCAATCAAAATAAACTCATAATCCGTTGGAGAAGCCGGGTCGAATTTCAAGAGATCAGAGAAACTAAAAGTCAGACTACGGTGGATAAGCAAGTTGAAAGAGATCCGTCTTTAGTTTGTGCCTGAATGGCATCGAAGAACTGACAGAAAGAACTGAACTGGGCTGTAACCCCCTTGTCTAATGCTCTCTTGTCTAGTTCTGGTGACTATAGATTGCAGTCACTTTACATTACATCATGGTACCTACAAGCTTGTTTAGCCAGTAGGTAGATACACATGTTAATTGGGGTTTAGTCTTCTGATATGATAATTATAGGTCAGACTCAAATCAACATGTGATATCTAGCGGAAATTGTAATGATATTACAATAGCTCGTTTTTTTCCACTACCATCATATCATAATGTATGATTGAATAAAAATGAACAAAGTCACTTGTTGTAAATCAATCAATATATTATATAGTTCAATGTCTTAATTAATCCTTAATTAAGGCCATCTTCTTATAAAGCCTAAACCTATGATTCTACCCACCCACAAGCTTGTATGGCCATTTTACCCCTGTATACTGACTCTTTGGTAAAGTCTGAAACAGTTTCACTGTGAGTTGTAGTGAGCTTGCATCGACGTAGAATGGTAAGATCGTCACTCACCACTAGTTGTCTCTGCGCAAACAATTCTATTCACCACGCCGACATACCTTGTAGACCATCGGTTAAATGTCTCTCGTAGTAGGTAATTTCAGCGAGTTCCTTGCAGTTCAAGGATTAGAATCCACACGATTCGATCGTAACCGTCCAAAGGAAGGGTTCCTTGACGAGATGGAGTTGCACTGTAGAGTCGAAGACTTTCGACTCACGCCACTAAGTCCGTGTCGACGCACTTACATGGAATTAATCCACGAATTTCTGACGTTAGTTTCTCGACGAAAACTTAGTCATTTCACAACGGAAACACAGGTTAATTACCTGTAAAACATGAGCCTTTATATGCTCATCATTCGAGAATGCAGTTCGACTTGACAAGTCCGCAACTGACTACTTATTTCTCGGAGTCACGCTGAATCGCAACGAGGACTTTCCTGTCCAGAATCCAGCCGTGAACTAACTATTTCAACAGTTTTCACAGCGAATCTTCCATCGTCAAAAGGTTTCCTATTGAGCGAAATTATCGTCTGCCTCTTTCACCAATATTTGTAGCAGTTTCATAGTCCTTCTATGAAATCTTCGTCTGCTAACTTGTTTACCAAGGATAAGGAGTCGCGTCCACTGTGTCCCCTTATTGGCTGACGACTTCCAATAGCAACGTGTTGCCATTGGTCAAAAATCACACAAGTAAAATCACGATTGGCTGGCAATCGAAACATCAGTTTGAAATATCATTCGTAATGACTCGCAAACTATGGCAGATTGCGAATAAAACAATCCATCAACATCCACGTTGATCACCCGTAAAAATAGTTCAGAAAACCATCCTTTGTTCCCCGTATTTAGTATATTTTTAGAACCTATGCTGGCCTTGCTATTTTGATTAGTTTGAACGTCCTAAGCCGGCCAAGTATTTTAAGTGAGTAAATACGTTAGTCAACACAAACGCTTATTCTAATATACGCATAACCATGTCAATTATACGCATAGTTCATACAATAGTAAAATCAATTAGAATTGATAAACATAGGGAGAATATATATATATAGATTCAGTCTACATGGGCAATGAATTCCAAAACTTTGGATCGGCTACCGAGAAGGCCCGAGAGCCCAACACTGTTCGATTACGAGGCACAGCAAGAGACAGCGTCCATTGATCGAGTTCAATATCTGTTAGTGTGAGGGTGAGCACGGAGTGTAAATATGTCGGCTGATGGAAACGTAGTACTTTGTGAACTATAAGACATATTTCAAACTGCATTCTTTGCTCAATGGGCAGCCAGTGCAATGTATGTAATATCAGATTGATATACTAATATTTAAGGGTCTTTGTTATGACACCTGGCGAAAGAGTTTAGAACGATTAATAGTTTGTGCAGATTTCCCTTAGCGATGCCAATAAGAAGTGAGTTAAAGGAGTCAAGTCAAATAATAAATATGCACAAGGTATCTACATTAGATGGTTGGATTAACAGAGTTTGAGGCAAACGAGATCTGATTTTACGAAAATTTAGTTAATCTGCATATGCCATGAACAGGGTAATAAAGTGATATTGTGGAATAAAACACCAACCCAAACTGCCTGCCCATTCAGCACAGCTAACAAATAAACCAACCAACTGAACAGACGTAGAACAATCAAATTTATATTGGTTTGTACGTAGTAGAAGAAATTTGAAAGGAACAGGTTGCGGGACGAGAGGTGACAACTCAAGCGATTAGCAACTACCTTTCAGAATTTTTAAAATGAAACAGAGGAATTGAGAAAATAACTGAGGGATAGTTCGACAGATGATCAGTAGAAAAGAAATGGCTTTTTAAGAAGAGGGTAAACCATAGCATGAGTGAAAGTGGAGAGAAGCAGCCTTCAGCAAGTAGCCGTCCTTATGGTATGTCATACCAGGACATAAATCAGTCCACAAGTCAGTCTACTGCCTTTTAGCTGGTATTCTAAAGGTTTGAGATTTTTCTAGTTTCATTTCTCTCTCAAAAAAGATCTTTCAGCTAAAAAAATTCATACCCGTCTTCTAGAAATCAACAAGTTAAAAATGTATCTTCACTGGATCTGTGTAAATGACGAATACTGACTGCGGGTGAAACAATAAAACAACCATAGTCTCAGTTGTGTGATTTGATACGTGCCTTGTCAGATTTCTAATGAAATAGTTTCGCCGTCACATACATAAATCAATGCAGACGTACAGAAACATTCATTTAAAAGGAATTGATAGGACCTATAGAGGTAAGTTTTTATATTAGGCATTCGTCCTAGCATGCCCTGAGATTACGTTTGGAGATAAAATCGATATTTAGGATTTTTTCTATTTTGTACTAAGACCAATGCCTCGCATGGAAGACTGTCGAATTTAGAGCTGCATCAGGCGCACTGTTCGTTTGGAAATGCAATCTTCGACTTCTTCGTGGCTGGCTTAGTCTGTGTGGGAACATTTGGAAATCCATATTGCAGATGGTGTTACTTGTAGGCGAGCGAAGCAATGTTGCGCGAAAGTCAATTCATATTTTGCTTTATTGTATTTCTCGCTGATACTGCTAACCACATGGATGCTCCAAAATCATTTGCAAAGACTGGACTTGCGAATGGGACAAATCTATGTGCTGTCGGTGAGCCATCTCTGGTGATTTCTGTTAAGCAGTGGTCTACCATTCAGTCTAGCTTTGGATCATGTACACCAAATGCAGTATACTGCGCCTGGCTTCGCACTTAGAATCCCAGCTGTACAAACTTCAATTACAGAGAGAAGTCTGGATCTTGCGAAATGTTCTACTACACACCTAAAGCCTGCACAATAGAACCAGGATGTAGCCATTTACAGGTGTGTCATCGTCTTTATCTTAAAACAACTGCAATCTTGTATAACAGAAGTCTAGGAAAAGAGTTAAAATTGCGCCAATATATTGCAAATAAATATTGCGGCCCACATTGGAAAAACACTAGCAATTTATAGTACATGTAGGCTAACTTATCTGAGACGTGATAATCACGTCTGAATGTATGTATTTAGGTAGGCATTTATTCATTCATTTATATTTGTATCAAGAATGCTTAAAGAAGGTCCGCATGCACGAACCGTGCTAGCCCGAGATTCAAATCTATGAAATAATCCACGATCGGGTTACAAACCGGCATTCTCACGCACCGAGGCATATTGACGTACGCTCTAACCGATGTAGCTAACTAGGCCACACGAAGTAGCTGTTCAAAAGATACAAATGTTGAAATATAACTCATTCATTGTGATAGCTGGAAATTATCCATCGATTACGCTGTTTACTTTCTAAGTTGCTATTCAAAAGATACAAATGCACCCACTCTTGGTCGTCTCAAAGCAATAATTTCTGTAAATGCACAAAATAATTAAGGTTTCAGCTGATTTTTAGCCTAAACCCTAATGTTCAATGTCGTAGTGATGTCCAAGTACAATGATTGCTTCGATGGCTTTTCGAAATGAGGAATCCATTAAGTTACATAGTAAAGCATAGGTCTACGCCTATATGACAGCTTTATTATGCCTGTTGGTTGAAGTACAACTTTTCATAATAGTGTTATAAACATAATGTCTAGCGCACAAACGGCAAAAATGCTTATAAATTTTGTCAATGATATTCAAACTGTAGTTGTCGTAGAGAACGCCGAATCACAAGCATAACATTCAGCGAAATAAAATACCAAATATTATTAAGAAAATTTGATGTCGAACGAGCTAATGGGGGCACTTCTTAAGTCTGTGATTGAAGTCCAATCTACCAAGGTCACAGATGAATGCTTTTACAGATTCCTACCTATTGAAACCGAATTTAACTGTCTCCACGATTGTACACAATTTCCTTTGAGTCATCTCCCTGCTTTGCTGTGTAATTGGCAGCAGAAGAGGCAGAAGTCGGTATTGCGTTGTTGGCAGACAGCGGCATTTTAAAAGAGATTAATGAACGTTAGGATCTTTGGCATGGAAAATAAATACAACAACAAGCGGAGAAAAATACTGCTATACTTTTCTAGCACCCACTGAACTCGAGAGTATACCGCAGTGTCATGTACATCGGAGATCGTACGCCATCTGTGGAATGGATGGCTACCAACAGCCGCTTGTTGAATATATAACAACCGTGGTACCAGCGCATTGCCGTGGCGTTCCATGTTAAAGTAATCGACTTTAAAAATCAAAGATCTGACGAGAACTCCGACATACAAACAAGAACGCCATTTACAAGCACTTAGGCCTACACTTTATAGTTTACCGAAACATCTATTACTATTGCATGCAAAACGCCAATCTGCTGAATTCCATTAGGTCTACAGCATTCTGCCTGCATGCTTAGTTATTATGGCCGAGATTACTGCAGTATAAAGTTTCAAAGAATGAATTCCAGAATTGCCCCTTTAAAACCTCCACAGGTAGCAATGGTTGCTAAGGAAGAGCAGGCTGACGCCTTGCTGTCTGCTTGTCACGCAGGACATCATCCACTCCCTTGTGATGGATGAAAGGCCAAAAGACAGCTATAATCGGGGGAGGAGAATGCTGTGACTGAGTAGAATGCAGTAGTAGATCCAGATGAGAAAGAAAAGTGTCCAGAGTTTGTCACCGGAAGTTGTCATACAGAACACCTGTAAGGACAGCGTCAGTAGTTTTACATTTGTGGTTTCTTGGCCAAGATACTTCAGCAGCGAAGTAATAGTTGCAACTTTGGAGGCTCTCTGGAGCTCTGTTTGTGGCGATGAAACGGTTGGCCAATCGAATGATAAATAGAACAATAAATTCAGCACTTTTTTAGCAGCTGTGAATGAAGCGGACAGATCCATGCGACGTGCAGAGCTTCTGCCGAATCGCCGAACTTTAAATGCCACACTCTGATTTCGGGCTACAGACGATCAGTTCACAGATCACTAGCTTCCATCAGGGTCAATGTTAATTTATTAGGGGTACTTATAAGCATGGTATAACAAGACGGATTATGGTAACCTAGATATTTCTTGCGATCATTTGAATGCTGAATGCTTGCAGTTTCTATTACATGTAGCCTACTGTTTATATTGATAAGCCTTTATGATGTTATACGATTACAAAGCATATAGTACTTCATATTCCCGTCTTCCAAAGTTTCCCGGTATGCGAACGTTTGTCACCTATCTACACTTTCCATAAAACAAATTAAACCTTGTCACAAGTTCAGCGTCGACATAATAAGAACGGCTTGTTGGGGGTTATTACTAATTTATTAGTTTTAGTAAAAGTATTGCAGGAGTTTGGAAGACTGGTGACGGTCGTTTACGCATTTCTTGCAATCATTCGGATCTTAAATGGCGACGGGGCTTCCATGATGCCGTAGATTGTTTTCTCTGATATTGACTGCCCGTCATCTGGTGGTCGAATGTGAAAGTTTTGCATTAGGCCGCTTATGAATAGGAACAGCTGCTGACGAGCCAATCCCTCGCCAGGACAGGATCGTCGACCTGAAATAAGTTTGTTAATGATAGAAACGCTTGCCATGCATCAACTTTCATAAATTTATATCATTTTCCTGCGTCGTATAAAACACTTCACCACAAAAGAGTTAGAGTGAAACACTTGTTTACAAGCTTTGGAAAGAAACTTGTCAAAAATAGTCACAATTGTAAGCTCGAGACTTTTACAGCGCCCAACGAAAGCTAAGTCGAGATCACCAGCGCTCCGTCAAAACAAAATCGATAGGCAGGAAGGGTTCGGTTCCAGGTCAAGATCCAAAATTCAGGCAGGCAGACAGTCAGACGGTTTTGGACGATAGTATTTGGAATTGAACCGGAAAGTGAGATAAGGGGAAGAGGAAGAAGCAGGATAGGATTTGTAGAAGAGGAATGTTTTCAGTTTTGAGTGAAAGATCTTCGCAGAAATTGCAAGACGTGAGGTATTGGTGAGTTCATATGATGGGTGAGAAAATTGTCGTAATTCTGGTGGGAGTTTATTCCAGAGGAGTGGATTCAGAGAAAGAAACATCATTTGGCTGAGGCGCAAACAGGACCACAACAACCCAATCAACTTTAACCTCGCCAATTACGTCTTTACTTATACAGAAAGGTTGGAGGGCTAATCGATTGTGCTTAACTTTGTTGTAGGCCTACCTACCATCAAGGTATCAACATCAAGCGGCCACCGCTGTTCTATTGCCCATTTGAACTTTGTTTAAAAACGATTGAATAAGATTTCAATATGCTTTTGGTCTAGTGAATAAGCCTACTTTAGCTAACAGTGCAATATATTTTCGAAATTATAACATATTCACGTATTTGAGTAATTAAAGGGTCACGTGTATCTGTCACAGATCATAGAAGAGAGTCTTTGCCTGCTTATATAACAAATTTAGAGCCTGTCAACATCTCCAAGACTTAAAGGTACTGCCTGGTTAAATTTTACAGAAGCGAGAGACCAATTATGAAGAAATGTTGCATAATTAATTGGGATCAACTGAGATTCAGTGTGGTTTTTAAAGTATTCCATGCGCCAGAGCCACCACTTTAAGCAAATGTATGATATGGTAAATTCGTCGCATGTGCTGATAACAAAATACCAGATTTCAAGTGCTGTGCTGTGTACTTGCCTAGAGAAAATGGGATGACACGATTCTTGTCGATTAATTCGTTGTTCTTGTCCAAAAATCGTTCCGGCATGAAAACATTTGGTTCAGGCCAGTCCAATTTGTTCATGTGTGCAGCTTTAATATTAGGCAGAACCTAAAATAAAAAATAACAAAACGGTATTGGATAATGTAGATTTAAAATGGATTGGATATGCCATGTCTGACCCTGTGCAGAGATAAAGAACTTGTAATCCGACTTAGGAATCTACGCCTAAGTTTATACTAATGCTAAATTCTGAATAATGAGAACCAAAAGAGAAATTCTTGTGGCTACACTTTTTAGCAGCGTTATATTATTGAACGAACTACATTGTAATGGAGCGTATTTGGGCATCCATTCTGATAGCCTTGGCTTATCAGGAACATATTGCAGTTACCTCCAATTAACTGTAATCCAGTACATTCTTTCTGGAGATGACTAGGATAACCCTGGTTTATGTGAAACCAACAACAAAAACCCACCGTTAGATCCTGAAGCAACACAAAGGTATGATTCTCACCACAGTATCTGCTGGTATGAAGAATCCAAGTACTTCGGTGTCATGCAGCGTCAAATGCGGAACAGCAAGTGGCGCAACGGATCTATGTCGTAATAATTCCAGAATGGTTGCCTCAACGTATGGTAACCTTGGCTGATCATCAGTTGTCGGGAGTCTGTCTCTAGGAACCACAGAATCAATTTCCTTCTGGAGACGCTCAGCGATTTGAGGATTGTTGGCGATGTAAATGAAAAACCACAGCATCGTGGTAGATGTGGTTTCAGTGCTTCCACCGATGAAATCTCTCACCGTATAAATCAGTTGTTCGCGGTCGTAGTCTGGACCTTCTTTCTCAATGTATCTGCGCACAAAACAGTCCGTAGCTTCATCATGTAAACTAAGGAATGTCTCTTTCTTGACAGCTTCCAACAACTGTCCATTGCTGTCTGATAGCTCGCTGAATCTGTTGCGGTATGGAGGAAAGAAACGGAGAATCGGGAACAGGTCTAGTACTGGGTCTAT
Organism: Norana najaformis; assembly: GCA_964023275.1. Classification (NCBI taxonomy): domain Eukaryota; kingdom Metazoa; phylum Annelida; class Clitellata; order Crassiclitellata; family Hormogastridae; genus Norana; species Norana najaformis. Next base: position 8,985,626 of record OZ029913.1, on the reverse strand, counting down.
GGAATCAGCAAATCTCTTCAGCTGATAAACCACTTCGGGAATGCCGTCTTTGTAATCACGTCTACGACCAAAAATTATATTCACTGAGACATTTGAAGTACTGAGGATCATCATATCGTTTGGATTGAATGCTTTCCCATTTGTGTCATGAAAGTGCTTGATCAGTTCTGAGACTTCCACCAAAATCCTCGTCTCCAACTGACTTCTTGATCCAAATCCGAAATCCTTTAGGATCGACAATACCAGTTTATGGTATCTTTTAAACACTGCATCATAGTTTCTGGACGAAATTCCTACAAACGAAATTTATTGATAGCTGTTTTATATTATGTTTAATATGATACAGCCTTGCATGACCGAAAACCATCTAAAGGAGTTCTGTGATTCATTTCCATAACCAAAGGGTCCAATAAAATATCAGACACGATCTTTGACCACTTCTTTTCTTATTTCTTATTATCGATGTATATCGACAATATTCTTTAAAGGCGCTACACAATTGTTCAGATATATGTACACATTGCGTGTTGAGAGGTTAGATAACATCAACTGTTAAGTTAGGGGTCAAGTGGATTTTTAGTTTATACCTTTCCGATTTCGGTTAAAATGATATTTTTCTGCGTAGATGCCTTCTCTTCCAGAGAAACTTGACGACTGCCTCACTAGAGCATCCTCGATTGATGCTTTATTGTTCAGAACTAAGACAAATCTACAGTATTAGAAAAAGACTATAATTTTTACACGAGTGTAATTTAGACTTTAATGAAGGCCTACAGTAAGTGGAGCGAAGATTTTTAATTGAACCACATGGAAAGACTTGCTGTTAGACCCACATGCATAACGGAAGAGCAGATATTTCAGGCAACGCACATGCAATGAGAAGTGAATGTCTCCCCGCAGAAAGTGCAAGAGGCAGAAAGAGCTAGATAAAATGGGCCACGATAGCCTGTTGGTTAGAGCGCTTGGCCAGTAACGCGGATAGTACGGGTTTGAGCCTCACCTGAGGCTGTGAGTGTGTAGGGATCTTGAGCAAGTTCTTCACGCACCGTTGCTCAGTGCCATCTATGCTCCTTTGTATAGTCGTGTGTGAACTTCTGAGCTTTGAAAGGAGGGCACTATCAAATATAGTCGTATAATATTAGAGCCAGAACCGTCAAACAGGTAAGCAGAAGACATGCACAATGAAAGCTAGGTCAGACAAAGATCTAGACAGAGAGGCGAACGTACAAGCGAACTGAAAGGCGGACAGATAACATAAGCATAAATAATCCGACACACAGAAAGAGGTAGAATGACTGAGACATTTTATTTTTAGCTTCACTGAGGTCAAACACCGTTGTCCAGAATGCTATTAAACATTAATTCTAGTATAATCTTGTATTGAAATCGGAAGTATGAGAAGTTGCATTGTCTTTGGCTACGTCGCCATCATCATCATCTCAACTACCGCCTTTACACATTATAGCTTTGTATGTGTGTTTAGCTCTTCATGGTAAGTATCGCGGAGTAGCGCCATATAAATGGTCTGAATGAATGAATGAGTTTGCATATGTGTAAATGTATGCATGTATGTGCAAGTGTGTATTATGTGTGTATCTATGTGTGCCTACATGTGTCTGTATGCATTTATATACATATATGTACGTATGTGTGTGTATCCATGTCTGCATATATATATATGTTTCTGTGTCAACGTGTGCACGTATGCACGTATATACATATGTACGTACGAATATTTGTATATTCATATATGCATAAGTATGTATGCATGCGTGCATGTACGTTTGTAAGTATACATGGATGAATTATGTTTCTGGGTATATTTGACCTGCTGATTTCAGAAAAGGCACCAGTTTTCTCCCAGCAGGTCTAGTTTTCGAGATATAGAACATTATGCCATATACCAGTCCTTGCCTCTGCTCGCCCATAAAACATAAGGCTATAGCTATAATTATGTAGTGCTCAATTTATTATGTGATACACTAAATAAACATAATAATACAAATACTTAAAAGAAAATGGTAGTACCTGAAACTGTACTTATATGATACCAAACAGAACAAGTTTGTTATAAAAATTTCAAGTCATTCGACACCGAAGAAGCTCCTTTTGTACGATTTCCGAGTGTGGCATCTGCCGGAACAATCGCGCATAATATTCCAGCAATAGTCTGCCATCATGTGTGCATCCCATCTTCCTTGATATCGATTTTCCATTGTTTTGATGTCTTGGTGAAATCTTTCACCTTGCTCTTCGCTGAAGTCACCAAGATTCTCTGGAAAGCGATCTAAGTGACTGTGGAGATAATGGACTTTAATGCTCATGTTGCAGCCAAGCTTGTTGAAATGAAGAAGCATATCCTCTACTAGTTGTGCATAATTGTCTGCCTTCTTGTTGCCAAGAAAATGTTTAGTTACAAGAACAAAGGAAGACCAGGCACAAGATTCGATTTCATTCACTGATGGTATGAAAAGTGGGTCATTCATAAGTTGCCTGATCTGTGGACCATCGAAGATTCCAGCCTTCAATTTTTCCATTGTAATTCCTGGTAACTTGTGTACTATGTATTCGAAGCATGAACCTTCTTTATTCAAAGCCCTGACAAATTGTTTCATCAGGCCTAGCTTTATATGTAGTGGTGGCAGTATGATCCTATCTCGTGCCACCAAAGATTCCTTGATTACATTTTGAGCTCCAACCACCATGTCTTTCCTCGAAGGCCAATCTTTTCTTGTCCAATGTTCATGCTTGGCTCTACTGTCCCAAAGACACAAAAAGCAGGGATACTTTGTGTAGCCACTTTGTTGACCAAGGAGGAAATTTACCATCTTCAAGTCTACACAAATTACCCATTGATGTTCTTTGTATTTTATCTTTTCCAGTACTAAAGAGATGGCATTGTACTCTTCTTTCATCCTGGTGGAGTGACCGATTGGAATAGAACCAAATTTGTTGCCGTTATTTAAAAACACACATTTCAGACTACGTTTTGAACTGTCGATAAAAAGACGCCACTCATCTGGGCTGTAATCCGACAGACCAATTTTCTTCAATAAGTTGCTGATGTCATTACAGAATACTAGGTTGTTGTCTTCGGTATAGAATGGCAGCAAATCCTTTTCTCTGTTTCTATAAATTGTAATTTTCGTTCCAGGCTGAAGTGCATTCTTTTCCTTTAGTCTGGACGCAAGAAATTCAGAGGACTCTTTGGAAAGATTTAAGTCCCTGATCAGATCACTCAACTCTTTTTGGTCAAAACGTTCACTGTGTGAAGTTGATTGGAAATCACTGTCACTGCCCCCACTTTCTTCACTTTCGTCATCTTGTCCGATATTGGACATGCAAGTCTCATCGTCTGAGAGCTGAGGTAGTTCGCGAAAAGGTGGAACTGGTACAATATCCGAATGCGGAACAGGTCTCCTGGCTGAAGGTATATCAGGGTAAGACAACTTGTGACGATTATTTCGATTGATGCCTATGATATTAACCATACAAAAGTAACAGTCGTCGAAGTGGTTTATCTGTTCCCTCCAAACCATCGGTACACCAAATTTCAGGCAGCTTCTCTTTCCAATTGTCCAGTGGCGCAATTGTTCAATACAAGTTTTGCATACTGTATGAGGAGCCCATTGCTTATCTTGATCTCCAAGTTTGACACCAAAATAACCTACATATGCTCTTTTTACAAACTCAGAAATCGGTTTCCTGTTTGCTTTTAGTGTGTATTCCCCACAAATGTAGCAGAATATGTCTGGATGGTTAATGCAGCTCCGTCTGGAAGTAGCCATAACCTTAAGGATGTTCGCATCTGAGGAATTAAATGACTAACCTAAAAAATAGTAAGAACATGTAGTTATTTAATGCTCACATTCACAGATTGTTCTTGCGACCAACTCTTAATATGCCCTAAGACGACTGCGGCTGGTCTAGCTTTCAGGAGGCGGTTTATATAGGCTATAAATGCTGACTTCAGCATAATCTATTTACATAGTTCGAAACCATGAAACGCTGTATAAGCACAAATAAATTCTAAATGAGGCCATGAATTTAGTGCTGAGTAAGCTGTAGGCTACGGAATAGTTATTTCGTTAAATCAGCGATATCTCAGCACGCGGCAAGATATGCTGATTTTACATTATAAGGATGTAGGCATTATATGAATCAGCAAGAATTATAATTAGCCATAAATAAAGCTTATTATGACATTTTAGTTTTGCCAAAGACATCGTTTAAAGAGTGGACTGGGTTTTCTTTACAAAATCGACGATATCTGAGAAACTAGACCTGATGCACTCAATCCAATGACATTTTCTGAATCAGCGCCCAAAATTACCCCAAGAACAGGTCTAAAACCGAAGGCAACAAGAAAAAAAATTTTTCTGTTGGCCAGTGTTATAGACGTGAGTTGACAGTCCAACATACTAGCCAATAAACTACGTCAAACCCTTGCTCTCAAAATAATTGAGTCAGAAGGCTTAATTTTTTTTATGAAAGATCGTGTTTTTGACTATCGCTTACCTGCTACCAAATCCAAGCGTGAAAACTGGTCCAAGTTCGTCGGCCACCTTTATGAAGTATTCTGCCAGTGCATCGAATTCCCTGACGAATGGTAAGGACCCGAAAAGTGGTAGACATGGTAACGAAGGAGGATATCGCCGTCCTAACTTCTTCTTTTTGCCATTCCAAAATCCAACCAACAAGAACGTCATGGAAAACGTTCCAATGAAAACAAGGAGTAGAGACAAAGTGATCATGACTGAATGCACACAAGAAAACAGAAAAGGCGAAGTTGTCATCAGCTACATAGGATAGCAATAGAAATGATATCACATACCGGTAAAGACAGAAGTAAGCATGGTTGAACATAACTCTGCGTAATACAACACAACATGACGTAACGTAACGTAATGTAACATGGGTTTACATGGATTCTGTAGTAGAAAAATAAAACCTTACACTCCAGAATAACCAAATTTTCTTAACTTATTCGTAAGAGTGTATCTACTGGGACATTAACCTAGGTAACTATGGTCGAAACTCTTCAGCCAATCTAGACATTTGTTAAATTACCTTGTATATTGACTTAGTTCACACTAATATTAAAGCAACACTTCATAAAATTATCTGACCCATCCTAAGAACTCATCAGCATTGCAGCTCTTCTCATCTCTGCGCATGTCTTTGACTCAAAACAGAAAACAATTCTCTTCTACAATTCGCTCCAATACTAAATACCATCCACCGTAACCATGCCTCTGGTTGCCTGCCTGACCATTGGATCTTGACCTGGAACCAAATACGGTCTTACCAGCACACCTATTTTGGTTTGACCGAGGAACAGTAAATAAGACGGTTCCAGCGACTTAGCGTTCCTTGGGCACCGTAGAAATCTCGAGATTACGATTAAGGTCACTGAATATACCAGAGCAGAAACTTGCATTTCCATCTCTAGCCGGTCTAGTCGACAATCTGCAGCTCACGGGGACTTGCTAATCCTATGTTCCCCGACGGCGATGGGCACACAGGTCGTGCTTTTTTGCGCATTTGATTCCTTTTGAAATTATCTTCCACTAAAAATATGCGTTGTTCTACAGCAACATACAGGTTAGGTAATCATTTTAATCTACCTTTAAGTTGCACCCTTTCAAGATTGATAGATGGCCGTGATCCAACAGGTGGGTATAGAACTTAAGGGGCATTATATATTTGCCTGAGTGAATGAATGAATGAACGAATGAGTTTACCATTACGATTACCAAATACCCAAATATTAGCGCATATTGTTTGGCAACTTCAACTTGGTAAAATGTGTGCGCAATTAGCAGAACATACCAAATATTGTTTAATATAGTTTGCAGTTAATACGCACGCAAGGTCAGTAAATCTGAATCTTAGACGCGAGGCAAGTGCTTGCGAATAACTGGATAGACCATTGTCAAGAAGTTTAAAGCAAGCATATACATACCCTTCTTGGCAGTTGCTGAGTACTTTCGTTTCGATTGAAACAACTTCCTTACGTGGAAAAAGTGAATTCAGAGTTATTTTTTCGTTAACTTCAAATTTACGACTGCATGAAGCTCTTTTACATATGTGGGTCATGTATTAGAGTTTGTACTCTGATTTGGGCCAAGTCGAACCTCTAGGTGGATGTTGTGCCTATAACGTTACACTGCAGTACGGAAGCCCGATGTGGACTTGTCGTGGTTTTATCAACTGTGTAACCTGCGTGCACTTAATATATGCATTCATGCATGTGTGTAGTCATTTATGTATGTATATATGTATGCATGCATGGATATATATATTTATGATACAGATCTACTTATTGGGGTACAGATCTTATGAGAACTTCTTAAATGGCGCTATACAGATGTCGATCAAGCTGATTCGAGCAGATGCGACTTAAATAAACAGAAATTGTATGTTGAGCTGAATCACATATTCACCAGATCACTGTTCCAGCAGGAAGGTCAAATGCGTAGTAAAGTCGAATGCTTGTGAACTGCGAGTCCATATGGAGAGCACAAGTAATGATACGCTGACACGATATCGGAAAACGCAGCTCTCTGAGTTATGCTGTGCAGTGCCTTCCAACGAGATTCGTTCCAGTAGGAGGATCTTGATTCGAATCCGTTGCTTAAGAGGAATTCAATTTTCTCTTCTGCCAATATTCTCTTTTGGTTCCCTTAGGAAGTAGTCTGTAAGGTGATTTCATTAGAAAGTTTTTCTTAACGAATTAAAACCCACTGAGTATTTTGGCTATTTGAACCATACTCTAGTGGCACCCTTGAAAACCGCGTTCTATCTTGGTATTATCTAGACCACTTAATCGTTTCCGTTCTCAGCGGTTGTTGCGTAGTAGAAATTGGAATATAAGTAGGTCACAATGTCGGACAAAGTTTATGATGAGCGTCTTGAGTTGAAGATTCGGAATTAAGTATGTGTGCTGAATAAAATAATACTTAGGCAATAGTGTTGACAAAATGTTTTGAGATAATATGGAACTGTGACAGAGTAAGAATAGTTAAAGAATGAAGTTTGCAACTGTTTGTGAAAGCCTTTAATGGACCTGATAGAAGATAACATTACCTTATGGCAGCTAAAACTCATTAAAGTAGTAAACCCAGTAATACCCACTGGATGAAAAAAATGGAAACGCAACATGTCCCTGTTGGGCTTCTGTAGACTTCAGATGAGCCCATAATGACGTAGCGTACTCGTACTTTACGCTTGACTGATACAGTTAAAAATGCTCAGCACGTACCAGACAAGACATTTGCAAACTAAGGTCATGGTCGACATATGTTCAAAGTTATTACAGTATTTGCTTCACCATCGAAGCCCTTATGTCTGCTTTATAGCCGAGTAAGTTTCATATCGAAACAGATTCAGAAGACATAATTAATTCTAAGTATGACATTAAACCAGATTAGTTTTCACCATGGCACTGAGACTCACGAGTGTACAGGGTATTGGTAAACAGCAGAAAAACCGTTTTTGCCATCTTCACAAATTCAAGTATCTGATCCTCATTTTTGCTGCTTTAATGTATCATTTCTGTTAAATTGTCATCAGTACTAATACTTATACCGTGTAATAATTAAATTAATATTTATCGTTGAATATAGATATTTTGATTTTGTTTAGTCACAATCGCAATTTCAGTTAACACAAAAATGTATCAAGGATTGTAGCCTATTCAAATTGTAGACAGAAAAACAAATTATATTATTACTGACTGGTAAATTCTAGCGCTATATCTCTTTAAATGCATATTAGCTGGTTGAAATAATATTTTCCAAAATCTATACTTATACTTATGTAACTAAAATGGGGAATATTATGAATTAATCCGCTATGTGGCCCATATCGGAATAGGCAATGACACGGCTCTTGGTCTACTTTGTCGCAAGTAAACATTGATTCATATTCCAACCTCCTGAATTCAGGGCCAGTTTGTCGCAGGAATTGTCGTTTACTTCCGGCCTTACGCCAGTTCAATACTTTACTGCTTGATGACAGAGACCAATGTGGGGAGCACTAAAGCAATTACATCAGCTTTCAGTTGAAATCTGATGCGGTATTTCGAACGATAAATTGTACTAATGGCTTTTCGGTCTAGAGATTTTGTGGGAGAGACACAAGAACCAGCGACTTTTGACAAACGACGCAAAAGCTCTGAAGAAACGTTCCACATTGCAGTGCATTAGTGAATGCAAATACACGCAAGACTGCGATTCGGTTAATTATCACCAGGTGGAGAACGAGGTGCGAACTAAACTTCTTACCCCGGGCATCCACCATTTGTGACCTGCTCGACACTGGTGGGTGGATTCGTTGGACGCAGATCTAAGAGTTTGAGTTCTATGATATAATTTGACTATGCTAAAGTATAACATATTACGAGCTTTAATTACACTTTTTAACGTGAAACAGTCAAAGACGGCGATAAAGCGAGAAAGATTAACTCATATACCGAGAAAAACAGACTTTAAAGAGACTGAATAAACAAATGAATGTATACATAAGTAAATCCTAGAACTTTTATAGCGCCACTGTAATAAAAATCCTCAAGGCATCAGTCATGGTCGCTACTAAGCAAAATCTGTGTGTACTATACAGTAGTACTGAGTACTATTCGTCTTTTATTAATAGGGAAGAATACGACTTTTGGTCTACCATCCGGTCAAGCCACAATAACAACAGTCGATCGATCTCCTTCTTTCCATAATAGGATGATCATCTCTTCCTACTTACGGTAGACAGATACAGGGAGAAAGAGAGACAGAAAGAAAGATAGATAGACAGATAGACAGAGAGAGCGAGAGAACTTCTAGATAAATAGATGAATAAAAAGGTACATAGATAGACATTAGACATATGAAGATAGATAGAGACAGAGAAAGATAGGTAGAAATACATATAGACAGACAGACAGACAGACAGATAGATAGATAGATAGATAGATAGATAGATAGATAGATAGATAGATAGATAGATAGATAGATAGATAGATTAGATAAAAATAGATACACAGATAGACAGATAGAAAGATAGATCAGTGTCGACCCAAGTCAGTGGTATTGATCCAGTGCAGCTCGAGAAACTTGAGATAGTGGAGTTTGGAGAAAGGACGGTAGAACAATGGAATGCCATTAAGCCACTATCCAGGAAGACTTATATTTGCTCCTTTCTGGGTAGAGGAACCTGAGGCAGTGAAGATAATTTGTTTGAATACGGTATTCATGTCGGTGTATAATAAGCTAGTCGCGTCTTCCATTTGCCCGAACCAACTGGAAGCTATTGATTTTTTAAAAGCATGTACAGGTAAACAGTCTCTGTCATACGAAGAGCGCAGTATTACTAGTCGTTTAGGCCCTACGACTTATTGATTGTCAAAGTCATAGCCGAAGTAGCAAAAACTTAAATGATCGGTACCTGGCTCAGTTAGTTTCAGACATTTGCGGTCTTCGAAATGGATGTTCTGGTTCTATTGGTTGGTGCCGTTTTGGGCTTCAGTCTTCTTACAATGTCTGAAGCAATGTTATCAAATGTGTTTTCGGTCGCGGTATATGACAACGGTACAGAGAAATGTGCGCTGGATCAGCCTTCGATGGTGGAGTTCGACTCGAGCGTTAAACAGTGTGGTGTATCTTGTGTAGTTCAAACACCCTGCCTTCATTTCAATTACTTCATGAAAACCCACAACTGTGAACTATTCAGTTTTGCACCGAACTATTACGACTCAGTTGATGGCTGTCAAGGTCTGACGATTCTGGTAGGACAACGATGTCATTCAGCTAATTCATTTCCTCTTGGTATTCCAAATATGTTATTCTGACAGGTCAAAGATTGCAGTCAGCTAAATGTCTTGATATTTCCATTCTGCTATTGGTGATAGTTATGAACTTGAAATCGTTTCCTTATTTCCTTATGATTATATCAGATTTACCGACACAAAAGTGTGGACGACTGAGTGAGCACCAAAAGATTTAGCATTCTGTGGACTGTCCCAAGCGAATCGACTATCATGTGTATTATGATTAAACACTGTAGAAGTAATCAGATGATTAGTGTCTTTGACATGTCCTTCCTGTTTAAGTCTTGACATCGAGGAAAATACACTTCCTCCACTCATCTCTGTCCATCAGCGTTCTTCCTGCCTCGTCCCACGATGTCCCAAAAACATATCAAATCGTCTATGATGGTCTCCGGTTAGTAAAGTTTTTTGTCTTCTTATTCTTCTGCTTTCCCTTCAGGGATCCAGTTCGTATCTTGGTTGGCTTTTCCAGCTTTGTCTATGCGAATCACAAGTCCCTTCTATTTCAATTTTCTCTGTCAAAACTGGTATTTTTGAGGCAAAAGTGCCTGAAAACTCTCTGCCTATATTATTTTATGTGTAGGTACCAAATATATCTCCACTGAATACGTCGCAGTTGATTGGAAGTGATGTTCTGTTAACGTGTCGTCGGTCAACTCAATGGATTCGCTGGATCTATTCGAAACCCGGATCATTGACTCCGGAAATCGTTGTCGAACATTATCAAGTGTTGGATGCTTTCATAGGTGCATATGCTGTCGACAAGTCGAGTCTCGGCTGCAATCTCCATATCAGGAATGCCACTGCTAATCACGGTGGTACTTATGGATGTCGGGATGAACTATCCAGTGAAACTACAGCAACTGCAGAACTGAAGGTCCAAGGCAAGCGTAGTAACTGTTCGCATTTATGACAGTTTGTTTTCCTAGTTTCAATATATGGCTTTTGCCATAATAGATCAGCACGTTTGTGTTATCGTAACTGAAATTAAGCATTTAATGCAAGCTTTCATAAAATATCATATACTGAGAAGTGTCAAGGTGAATGTCTAATGAAATACCAGCAACTGCGGAGCTCACCGTTCAAAGCAAGCAGGTAATCTAACCGTTTACAACTGTGGGCCTATTCGTATCATATGCAATTGTATGATCAAATGCAAATTAAAAAAAAAATTTATTGCTCAGTAAAAATTTCTGCGTTTAAAAAGTTTTGCTTGGCAATTTTGTCATGCAACATTGTCTAATCCAAACGACTAATTCTTATGTTTTAGCCTAACTTTCTGAATCCCGAATATAAATCTATATAATTATATCCTTAGACGCGTGGTACGTGGTCCATTTATTACATTTACAAAAGATGACATATGACGGCGATGCTGTCTCGCTAATAATATACGTTTCAAGTGAACCGAATTGTAACTACATCTGGACCTCGAAAGAAGTCACAGTTTGTATGTATCGCTACTAAATTTTCTTGCATTTGACTGTCCTTATAAACATTTGTATGCATAGAGAAGTCTCAGTTTGCATATATCGATGATGGATTTTCTCGCATTAAACTGTTATTTTAACAATTCATGCAGCCGCCTCTCGCAACCCGTCGTATTAGCGGAACATAGACTAATATTGGTTCATATGCATTAAAAAAAAGATACGCATTCCGTAATAAGATATCTACCACTCCTGGAATCATTTTAACCAGCAACGTTTATTTAGTATATCTTCTACTGTTATGTTGATTCAAAGGATACTTGTAAATTTTATTTAGGCTTGACACCAACCCAACATAGTTTTTTTTTAAATTTTATTAATGCGATTTATAATTTTATCCTCTCTACTTACTATTTATTTGTTTTCTGCAGCAATGTGTCCTCCAGGTTTTAAGTATCTCCCTGCGGTCGACAGCTGTTATCAGGTTTTATTAATCTATTTGGCTTGGGACAACGCCAGCTATATCTGCCAACAGCTCTACAACGACTCGCATCTGGCTATAATAACCAACGCCACGGAAGAGGCCGCCATTGCAAATTTCCTTCAAGCAGAATTGAATAGTAAGTCATTTTAAATATGAAATTATTTATCGAACATGATTAAGTGCACAATGCATTCCATCGCATTTTCTTGCATTAGGATACGTTGGCTCTTGATCGTTTTTAGTGGCTGAGCCGAAGCTTTGGAGTTCGCTGCCCAGTTCTTCTCGATCTGTCAGTTGTTTAATGTCATTCAGGCTTAAACTCAAGTCTAACCTGTTTCATCTCGCTTACCACCGCAGCCTAACTTCTGGTTTTACTGATATACGTTGAGTTCTTTTAAACCGGTTAGATCATATGGTGAAGTGCATGACCAGAACGTATATTTCACACTTGCAATCAGTTCAAAATTTAAACGAGATTACAGTTAGTTGATGTGTCTTTTTGACACAGTCTTTCATTATATTTATGTACTATTTCACTTAACGGTGTTCACTATACATTTTCTGCCTACCTTAAAACTCAGTTATTTATATATCGGTTAGATGCCACGTGTGCTGCGCGTTTCTGAGGTACTTAAAAGCCGCTATATTAAATAATTCGATAGTGTAGTGTCACCTAAATACAATATTCGTGCCTGCGTTGTCTCTGTATTGCAGTAAATACAAAACCGCTATGCTAAGTGTTTGGTACATACATACAATACTCATGTATGCGTTTGCCGCTGTATTGCAGTGACTGCAACTAGAAGAGCCTGCTTGTACCCTCGGAATAATTCATACGGAAACTTCATATGGATCGGCGGTCAGACATTGGATTTGGCCATTTGCAATCCATTTGTATGGAAACCGACCTCTAGCGAAACAATACTAATGAACTACACAAACTGGATACCGGGACAGGCTGACTGTAAGGCATCGAAAGAGCACTGCTTACATATCTGGGACCGCAAGGCCTATGGCTGGAACGACCTGTCATGTGCGGTAAAATTGTGCGCCCTGTGTGAATATGGTCCTAGGTATTGAGTTTGTTATTGTTATTATAGGTTGGTCGTTGGAATACATGCAGTTGTGTTTATCATCCTGTGTAACTATGCTGTTGAAGTCTGCTTATTGTAGATGTTATTCTTATTAGATATTGTACTTACTGTGGATATTATTCGCATAATGTACTATACTTATTGTTGATACTGTTCGTAGTAATAGCAATGTTATTCAAAGATCTGACATTTCCAGCCTATGCATTATTACGGAGAGTTACTTTAATCTTGTCTTTCTTTCTCATCCTCTTGTTAAATTAATTAGTTCACACTAATTTTCTTATCATGCAATCCTCTTCTGTTAGCCCGGAATGCGAATTCGCTCACATCAAGAATTTGTCTCTCCAGGAATCAAGTGATAATCTGTCTGAGATTAAAGAAATTATATTCCACATACAGAGTTAAAATTGTTTAGCTTCTATTTTTAAAAACGATTTCAAATTCGATGACCATGTAACATATTTCTGACTTTATTGCATTCAGCGACAATTATGAAGTTTCAGGTTTCAAGGAATGCCTTTCAGTACACTAAAAAAATTTCCAAGATCAAGTAGCTTCCAGACTAGCATACGCTCCTCCATCCTGGTTTGGCTGACTATCACCTGATTTGGTTCGAAAGATTGATCCGTTTCTGCGCCGGGACGAGTGAGGCAACAATTTGAGTGGAGACAATATAATGCTTGGAAAGATTTAACAAAAAACTGAGGATGTTTTCTAACATACATTCACCTCATCATTGTTTTAATAAAGTGGACTGAAGTTGTTTTTCTAACTGTATTCACCCCGTCACTGTTTTAACCAGTCACTTACTCCCCAACACTTCCATATATTTAATGTACGCAAAAGTGGCTTATATTTGAATCTCAACACATCCTTACGCTGCAACACAAAAGCATTCACCATCTATTCATTATAAAAATACAAAAATTGTTGAATATTGGCAGTACCTGTGGTTGCCCATCTATAATGCATAAGTTTTCACTCGAACTAATAAACATTGATTTCGAACTAATATATTATACTGCATCGTTTGAATGTTTGTTTTTAATAAGATTCTTTTTCACTGTTTTGTATACCGTTATAGGTTGTCTGGGGATGTGAAATAATATCTCAACTTTAGTTTAAAGTGTTTTATTTCCTAAGCTATTTACAACTGTAACATGACTCACCAAGACAAACAAAACATCGGCCTCAGGAGGCCACAAACAGCAAACAGCCTCACATGAAGAAAAACAATGTCCACCAACAAATGGTGACAAAAATGACTTACAGAGAACCAAAACGGCAAAATGGTTCAGAAGAATCAAGCAGGTCATCCAAGCAGGAGACTTAAACATACCAAAACCAAACTCTAGTCTGAACCAAATCTAGCATATTTCACGAGGTCGGTTTTCCCGCCAAAATGTACAGAAGGCGTACAACGGTCCCACTCTGTCCTATCCTATACCCCGTATATAACAATGCATTGTTGTTGTCTAACCTACTCTACTCTAATCTAATCTGAAGACTTCTCTAAAGCCGTTATCATTATGCCCAAGGCATCAATCGATGGTCGCTTCAAGCCAAAATCGCAATCAAAATAAGATCATAATCCGTTGGAGAAGCCGGGTCGAATTCCAACATATCAGAATAACCAAAAGTCAGACTACGGTGGGTAAGCAAGTTGAAAGAGATGCGTCTTTAGTTTAAGCCCGAATGGCATCAAAGAACTGACAGAACGAACTGGGCAATGAATTCCAAAACTTTGGATCGGCTACCAAGAAGGCCCGAGAGCCGAACGCTGTTCGGTTACGAGGCACCGCGATGCCAATAATAAATGAGTTAAAGGAGTCAAGTCAAATAATAAATATGTACAAGATATCTACATTAGATAGTTGGATTAAGAGAATTTGAGACAAACGAGATCTGATTCTGCAAATATCCCGTGTGTAAAATTTAGCTAATCTGCATATGCTCTGAACACGGAAATAAAATGACATTGTGGATTAAAGCACCACCCCAAACTGTATGCCCATTCAGTGCAGCTAATAAATAAGCCAACCAACTGAACAGACGTAGGACAATCAAATTTATATTGGTTTGTACGTAGTAGAAGAAATTTTAAAAATCTAAAAAAGGAAATTTAAAAGGAACAGGTTGCGGGACGAGAGGTTACAACTCTAGCGATTAGCAACTACTTTTTCAGAATTTTTAAAATGAAGCTGAGGAAGGGAGGAACTGAGCGATAGTTTGATAGATGATCAATAGGAAGAGATGGCTTTTTATGAAGAGGGTAAACCATAGCATGAGCGAAACTGGAGAGAAGCAGCCTTCAGCAAGTAGCCGTCCTTATGGTATGTCATACCAGGACACAAATCAGTCCACAAATCAGTCTACTGGTTTTTTAGCTGGTATTCTAAAGGTTTGAGATTTTTTTTCGTTTCATTCCTTTCTCAGAGAAGACCTTTCAGCTGAAAAAATTCATACCCATCTTCTCCAAATCTATAGGTTTAAAAATTATCTCCACTGGATCTGTGTAAAAGACTGTGTATTGACTGCGGGTGAAACAATAACCATAGTCTCAGTTGTATGTTTGATACCTGCCTTGTTAGATTTTTAATGCAATAGTTTTGCCGCCACCTGAATCTGCATGACAATGGTATCAACATTCACAACTCAATGAAGACGTACAGAAGCTTTTATTTAAAAGGAATTGTTAGGACCTATGGAAGTAAATTTTTATATTAGGCATTCGTCCTAGCATGCCCTGAGATTACGTTTGGATATGAAATCGATATTTAGGATTTTTCTATTTTATACTAAGACCAATGCCTTGCATGGAAGACTGTCGAATTTAGAGCTGCATCAGGCGCACTGTTCGCTTGGAAATCCAATTTTCAACTTCTTCGTGGCTGGCTTAGTCTGTGTGGGAACATTTGGAAATCTATATTGCAGATGGTCTTATTTGTAGGCGAGCGAAGCAATGTTGCGCGAAAGTCGATTCATATTTTGCTTTATTGTATTTCTCGCTGATACTGCTAACCACATGGATGCTCCAAAATCATTTGCAAAGACTGGACTTGCGAATGGGACAAATCTATGTGCCGTCGGTGAGCCATCTCTGGTGATTTCTGTTAAGCAGTGGTCTACCATTCAGTCTAGCTTTGGATCATGTACACCAAATGCAGTATACTGCGCCTGGCTTTGCACTCAGAACCCCAGCTGTACAAACTTCAATTACAGAGAGAAGTCCGGACCTTGCGAAATGTTCTACTACACACCTAAAGCCTGTACAATAGAACCAGGATGTAGCCATTTACAGGTGTGTCATCGTCTTTATCTTAAAACAACTGCAATCTTGTATAACAGAAGTCTAGGAAAAGAGTTAAAATTGCGCCAATATATTGCAAATAAATATTGCGGCCCACATTGGAAAAACACTAGCAATTCATCGTACTTGTAGGCTAACTTATCTGAAACGTGATAATCATGTCTGAATGTATGTATTTACGTATGCATTTATTCATTCATTTATATTTGTATCAAGACACTTAATGTAGTGCCTACTAGTTCCTCACGAAAGCGCTGCATACATGGCTATCTAACAGATCAAAGCAAGTGAGTTTAAAAGCAAATTTTGAACTAGTTAAACTAAACTTCTACACTTAAATAAATAAGTAAATATGTGCTTTACGTTTTGATTTTTATAGCTGAAAAATCTTAACAGCTGCTCAAACGCAGGTAGGCCTAAATGGTTTTGACTATATGGATATTGCACCTCGAAAGGGGTATAATAACAATACACCGTAACACCAGCTGAAAAACGTAGCATTTTACCTGATATGTTGCCAGAAATTACATGTAACCTAAATGTTATATAATTATAATGCGTATTAGACATAATAAGTTGCCGCAATATTTAATTAAGTTTTGCATTTTGTCAGAGGCTAGCAACTAGGTGGATAGAACCAGTTTAATCGTAGGCCCGCGACGAAGCTAAAGTCGATAAGTTGGTTAAGGTGAGATGCTGAGTGAGCAAAGAGAGAAATATTGCAGGTAGGAAGATGTTACAAATGAGCTAACGGATTATTCATTTATCTATAAAAATCTTTTTGCCGGCCACTGCTTTCATCAGCTCTTGCTAACTTCTCGTTTGGACAAGTACTCTCTTAGCTTATAACTATAGCACTTAAAAGTAATTTCGTGAATCAGTGTATCTTTAGTTGTACTCAACTGTGCATATATGTCTATAAAACTTGCTTCTGTTACAATCTAGTTTAAAGATGCATGTAATCATTCCATACAGTGTAATGTATATGCGCTTGTCAAATTCAAATGAAGGCTACTTGCTTAATTACTTGCTTGCTTACTCACTTATATATTTACTTACCTCTAAAGTAGTTAATGTTTCTGTAATAATGTATACATGTGCCCATTTTAGTTGGGTACTTTTTTAGTTTTTAGATTATAGATTTTTAGATTTTTTAGATTTTTAACATTTTAGCTGTTTAGTAGATCTTAACAGCTATGTTTTGATTAAATAACTTACTTATATGGCATGAAATTTGCATGGTTTGAATCCATAGATTTTCCAAATAAAATCTTCCAAAATAGGTTTAATTTTCCGCTTCATTTCAGCTTTATGACAATTTCTGTACAAAAACTGAAGGCATCTATTTGCAATTAAAAGAACTTAATTTTTTCAAATTTTTTTACAAGCAACTTTCTGTTTTCCTATCACAATCCTGATTTTCGATTCTTGCTTTCGACAATTTTACACTGTAACATTACTTGTCGTACTTGTAATCACAAATTTGTATAGCGCCGCTTCAAGAGAAACTCCTCAGAGATAATTCCTGAGCTGCAAGACCGTAATCACATAGAACGGTCTTCCATTAAATTGCAATGCATCAGTTACCAAACGACTGTTAAAGATATACTTCCGATGGCAAAATAAACTTGGATAGATGCATTGCGCAAAATTCCAGTTTGACTAAAATGAAACAAATTTTTAATTGTCTCTAGAATTAACACCGATTTGCAAGTCAGATATGATGTCAGACTTTTTCCCAATCTGGGAGTTGCAACAGTTAACATGCAGCGTGAATTACAGCAGTGGTATAGCGCCTACTATAAAATGGACAACATCTGACGAAGCTACTGTCCAAAGTGCAACTGTTACGGCAACAGAGAATCAAGTCACGTCGTCTATTTCCATCTTCAGTGACCATCCATACACTGAACCACCTTGTACTTGTACCGTCACGGATGCTGTCCAACCTAATCTTGCATCAAACTGCTCTACGCCAATCATCACCTTTGGTATAAAATTTGAACATTTAGTTGTCATTTTTCATTTAAAGAAGTACTAAGAAGATTTAATGGGTTCTATTTTTCCAAAGATTTCATATCTATCTCTTATCTAACATATTCTTGTCATTCCTGGTATGATTATAAAACTCGTTTATCAAAACTACGAAAACTGTTACAACATAGAAATTTTGAGACAATATACAATATACAATTTGAGACAATATGTCTAGGCTGCGTATTAAAGTAACTTCTCAAGCGACAGTAGCGAAACCAGGGCTGATACCTTATGGTTTAACTAATGGGTGTCTGAGTGTCAGAATTTCCCACACAGGGATTACTCGATGGTCTGCAGTCATGTCATCTTGAACTTCGTTAATAAAGTAGGTCAACCAACGCCTGTTCACTGCTAGTTCGTTTGCCCAAAACTGTCTTTCTTTTAAAATAAGGGTAACAGGCTTTTCTGGCTTTGTATAAATAACATGGGCTAAAGATTTAAATTTGCACAATTTTCTTAAATGTTCACCACGAACACCGCAAAATCGTTAACTCTTTAGAAGTAATTTTCATTCCACTGAATGGTTTTACAGCATGTCCTCCCGGATTTCAGTATATGTCTGATTCAAAAAGCTGTTACTCGCTCATTTTGAAGCCCTTCAATTGGAACATAGCTCAACAGAAATGCACCTCATTATACAAGGGGTCGTATTTAGCCGTTATTAACAGCAATGTCGAAAACGAGAACATAGCAGCGTACTTGGCGTCAGTATTTGGAAGTGAGTATGCCGTTTGGTTCAATCGCTTTTTAAATTAGGACTTTTTATGTAGGCTAAGTGGTGCAATAGGACGAGAATTATCAGTTTTCAATCGACAGAGAATTTTATTTCGAAAAAGAATGAGTAGAGTTTGAAAAGTAACATTTTTGATTCATCTACCCCGTTCACTAATTTTGTATTGATATTTGCTTACGTATGCAAAGTATGTAAATACGCATGTATATACATGTATGTATGCGTGTATATATGCGTGTATGCATGCGTGTATGCATGCGTGTATGTATGCGTGTATGTACGCATGTATGTAAGCATGTATGTAAGCATGTATGTATGCATGTATGTATGCATGTTTTATGTATGTTTGTATGTATGTATGTGTGTGTTTATGTGGATTAAGGTGATATCACTTCTTAGGTGATAGAGTTGTAAAGCTAAATTATATCGTTTGATCTTCAAAAATAAACTTTACTACTTAATTTATATCCATACAATAGTCAGTCTGTGGTTTACGTTGCAGTTAATTCAACTGAACAATCTTGTAAAATTGCAATGATGGACAGCAAAAATATCGTTTGGATCGCTGGTCAAACTAGGGACCCAACCCAATGCGGACCATTCGTTTGGAAACCACAGATTGGAACCACAATGCCGCTGAACTACACCAACTGGGAGGTCCAGCAGCCTAGCTGCAACTCCTGGTTAGGAATGGAGAACTGCGTTCATCTCAGACCGAACTGGAAATGGAACGACATTGCATGTGGTGCAGCCATGTGCGCTTTGTGTGAATATGGTCCGCTGTAGAATCGTTCTTTGAATGTGCAATCAATAAGCTTGCTTTCAAGCTAAACGGAGACGTGTCGTATTGTTCTAATGCTAGAAACTCCAGTACACGCACAATTGCATAGGCGACTTTTGTATTTGCACACTGATTTAAATTTATGGCAACGTTTCTGTTTTCTCTATTCTCTTCTGAGAATATTTCATATGCTTTGTAGTCGCAGTCTTGTCATTTTGTTTGCGAAGGAAACAGCTCAATCAGTTGTAACGACGTTACATTTTTGCCAGCCATCGTCTATGCTATGAACGTAATACACATCTGGAAGAACAATAGAGCCCCAGGATTCAAGCATTTTACATCTCATTTCTATATAGGCCTATGCATGTACCTGGACATTTATACAGGGCCTTTTAAAGAGCTCAATAACTGCAAATGTTTGCCAACATATATTCATGATAACTTATTGGATTATTGTCTTTTACTTGGCCATCTGTTTTTGTCATTTAGCTTTGGCAAGCTAATATTACGTCTCACTAGGCAACAGCCTCGCCTGCTTGGTGTTTATGTCAAAAGCAGTAACGAAGTCAGCCTATATGCAAATGGAATAGGTCACAGCACTCTGATGATAATGAAGACGTTCCTAAACAAGCTACAACAATAAATAAAACAGACTATTGCGCTTTTTCCTGTGTTGCACTACTGGTGGCTTAGAATAAGCATTGTTGACTCTGCAACAGTAGTCTTTGTGTAAGTTGGATGTGATATATTATTTTGCAACAGATAAATGCAGGAACGGTCGACCATAGTGACTACAATACTCAATGGATGCAAATTACTTACACGCAATAAAATAATGTTCACAATGCCCTGAATTAACAATGAGATTGCTAATGTGACGAATTCACGCAAATGTACTCAGTTATTTCGGCGTTTCTGAACCAACGCTACGTTAAGTTAATATTTTATTGATACTTGCCCAAGAACTTTTAAGTAAACTTGTAAATGTGGGGAACTTGTGACTTATAGGTCTATTTGCGTCAGAACTTGTAAGTGGTACGATGCTGTGCGAGGATAGATTCATATTCTGTTCAGCAATTGGCGCAGTGATAGCAGCGACGGTAATAGCTGCCTCAAAATCAATCGAAATGACGCAATATCCCAATGAAACAGTGACCTCTGCTATTGGTGGACTATCGTTACTGTATGAACTCGACCAGCTGACCAACAGACCTACATTAATTCACTTGTAAGTCCCGCTGTTATAGTCAGCCATGCTTCATTATCAACAGACATTTGCAGACTGGTATGCTGCTGAAGTTGGTGCAACTAGGACCTTGAGATTAGTAAATTTAAATTTGATCCAGCCTTATTTGAGTCGTAAAAGCAGCAAAACCCAGTGTTACAGTGTTTGGCAGTAACCTGTACTCTACTGAATAAAGAGACGAACGTATTGCTCTCGAAATATGCTCCCCTATAAACGGTTAAAAATTGTGCAAAACCAACTTCCTGAATTGTCAACGTTATCGATTTGCTAATCACGCTCTCCAGTATTATCAGAAGAAGAACTTGTTGCTTTCGCTCAAACTGAAGGGCGAGAGACTTCTTAAGGATCATATTTATTTATCCGAAGCTTTTGAATTCATTGCCAAGTTCTGTGCGTTATGTTAGTTGTTCAATGTCCTTCAGATCTAAGCTTAAAACTGCCTGTTTATCCTTGCATTCTCATCGTAGCCTGACTTCTGACTTCTCAAACCAATTGTATTTCGACTGTTTTTCTCCAACGGTTACGATTTCACCGAAGAAACCATCGCTTGATCAATAGTGCAATATAATAACGACGCTATAGAAGTCACTGGATTATATTCGCGCTAATCGTGCCATTTAGAATTTGGTCAGGAAAGATAACTGTACTTGTCCATCTGCCCACTTTAGCATCGGTTCACAACAATTACCAAACAGTGGTAAACTAAAATTAAACGATGACCTTCTGTATTTAGTGTGGACTTAGATAGAAACTACCATTTGAAACATATTTCTTGACCACTGGTATTACCATTTATGCTACCTTTATGCTGCTATGCAATTAGGCAACTATATAATCACACATAGCAGGAGTAATTCGATTACTTATGAGTTTTCGTCTGGGCACAAATTAATGTTCATAAAATTTCTTTGTATTTGCTAAACAACTGGTGATTGTAATTGTAATTAGAAATTTGTATAGCGCTTCTTTAAGATAAGCTAATCGTTGATCAAAAGTACTTAAACATTCAAGACTACAAAAATCCAGGGTTAGTTTGATCAAAAGGCATTCCGGAAGAAGATAAAAACATGATTCTGAGGAAATTAAAGACTTGTTAAAGACGACAAAGACGATGATGATAAACGCTGTCTTTATCCTCTGACGATTATAGTCATTGTTTGAACAACACAAGTACGCTCCAAACTTCACGTCACTCATCTTGCACATGTCGATTGAAGAATGAGGAATTAATTGCTATTATCTTTGAAATTGATTACAAGAAGTGGACATAGTGGTCCATTCAGTTTATGCAGGTTCAAGGTCTCTTTCTATCCGCCTATGTTTTAAATTTATAAGAATATAAGTCAGGCATGCATCTTATTTTGTTTTTTTCGGAGATATAAAGTAAGCTGTTATGCACTTGAACATGTGTCTATGCACAATCGAGATATCTGAAAGAGCGTTCAATTAAAAACAATGCAGTGGTAGATCTGAGATAGTCAGATTAGTTCAGGCGAGGTGAGAGCTATTTAGTTCAACTGCATGATCAATTACGCAGAGCCAGACAACTGATGTTGCTAATCATAGCTAGACTTTGCAAGATTTACAGCATTTGGTTTGTACCAGATGATGTCAGACCGAACTTCGTAATTAATTGTTAAAAGGAGCCTATATATAGCTTATATGAGATGTGGTGATCATAAACTTGTCATCAAAGGCTATCACGGTAGTTCAACATTAAACAACATTAACGGTCAGTATAATAAACGACGTGTTTGACTTCCTGATACATTTGTAATTGCCTGATCGAATTGCTGAAGATCTAATGTGGGTGACTATGTTTTGGAGACCTCAATCTAGAAAAATCTTGGTAGCAATCATATTACCGGTAACGCCCGCGGTGACACCCAATACATACACCCTCTGTGTCTTTACCACTTTTATTTTCTTGTACCAGCCTACCACCCAAACGCCTATACCGATTTTTCGAAGGCAACTGATGTAGGAAAAGTACACAAATAATTCAGTACTAGAGCTTAAAACACATTAATGGTGCACCTGTCTTCAGTTTAGACACATTTTCAAATGTTTGCTTTTTCACAGAAACAAAAACGCATGGCCAATTCGTTCACTGAAGCTGGTCTTGTAGAAATATTTATTGTGGTAATAAAAAACAAATATTATTGTAAACACTGCATAATATAAAAATGGGTTTTAACTGCAACATATTAGGCCTACGAATAACACATATAAACAGCAAATATTAAACGCCAGTATTTTATAACCCTTACTGCTGGAGCAAATGATTACCATAAGACATAAGATTGGAAAAGTATTCGCCTATATTATTTTCTGTTTTAGATATATCATTGTAATGTGTTGCCGTTAAAACTAATTGTAAAAATACACAGTGTTTCTTTAATCTTATATAAATTCACTGATGTTAATTAGACCAGAACCTACAAACCCAAGACGTATGTTGGTATATTACGTCTTGGCTTTGTAGGTCCTGTGAGAAACACATTGAATATTAAGGTTGATGAATCACGGAATAACATACAATCTCCCAATCTTGAATTTCCGATGCAATTGTTAAGACGAAAAATAACTACCACATTATGAATTTTCTATTTTCCATAAAAATATGAAGTTGCAATTAATCTACTTGAATATTTTGTCAATAGCCACTGCATCGGCTTTTATCAGATTTGACTACTGTAACTCACTTCTCAATGCAATCATTAGCAGGTTTGCACAAACTACAGTTGGGTCAAAACTCTCTCGCCAGAGCTATAACATAGCATCTAGTCATCAGCATACTACGCCAATTTTGCATTCATTACGCTGGTTACAAATTCAGCAGGGAATCCAGTTTAAATTATGTTTTATTCTTTACAATGTGCTACATTTAAATCAGTCGACCTATTTCTGTTCCATGCTCACCCCTCATATTATTACACTTGATCAATGTACACTTTGACTCTTGTGATGCCTCGCATCAGAACGGTGTTGTGCTCTTCGGTGTTCTCGGTGGCTTGTGCAAAGCTATAAAATTCTCTGCCCAGTTCAGTTCGTTATCGTAATCTCAATCGTAAGCTCGAGATTTCTACCAAGCTCAACGAAAGCCAAATCGCGGGAACCAGCTTATTCACAGGTGCTCAGTGAAAACAAAATCGATAGGCAAAAGGGTTCGGTTTCAAGTCAAGATCCAGAAGTCAGGCGGTCAGACGGATGGTGTTGTGTCAGTTCTTTGATGTCATCCATTTGTTTCAATTTGCTTACGTACCGTAGCCTAACCTCTGGTATCTCGACCTGGCTTCTCCAAAGGTTTATGATCTTTGATTACGATTTCACTGAAGCGACCACCGACTGATGCCTTGAGCATTATGATAACGGCGCTGTAAAAGTCATTGGACGAATTAGATGAAATTATTACATGACTTTTATACAGCACCTTTTGCTGTTTTCAAATGCGCTAGGAAATATCTCTCTAACTGATCGTAAAATGCGTTTTTTATGTATGTGTAATCAGCCGTTTTGAAATGTTGTGTAGCGTACTGTGTTTCTGTAGCTACTGTCATAAATTAATCGCTCAACTTCATACTGTGAACCATTTTGCAATAGTCAACCAGTTTGATATCATTACGGAAGAAACGAGTCCTAACGCCAGCCTTTTGCGTTATCTTCTGCAACACTATCTCAAGTGATCGCTCGACAGTCAATCAGTAAGTAATTAAGTAATTAAGTAAGTAAGTCAGTCAGTCAGTCTGTCTGTCTTTGTGTGTGTCTGTCTGCCTGTCTCATGCCCACTCTCACTTCGATATTGATGATTAATCACTTGAATTTTCTATAGAAAGGTCGTCTACTTTGCCACGATTGCTCAGTTGAAAACGACTTTGAACTGGTCTACAGCAGTCGACTGAAACAAGGAGATAAACAAGATCTCGAGAATGAACATTAGAAATTGCTTTATGGTAGCTGTAATCCTTCTTCTGGGTTTGTAAAGAAAGTTATTTTTTAAATATATTATTGAATTATAAAACCTTGTAGAGTCAGAATAGCCTACATAATTTGAGTTTTGCACACACACCTCAAAGACTGTTTCTTCAACTCCGCCGACTTAACTGTTGTCAGGTCGATATGTTAAAGCTTTCACACAGATGTACAGAACAGATACATTTGTCACATGCACTTTTAAAATAGTACAATTTAAGAATATGTTTGCAGCTACCTTTAAGCCTTAATTAAGCTGCTAGGCATAAGTTTCCAAAACCCCGTTTAGTTTTAATATGATATATTAATTATATGAATATTAATTTTAATGTCAACGATTAATTTGATCGGATTGGGTCGTTGAACGATATTCAGTCGGTAGCCTAAATCCGACTGAACTGAGGTTCGCTAGATGGCGCGCCATTCGAATGTTTTCTAGTTATTTTGTTTTCGAAGTCAATTTAGCAAGTCTTGGATTGTTTAACGCTATGAATTTTACGACTATAATCTTGGCTTATGCATAGAGACTGAAGATTTCTGGAATATCTGTTCTAAATCGAGCGATTGGTACACTGTAATCGTCAAATTCGCCGGGTACAAATACACCCGCTTATCCGTGCAAGTGACGGTTGACATATGCTCGATTGCCCATATTAACCTGCAACACTGAAAACTACAACACTTTGTTGTCCACGTTAAAGGCCTTTCGATGCCACAAGATGTAGTTAAACATTGGAAACTGCTATTGCTATCGTCATCGGCAGTCTATCTACAGTTTTCCGATGGTTTTGTCTTGGATTTGTCTGCCAGTTTCGTCCCCGGATGAGACGATCGGTATGTGCATTTCTTGTGGCATTATTGCTAACAATTTCCGGAAACGTCAAGCTCAACCATGGGCCACTGCGTTAATACAAAAACAAGGCGACTTATCGATCAATGTCTTTGTAGTTCGAAGACCTAAATATTCGTTCTTCTGTGTGTCGTGCTGCGAATATCCATGCTATTATATTATATTAACCCAGACGTGGATTGCACCCGATGCACCGACCTGTATTAAGCAAGGAGTGGCACCTAAAGGTTTGTCCGTTCTACACGTTCGCCGGTAGCCTGTTGACGGCGGCCCTGGCCGAAGCGGTGGTCTTGCAGTCATCCACCGTTCGCCCACTCAAGTCACTGTCCATACTCTCTGTTCGATTCCTTTCATCCATCGTCGTTTGAGTTTCATTTTGTCCAAGTAGGTAAAGTGCGAGCTCCATTCATATCTTCTATGACGAATAAGATTTTAACAATCATTGCAAGTACTGATTTCGTCTATGGCTAACAGTCCGGCAATGATGGGAATCATATTGACGACTCGTTAGATGACTCATTAACGCCATTTGATCTCAAACAGCACATTTTGATTCCAAATCGCAACGTAAATCTGCTGGATTTACTGATCATCGTGCGATGGTGGGAAATGTCCGGGTCAGTGATGCTGGCTGTATTTCTGACCACAGTCTTATCACTGCCACAGTGACAAATGGTACACTCAGCCGTCCAGTTGCATTTTCATATCACACAGTCAAGCAGGTCAACATAGTTGAAGTGGGAAATGGCGCTGATCAACATAGAACTGTTTTCAGAATCAGACATCATGGGCATGTGACATCTTCCCGAATTTTAGTCCTTTTCAGTCTGTTCATCGTAAACATCATTTAACTGAGACTGCTCTCGCTGGCACAATTAATAATATATTTCATTCAATGGATTCTGGAAAAGCATATCTTCTTATTTCTCTTGATTTGAGTGCTGCGTTCGACATTGTTGATCATGGTATTTTGTTATCTCGCCTCTGTACATTATTTGGAGTTTCAGGTTCTGATTTTCTCTGGGTATCTTACCTCAATGATCGTTCCCAACAAGTCGCAATGAACTCATCTCGCTCTGATCCTGTTGCCTGTCGTTTAGTTGTACCTCATGGTTTAGTCCTTAGGCTTTTTCTGTTTTAAATCTTTATTTCTCCTGCTTGTCAAATTGCACACATGCATAATACAGTGGTCAAGCAATATGCTATTGGCAATCAACTCTACGTTGCTCCGTCTGCTAAAGATCCTTCAGCTAAAACTGAACTCGAACTTAAAGTGGGTACATAGTATCCGTCTCAGGGGAGTCTAGCGCTCTTAAACAGTCGGCTACCATACAGCCAGAATATACATAGACCTAAATATTTATATTAAAATGATATTATATGTATATTATATAGTATTCATTTATATAGCTTATATAAGACGTCGTTGACTCAGAGTAGCAGCCAGAGCAGCAGCAAACTGGAGCACAACCGCCGACTCAATCAGACTGAAATGTTCAAACTGGAGAAATTTTCGCCGATCGGACTGACAGAACTGGCAACGTACCCCCGACCATCCGACTTGATCCAACCACACCCGATTCGGCCTGTCGAATCTGATCGGATGGCATCGGATCGGTGTGCAGCCACCTAAAATGTTTAGAGATTTATTGCAAACCTGTAATACATATAAGGGGTTTAGCTGACAATTTTCTTATAGGTTTTTATTGGAATTGTAACATTGGTAAATTAGCCTATTTATCTGTATTTTGCAGATACAATCGTTTTCACTGAAGGCCAAGATTGCAAAGATTACGTGCTCATTTCTGACGGCCGCAGAAGTACACAGCAAGTTTTTGATGCCGCAACAGATTCTCCAATTTCCGACAATGACTTAGATGGAAGTAAATATTTTGGTCTAAATTTATTGAAGTAGTCGTTATCTAAAACACGGACTTTATTAAATTTAAGAAACAAGTCAATGCAGCATATCAACTGAATCCAAGTCCTAAAAAGAGCTTACAATCAATCGCTCAGTTATTATAAGTTAACAAATGACAAGCAGTTCGATTTGGTCAAGAAAGTCTCACTGAAGAGATAATATAAAAAAATAATATTAATAATAAGGGAAGACGGAAGACGCCCGGGCGAGGTGACGCTCATCCCTTGGTCGCATGATAGGTGTCTAGCATGGGATGCTACAGTACCGGACACCTATGCAACGTCTCATCTAGCCCACACATCGATCCAAGCAGGTGAAACCGCCGACCGCGCAGCTTCGTCAAAAAGGGTGAAGTACGCCACTATCACTTGCACTCACGCCTTTTTGGCTGTGGCCTTAGAGACCTGCGGTGCCTGGAGCAAGAAAGGCCTTCAGTTCATCTATAAATTGGAAAACCGGATATCAGATGCAACCCTTGATCTGCTAGAGACCTCTTACGTGTTCCAAAAGATTTCGGTAGCTGTGCAACGAGGAAATGCCATCTGCCTCTCAGGAACATTGCCATCACTCTCTGAGCCCTCGGGAGATGGCGCTTCCAACATCATAATAATAATAATTCACGTCTGCCACCTTAGCAAAACGTGTCACTCCACCTGACTCTTATCTTGGAGAATTACTTGCAACACGACAAAAACATAACCTCCAGCTATAATGGATCCCTTGCGAGGAGGCAAGGAGCATGAGACCGACCGTTTATCTTCTTCAAGCGAATGATAGCAAAAGATAAGCAGTCCATTTTACCTGCTGCCAGAAACCCTTTGGATCGGGGTAAGGTTGGCGGTCGCTTGCTGCCTACATGCACTCTGATGATTGGCTGAATGCTTTGCCAGTTCCATCTTGCGGCTTTCTAGATGGAAAAGAGGTGTTTGGAGCTCACTCTGGACGACCAATGCGTCGCCGCCGGCCGCAGCTCAAAACCACATTTTCTGCTACACAACAAAAACACATAGGCCCTGGCGTGCTCAAGGGAGTAGCAGGCACAAAAAGTTCTTCACCTTTCTCTAGCAACGAAAATAGTATGCTGCATTACTAGATTAGTTTGGAGAAATATTTCTTGAACTTACCTGCAGCCAACAGCTGACTAATACCCTCCTGTACTTACCTAGTGGCTTCAGAAATATCCAAAGATTGTGCGTTCTACCACGGACCCAGGGAGTACCAGTCTGTCGGCGTAACTGTGTGCTGCATATGCTTCAAATCAATGTTGTTATGAGGACCAGCCTCATCGCTGTGAATTTATCAGCTACTTCTTGGTGCTAATACAGGAGTAGCTGAACTGCCCAGTTCAGTTCGTTCTTCTTTGATATTATTTAGGTCTAACTAAATACGCATCTCTTTAAACTTACTCAAACACCTAAATCTGGCTTCTGGATTCTCTGACCTAAACGGAAATCGATCCGGCTTCTCCAAAGGATTACGATTTTGATTTCGATTTTAACTTGAAGCGACCGTCAACTGATGCCTTGGACATTATGATAGCCGCGATGTAAAAGTCTTTAACCTGAATTAGAATAGATTATATGTAGTGAGCCATTTTCATCACGCCTCACTGAGGCGAACTTTCGTGTTGCTATTGAATTATCGTGATAGGAGATTCGTTTTTTGCTGCAGTCACTTAGCTTTTGTTTGCTTAACAAAAGGTTTCTATTGTAATTTGTGAACACAGGCAAATGGTACCGATTCGAGTCGTATGTGGGAAATTCGATTCCTGAGAGAGCAGAAAACGAAACCGTCGAATCGAATCGGTGTGGTACCAGCAGTCCGACATACATTAGCGGAATCAACCAACACCCAAGCCAAGGTAAAGTGCATTACATAATAAAATTAGATCATATGATGAAGGGCCTATGAGCATGCATACACATTCTTAACACCCCTCCGCTTGCCCTGTCGTCTACAGCATTCCACTTAAGATTGAAATCCCTAACTTCTCAAACTATCTTATCCTGCACCATCCCATAACCACCATCATCACCGATTTTCACCGTAGCACCGTGCTGTCTACCGGCATGAGCCCCGGATTCTGAGCTTGTACCGAAACTGATCAAACAATCTGGCTCTTATGGACTTGATGTGATATAGCGCCGGTGTATACGCTGGTGTCCATGATGCAGCTCTCGTGTTTTTACTTTTCAGAACGATATCAATTTATGTAGGCCGAACTATCATTAATTGGGATATAACTGACTTACTTATGCTGGTCATAGACCGAGAGGAAGAGGTGTGGGATGGACAGGGGTCATACAATGGGACCGAGAGAGGGTGAAATGAAGGACAGACTAGGGTCCGCTGATACAAATCCGGAGCATCTTGTTTTAGTCATGTCCTAGAAAAGGGTCTGCGTCGTACACCTGTATATTTCTCGCTGGTAGCATGCACATATTATTGAATTTGCATGCATGACTCTCCTCAAGCACCTCTTTTGGAATACATCCAGCGTCTTCTCTAAAGCCACTCCCAACGTCCAAGTCTCAGTCCCGTAAAGGAACACAGACAGTATGTAATATAAGAACAGGCAAATTTTTCGTCCAACCGAAAGTTCATTCTCCAAAATTCCCAGAATAAATCTGCTCATACAGTCGCTGGCAATTGATACAGTATTAGCCATCGACTTCAGGCTAGCTGCCATAATCGGCATCGACGTTCGACCCTAGGTTGGTGGACCCCCACTAGTTTTATCTTGTTTTCCGCAGCCTGTATCCGATCGAAGGTGGTTCTAACGTTTTCTAAATCTTAGTCTTGATCCAACTGATTTGCATTTCAAACGGATGTGCTTCCGGGTTTATTATTTCAAAAAGATAGCACTGGGACCTCTAGAATTTCAGCAAGGAGGCCCACATTGTCCAGGACTGGGACATGTCCAATCTGATGCGTGCGCCTGCTTGTCTTTCAGCAACAGTCTGTACCATGATCTGGTCCATCGGAGGCAACAAGTCTTGAGAAAATTTGCAGTGCAGTCGTTTTCAATTTCCACGTGAAACAAATTCGAAGTCACACCGTCAATTTGTACAGTTGCGTTAGTGTAGAGCTCTCTTAAAAGATTCACAATCTTTCCAGGAATTCCAAGACACAGGAGCAATTATCAGAAAATTGTGCCGTCTACAATGTCAAAAGCCACCTTCAAGTCGGGAAATCCCTTCCTGATTGAATCAGTCTATCTCGCTATTGAGGAAGCGATCCACAATAGATCTTACACGAGTAAAGCCGCTCTCTTCTGTTTACCTAAGTTGAAACAGGGGCTACTTTAAGAAGTGTAAAGTGAGAAACAATTTATGAACTTTAAGCTCAGATAAGAAAACAGTAGACTTTAAGTGTCATCAAGAAGATATCAGTTTAGAAAAAGAAGCGACGAGTTGTTCAACAGTTCTTCAAGATATACGAAGCCAACAGGCTTATAGACCTATATACGGCTTTTTTACAACCTTTATTTATAAATAAAATTATAGCTGAATAACATTTGACACAACACATAGCCCACATATTAATGCAAACACAAATGCGATCAAGTTCATCATATACGTATTAATTTTTGTCACAGTCAGTAACTACTTCTGAAAATTAAATTTATGTGAATATCGTGTCCTATTGCAGATAACGAAACCAAGCAGGCAATTCTAAGAACAAACCACGGCTGGAAAAATAAAATAAGTATTCACAAGTGTCCACCAGAGGGAAACACCGACAGTTTCTACATCTACCATCTTGTACCTACTGTCGGCGTTCAAATAGGTTACTGTGCTGGTGAAGGCGTTCCATGCCCGAAGGGCTACATGTATAACGGCTACACTTGCGTTGGTACGTGGCAGTGATTTTAATGCGATGGCAGATTAAACATTTTAAACATTCTGGCACACCTTACAATTCTCACTCTATTAACGGATCACCTACACTTAAGACACGGTGTGGCTTGGATCCTATAATTGTGCGTTTCTGGGACTGAAAGAGTACTTAATGTGTACTCGTAATTATTGTTATTGCGCGAGTATGTATGTAATGTATATGTATGTATTTATGCATACATTCCTGTTTGCATGAGCATAAATACGTACGTACGTTTGTATATATGCAATGCATGAATGTGCGTATGCATGCATCAGACTTGTGTCAATTAATTTGTAACTTTTATTAAATTGCGATTAATTTCATAATTAGTCACTTAATATTATCTCAGCGTCGTTCGTCGATGTACTTCCGGTGGCAGACAAAGTCGTGCACATTACAACCACATACATTTTAGGTCACGAAAATTTATTCGCTTTCTCTATTTGCTTTCAAATTAGTTCATTCAGTTTATTGTTATAGACTGTTTTAATATATATAATTTTTGTTATAGACTACTTTCCGATTATAAAAGACGTGACATTTTCTGGTCCTCATACAACAGGACACGATGACGAACAGCAGATTTACTTTACATGTCAAGTACAATACGATAGAGTACCAGAAGATTCATTTGCTAGGTTTATGATAACCTTTCTTTTTGACGGCTCAGAGCTCGAAGACATTGAACAGCCACATAAGCCTCTACCGCCTTTTACAGTAGGACCCGAAGGCGAAATAGTTGCTAATCTCACGGAATATCATCTGCAAGGAAGACTTGGAAAAACAGTACGTTTTTCTTTCTGGCTCACTTGCAAATGTTTTATTATAAAACATATCGTGTAATTTGCACAATTGTGTATACGGTAATTTGAATTATGCTAGATAATATTCCTGTTGAATGTCATTCTCAGGAGCTTAGTAGAACAAATAAATGTCTATTTCTTTCAAATGGCGTACCTGTAATGGAGCCGATAATGCAGAGACAAAATAACTAGTCAGTTACTGTAATGAAAGTAAAGACTGTTGTACTGTGTCCGTCAACGTCGACAAAAGGATCCGCCGGCGGACACAAATCTTCTTTCAGTTTCTAGCGGCAGGAGTGTTAATAAAAAAAGGCGATCTGTTCGGGGGGCTTACGCAATTTTTACAGCACATGGGTTCTTGGATGGATTGTCCGACAGTAACGAGACGTAACGAAACGACTCTATATTTACACGTATATTGCCATGCAGCGTATTTACAGCAGTACCTTAGCAACGTCAGTCTTAGAGTCATTGATTCGCATCGGGCTGTTAAACCCAGCGCGGCCCGTTTACCAGATGAAGTCTTATTTTCCTTAACTGCTCCCCGGAAACCTGAGGCCTCCTCAATCGTCGTTAGCAAATACCCCTTTCGCCTATCTCACTAGTTTAACTACGTTTGTCAATCAGCCCTTCGATCTTCGTCGTCTGCTCCGCCTCTCAACCTCATTCTATCTCTCTTTCTCTCATTTACCTTCACCTGTGAATCATACTCTATCAAGGGCATCCAATCGGCCTCGCTTCACGTTAATGATAGCCCCGCCTGACTGTTCCATAATGGTCCGTAAAAATTATACTAACTCATATGACTAAATTAGCCAACATAATACAATCTACATTTATTCAAAACTAAAACCTTCGTTGTTTTCCAAATTTTGCACCAGAGCTACGCTCGGAGTTCACTTAATTTCACTATAATTCGCCGATTATTCTATCTTACACTAGCCCTATATTTTAATACATTCAGCGTAATTTGCGGCTACTTTTCAAGAGGTGCATTAGATAAATTGATATTTTAAATGTATTGCGAAAAATGCTCTTTTCTCTGCAATTAAACTGTGGACAAGAGTAAGGCGAAATGTAGTCTAGTTGCAGACATGAAAGGAAAATGAAAATATCCATTATGTGTACGAACAGTTGGCAGCAGCTTAACTTAGAGAGAGCTGAAAATAAAAGATTGAAAAATCCTGTCAAGCTAAACTTCCTTCCTTGGAGATGATTGGACTTTATTTTACTAGACATCTCGTCCGTTCTGCACATCTAAATTCAGAATTTGCAAAATTTGCTAAATTATTGTCGTAGATTCAGACGATTTCTGTGTCCGAGTCCACTTTTTGAGTTATATCTTACATCTGCCTAGGGTTTCGTGCGATTTGCAGTAGCATTGATACCCCAATTATTGTCACATTGAATGCCTGCCTGTCAAATACCATTCTCCTGCCCTTAAGACAGCATTTAGCACAGACTTACACAATGTCTGTGGCCTAGAGAAAAGGATTCGATGATTCCATCGAGCGCCGTCGTTATGGAAAGGCATCGACAGTCAATCAGGGAGAACGATAATTCTATGTCAAATCAAAGCAAAGCTGCAAAACCCCAAAAGCCACCTAAATTGTCACAAAATGGCGACGTTAGTTTTTAGCCAAAATGTAACTTTTTACAACCTTTACTTTAATTAGAATATTTTACAGTTAAACGACAAAATAAGGCTGAACATGTGTATTAGTTTTTTTATTGTAAACAGTATGCACATATATGAAAAAATGAGTAAGGAAACTTCACTTGCCAGCTAAAATTGTTTCAAATATTTTTCAAAAAGCAATTTTTGGTGAAATCTGTCAACTTCACGTAGCTGGATGAATAGAAAGGCATCAAGATACCAACATGGAATTTGCAGCACAACTAGCCTCTGGCATTTTCATTGCATCTGTCAAATGTCAAAAGTGTCATTTACGTCAACATTCACATTTGGTAATAACCTTACCCAACTTCGGGTCACCCTCCCAGGCAAAATTAAAGAAAAATGCAAACTGAATTTCAGCACCTGCTCAGTATGCATTTAAAAACACACAAGTTCCTTAAGTAGTAATAAATGAACAAATTGTCACATTTATCTACTATTCATGAACAGGATGTAGTAGGATATCAGCGAAAATTGTTCCTGGAACAAAATGGCGTCGAACGATAAATTTCGCCCTATGACTGATATGACGCAGTTGATAAAAAGGGGACGCGCAAAGAAAGTCATGTTTCTAGTGTGATGATTCTTCTTCCAAGAATAGGGGCCTATGCTAAGATTCCGAACTACATGTTATACTTCCCGGGCCGGAAAGGCCTCCATTGAGGTTTATTCTAAATCCCTGCACATGCCGGTCGAATGCCCAGGCACATGAAATACGATATCGACCGGTTCAACGTCAGCAGATTTCTAGAAGTCCAGTCTCACACTCTTGCTCCAATAGCCCATAGCTTTGATTCGAGCGTCCTTTGAGACGTTTATTATTTAGCGACCTTGAAGAAGACCTTTACTCACAGCTGCTCTGCGCCCTCGGTTGATGATTAGTTATTAGATAGTTCTTTTCAATAAATACAGAAACAGTAATAATAATCCTCTCTGCGGGTATAACTGAGAGATAGAGAGTACTTGGTGAAAGCCTTGTCTTTTTGACCTTCTTGTAATGAAGCTAACACTCTCTTGGGCGGAGAGAAGGATGATGCTTGCAGTTCCTTCTGCTGTCTTTAACTTTGAACCTATTAGTGAACAAACGTATATACAAAATATATCTCAACGTTATGCTTCATTGATTGCTGCACACTGCAACTCCTTTACTTAAGTATTACTTCACCTCTTGCCGAACTTTTAAAGACATTAAGTGTAAGAAATCATTGAAATCTCCAAATTCAAACAATGAGGTCACTAGGTTTTCGGTGATTGAGTTTCATGGTCTCTTCCAGCGGGAGATAGAAATCATCTTCTACAACCTCACGAGCTTGTTAGAGTCAGTGTATAGACCACCACTGGCAGCCAGGTACACCATACCGATGTTAAAAATTTTCTACCAAAATATGGAGCAAAATCAGATTTTCTTGGCCCATTTTGCGCTTGCTAGCTCGAATTATTGCGCATGTAATGTAATATTATCACCTCGCTCAACGTTGCGTCACAGAATGCATCGCTATGGCAATGGGGACCGCATAGGAAACTTATAGGCTTATTTTAACACTTTTTTGACAGATTCTAGAAAGGCGCTATATAAATATTTTTATAAAATGTCGCACATATGCATTTCCTGATTTCATGAAAGTATAAGCTTATTGCGATAGGCGGATATTCACATAAATTTTATAAAATCGTACTGTAGAACCAACTCACGCTTGTGATAACTTATCAGTAAATATTAAAGTACACACCCTCACATTTTTAAATCTATAATTCTTTAAATAATTTTATTTTCAGATTCAATGCAAAGTTTGTTCATTCTGGGAGGGAAACAGTAACTGTGGTCCTTCAATGACTAGCACAGAGTCATACAAGGCGACGCTCGAGGTGAGCTATAGCTTAATGTATTCCTAAAACCTATATTTGACCTTCGTAACTTACGCAGTTCGCATTCATGTCGAAGCGTCTTCGAATGTGAGGGTTTGTTTAGAGATCACACTACATTTTGTCATTGCAATCAGTTTGACATGACGATTGTATAACACCTCTTAGAAAATGGCTATCAGGAGGTAGAAAAAGGTGTAGGTGTGCGGGCGCGTAGAAGAAAGAAGCTTCTGTCGAACGGTCTGAACTGAAGCAAGAATGTACAGCTTTGCTGCATTACAGAGCGGCAGTGGACGTAAAAGCTTACAACCCAATTATGCGCTTACCAGGAACCAGCGTGTGGCAGCCAGAGTACAGTATTTCGCGCTTAAATATTCCGATATAAGCGCGAAAGATTAAAGGTTGACCAGCAGGCAGGCAGCACATTTGAGAATCAATTTCTGTTGCCGGATCCGGAAGGCGTTTATTTATTTAACAATAGAGATCGATCATTTCAACGATCCATGTGTAACATTTTGGAACACTGCGCCATGCTAAACGCTGACCCGTCTGCTTGCTGCCAGGTTTCAATTTGGCTGGACGACTAATAATGAATAAAGATTTAGTTTACCTATTATTTATTGTAACTATGATTTGTGTTCAAAATTTTTTTATTTGCTCTAAACACAGCTCTCAAAGCGTGCCGGCCACCGATATATTGCAGTAGGCCTATCGATTATCAGTTGATCAAAGTCATTCTACGCCTGTATATTACGTTGACGCAACTTCTCGATGTTCCAGAACTTTGACTTATTTGACCTATAGTCTTTTCTTTGCAATTTCCCCAGATCTTATGGTCCACGGGATTTAAGTCTGTACTGCTTGAAGGCAAAATTACTGCAGGACTCTCGTTCATCAGCAGTTCGATGGTCTCAAGAGCTTGGTGGGCTTCCGCCCAATCCTGTTGATAAGTCCCAGATATCTGGTTACAAGTTCTGTATCAAAGGAACATCCGGATAGTATACAGCAATATAAATTTATCTTATATCGCACATTTTTTGACTAATCCATAATACAGCGAAGGTGGACAGTTTTCTGTCCGTGAACCAAATAAAATTGGACACGATTATTTGTAGGATAGCATGCCAACAATTACCTTGATTGATCAATCCGTGCCTGCTTGTACTGTAGGCTTCCGTTATTCAGTCGCTCTAAGATTTTTGAAGTATTTCAAACGTGGGACATCTTTTATACTTTTATTCATTACAGTTTGCGAAATGCCTACTTCTTGTGCTATCTCTGCGTCAAATGGTTGTGAGTCTATCTTCTTGACTCAATACAAGTGATTCGAATTGCTCCGCGTTTTCGTTATCTCTTGCAGTTCATGGTCGTCCGCCCTCTGGTTACGTTTTGATGACCAAGTTGCATCAATTACTCGCAGGAAAGCATTTTACTCCACCAAGGGCCCAATCCTTGTTAGGAAATCTATTAAGGAAATGTTTTGCTTCATACATACCGTTGCAAAGATTTTAAATTTTCCTTCTTAAAATCTTTGTTTGAAAGGACAAGATTTTTTCCAGATGACTTCATTGTGATGTTTTTGTTTTAACAGGGACTGTTTATCATAATTTTTAAGTTAGTTGCTGTTATTATAATAATAATTATTATATTTTTTAAAACAGAAGTTGGATTATTATATATTATGTGATTGCTTCTTATCGTGGTCGCATGCCACTTTCGGTTCCTGTGGATCTTCTTCTGCCAGTTCGCGCTGGACCTGGTTATACTGTTGTGGTCACGAATAAAATTAATTTTAGTTTTGTTGAAAGATTTAAATGTGCAAGAATAGATAGTTACTTTAGCAATAATTTATGGGTTCGCTTTTCAGTTAAAGCTGTATATCAGAGCTTAAATTACGAAACACGCATAACAGCAGAGACTGTGGATATTTTGATCCAACAACAATTTTTAATTAGGTTTACCAAGATAGTTAAGCCAACATATATTCAAAAGCAAATACCCAAAAGACATCTTAATTAATTAATTGCTCATACGCTTAAAATATTTAAACAATTTTTTTCGTTTTTAACAGGCCAAATAACAGGCCAAATTATAATATCTGCCAGGTGAACCCTATTGATGTTATGTTTCTCTTTAAATCTCGTTACTCGCTTAAAATTTCTGCGCCCATCCGCTCCCAATACGACTATGGTTTTTGCATTCATTTCATTTTGATCGAGTATTTCATTGCGTGCGGAATACGCTCGATAATTCTGGAATGTTCGGACTTCTAATGTATTGGATTCTACGTTTCACAGTTATTTCTTATTATTTTTAAGACTTTGTGCATTTAGGATGGTATTTTGTCATCTAGATTGAAGCACGGTCGCTAATTTTTAAATGGTCACCGATATTCTGGTTTTCATCTGAATACTATCGAGCCCAAGATGTGCTTGGCCTAAGCCGTCCGCGTGCGGGATATCTTAGATTCGATGAAGCAAAGGCGATGCGTAGTATTGAATTGGCGTCAATCGTAAATCACGGAGAGGTTCTACAACTTATCGACCGGCTATTGGTGAATGGTTGTCCTGCACATACCTGGTGACCGGAGGAGATAAGTTAACTGACGCTGCGATTTCTATAGTCTATGAGGGAATGCCAGAGAGTGAGCGAACCGAGTGCTGCATACTTGTTTTAAACAAGTAATTTCTTCAT
Source organism: Norana najaformis (assembly GCA_964023275.1). NCBI lineage: Eukaryota > Metazoa > Annelida > Clitellata > Crassiclitellata > Hormogastridae > Norana > Norana najaformis. The sequence continues at coordinate 8,947,028 of OZ029913.1, read as the reverse complement.
TCACAATGCAACAAGGATCAAGATCCGTGAACATTTGTCAGTTGTCAACTCCGGATGGGAATCCGTTGTTTGAGCTCTTCATACGTGCGGGAGTCTGCCAATGGTGACTTTTCTAGCTGTCTGGGCATTGTCTGCGTACTGATAAACTTTTATTCTGAATGACTTCAACTTAAACTTAAGCTGTCGTAGACAGAGCATTTGTGAGGTACTAAAAGTCGCTATACTGAATGCTTACTGTATGTACATAAATAAATTCATACTTGCTTACTTGCATGCATACATGCATACGCTTAATATTTATGTTATCTATTTCAGTGACACAGTGTATTTATATAATTTTCTAGGGTCCCGAGACTTTTGATTTTGATTTCAAGAATGGTGCGGAACAAAGGATTTCTTTCACTTCAACGTTGCCTTTTACTTACTATCACTGTTCAGCATACGGCACTTGTTCGTTCCCGTTTATTTATTTCTTTTCTATAGTGACGACTCTGGCCATTGATGCTGACTGCCAAATAAAATGGAAAAATGGAACTGTTCCTGAGTTGGATGTCTACATCAAACCGTTTGGCGGCAGCAGGGAGTTTATGATTAACTTTTTACCTTACACTGGAGACTCTTTTCAAGACCATTCTTCACTGTGGCATAATTACACTATTCCGACAGTAACGGTAAGAAGATAACTATTGTATATCGATTCGTGCCTTAATTTTTGTTTTTTCTGTCCAATTGGGTGTTTCTGCTCCTAATCTGGTCTTATGCATGGCCGAGAGCTAAGGGAAGGCTATAAAACTATCTGTCGAATGCAAAACTTAGTGTTACAATCGCAATGATTTGTTACATTCTTTCTTTCTTTGTAACTTAACATAACGATTCACTTCTTAACTTTCACAAAGTAATACCATGCGACAATGATCACGATGCTGACGCAAAGATTAGTCATCGCACTAAAAAAACTAAATTCGACTGAATACGTTGGGATTATCAGCCAGGGCAGTGATGTTCAAATAGGAGTGTTGTAGTGATCCTGGACGTCCTGGAGATAGCTGGTCAAGGCGCTTGATTTGGATTTAATGAGACGAAGGTCACGAATATGAACGAAGTAAGACCAAGAAAGTTGGAAATGTGCTTTTAGAAGGAATCAGTCGATGGTCGCTGCTAAGCGAAATCATTGTGCAAGCCAAATTCCATGATGAGTCTGGTCGAAAGCCAGGAAGGGAGTCCGAGAAGACACAGAAACAGCCTTTGGAGGAAATGCATCCAGGAAGAGATGAGTTTTTAGTCGAGATCTGTAGGCACTAACAGACTTTGCAAGAGCGAACATATGCTGGAAGGGAGTTCCAGAATCTGGGGCAAGCGATTGAAAAGGCACGCTTGCCGAGAGCTGTTCTTGTCCACGGAATAGTCACATTTAGACAGCCAGAGACAAGTCTTGGGAGTCAGTACAGAGTGACGATAATGAAGTTGGCTGAAATGGACAGTTTGTATACAATTAGCTCAGTATTGAACAGTATTCGCATTTCCATGGGTAGCCAATGCAATGATTTTAGTATCGGTGATATATGATATACTCTTCTCCTGACTCGTCTCGACACTTCACCTAGCTTTGCGGGCCGTGCACTCAAATGGATACGCGCTTTCCTCGATGGACGGACCATGAGGGTTGAGGTTGAGACTGATGCATGGAGCTGGATTCCGGTTCTCTGTGGCGTGCCACAGGGATCGGTACTCGGTTGCTCTACATATTCTACACTGCCGATCTAACCCGGGTCGTCAGTGCGATGATTCATCAATACGCCGATGATGTGCTGATATATACGACCTGCCACCTTTCTGATGCCTCAGCCTGCATCTCGAGGGTTCAGACGGTGGTTACCAATATACAGAAACCGACTTCGGCTGAACCCGGCGAAAACACAGTTCAATTGGTTCGGCTCTCAGCGCAGACCGGGACGTGGACGGAGATATGATTTCGTCAGCGCCTTCGAACTGGGTCTCGCTGCAAATGTTTCGTGATGTGGATGTTTTGTTAGACGAAGTTAATGTGCCATGTTAATTCATTCTGCCGGACTTGCTGCTATGAGCTGCATCAGATCAGGGCTATGCGTGGAAACCTGTCCTATAGCGCGGCTGTCACGCTCGTCCTTTCATTAATTGTGACGCGTCTGGATTACTGCAACTCCGTCCTGGACGGCCTGCCTGAATTCCGCATCCGTCAGCTCCAGTCTATACTCAACTGTGCTACTCGGCTTGTTGATGGTACACCCAGATTCTCGCATATTTCTACCTACATACGAGACACCCTACATTGGCTTCCAGTTGAGAAGAGGATACAGTGTAAAATATTCCTCATGGTAAGGTCCTCGATCGTTGGTTCAGCGCCGGATTACATCAGTGAGTTCCTCACGCCGCTTGCTGATCAACCTGACCGACAGAGACTGTGATCGGCGACACGTGGTCATCTCATCGTACCGCTTTCTCGCACGACGGCTCGCGCGGGCCGCGCCTTCTCCACTGTGGGGGCCGTCTCTCTGGAACACTTTTCCACCAGACATCCGATCTCTTGTCTGCTCAACAGTACAAGAAACATTTTCTGCCCATCTCAAGACATTCCTCTTTAGAGACCGTTAGGTAGCCGTGGTGCAGGGCTTTTGTGAGTTACTTGAAAGGCGCTACACAGGTTTAGTGATACATATGTAATTATGTCTTAGGAAGGGCCATTGTAAATATAAACGGTAAATAGACTTTTGTAAATAACATATGTATAAATAAAAACTCGGTTTCTGTTATAAATTCCGAGTAGGCCGAAACGAATTCGCGACAAAATGCCAGTAAGAAGCGAGTTACAGTAGTCAAGACGGATGGAGACCAGGATATTAGCCAAGCAAACCTGTTCAGAAAAGGTGACGTGGCGCCTATTCCTAAGGATATCACAGATGCCGTAGTGGGCCAAAATACATATAGAATTAATATGTTCATTGAATGACAGATTGGAGTCAAATACAACGCCCAAGTTGCGGGATGAAAAGCTGCGTTGTATCACAGAGACGCCGAGGTAGGCTGAATTCAAAGAGTTAAATTTATTCAGTTGCTGTGAAGTTCCAACGAGGAGAAATTTAGTTTTGGATAGGTTTAAGAGCAATCCATTTTCTGCCATCCAAGACTGAACTTGGTTAAAGATGTTAGATAATAGAGCGAGAGAGTTTGAAGAAGAGGAATTATCGGAAAAATATACAGTAATATCAGCATAAAGATGGTGTTTTAGACTACTTTAACTCAGTAAACCGCTTGGAGGAGGAGCCAAGAAGACAGCCTTGAGGGACACAACAGGTAAATTGTACCTTGTCCAACATTGTTGCAATGAAGTAGGCAGACTGAGTAAGGCAGGGGGTAGGATATAATTGGAACCATTTTAGAGCCAGACCTGATATACCAAGCCAGTGCTCAAGGCGATGGAGCGGGATGGCATGGTTGACAGTGTCGGTCGACAGATAGGTCAAGAAGAGCAAGTGCAGTTACTTTGCCATTGTCCATGTAGCAGATAATGTCATGACTTTGGGGACAGAGAGAATAGCTGTCTCAGTGAAGTGGAATTTATTTGCCATATGCTGGCTCGAAACCGGAGAAGTAAGGAGTTTAAAGAAAATGTGATTCCAGTCAACATTTAGCCACACGATGTTGGATATTTTATCAACAAAGAATTTAATGAATGCATCAGCCAGCGCAGAAGGCGTCAGGTGATGAAAAAATGAGAGACTTGATATCACCAAAGGTTGCGTGGATAAGAGAATCAAAAGTATGTGGAGGGCGATCAAGAGACTTAAAGCCATTTCATATACAATACCAGAAAATGTTAGCATGATGTTGGATATTTTATCACCAAAGAATTTAATGAATGCACCAGCCAGCGCAGAAGGCGAGGACGTTTTGGGTAGTGTGCATGATGTTGCTATGGAGTAATTTATTCAGGTTCTGCCAAAGCGGCATCGTGCAAGTTTTCTGAAATTAGATTTGTAAGATGGGAGGATTTGGCCTTGGAAACTAGGCTACGAAAAATTTTACACTGTACTTTGAAATGCACATGATATAAGGGAAGTGGTGATCAGCGCAATTTCAGAGTTAAACTAAGGCTTGGGGTCACGAACGGCAACCTTCTTGGATTCAAGAGGAATGTTTTTACCAAAAAGTTCGGTTAGAATAGACAGGTTTGAGTTAGAAGAAGTGAGTAAGGAGATGTAATTTTTGAAAGTCTGGGCATATAGATGATGCCAGGGTCTGAAAGTGATAACAGTGTAATTCAATAGTAGTTTGGTAGGAAAAGTGATGGAAGCGGCGATGGCAAAGTGATCTGAAAAATAAGTTTCCTTAGTCAAGACTTCTGGAATTATGTTGCAATCGGATCTTGTCTCTAGGCGATCAAGGGTGTGTCCATTAGCGTGTGTTGGCAAGGTAAGGTGCTTCTTAAGAACAAAAGAAATCAAGAGTTCATGAAAGGTAGTAGAAATGTGATAATATGAATCGAAATGCATATTAAAGCCGCACGTTATCACTAGTTCAGTAGGAACTGAGATTAAAGCCTCCAAAAGAGCTTGAAATTAATTAAACCTCTTCTTCAAAGCTGATGTTGCCCTAGTCCACTCATTCGTCTTAACGCGTCTTGACTACTGCAATTCTATCCTAGCGAGTCTGATAATTTCAGACTTAGCCAATTTCAGTCTGTTCTGAACTGTGCTGCTCGGGTGATTGCCAATCAGTCAATATATTCTCACATATCGGAATACATGCGGGAAACACTACATTGGCTCCCTATATGAGAACGGATCCGCTTCAAAGTTCTCCTGCTCGACTGTTCTGCTCAGGTCGGCTAGGCGTCGGCATACGTCACAGAACTGTGTTCCTACCTCCAGTCGACCGGGCTGCTGGATGCTGCGTTGTGCTGCCCATGGGGATTTGCAGGTTCCACGTTACCGCACGTGGCTGCGAGCTCGTAGGGCCTTCTCGTGCTTCGGATCCTCCTACTGGAACTCATTACCACTTAGTTTAACTCAACATTAATTTTCACCTTAAGACGCACTTATTGGACAAGGTTGGACAGCCGTGTGATTAGCGCTTTTGGGAGGTACTTGAAAGCTGCTTTATAAATGTCTTTTACATTACATTACATCATTGAGTCTGATATTCCGCCATTACTTCTGTCTAAAACAACGCTGAAGGCCAACGGAATTTGCAGCATTTGCAAGGCGACTAGGCAGTTACACCTTGCTGATGGCCCAGTCCATAAATATGCGCCTTGTGACAGCCCTTGTAGTGGGTCGCACAAATCGCCGCTTTCTGTGCTTGCCCCACCCGCGGCGACGGGGGTAGCCTCGGTCCTAGTCAATCACAGCCTTCCTTTAAAGTATGCATTGATCAAACGCTTTCATCTACTAGTTTCCACCTTAACCTCCTAGCTACCCGCTCAGTCTCATTAAGCATAATCACAGAATGGCAAGACCAGCAATAGCTAATTTGCTGATTACAATTATCGACAACATACAATTATCGACAACATCAATTCCGACCCATTAGAACTGGAACCATGGTTTAGGCTAATAGTTTTCGGCTGCTCCACTCTTGCACCTCAGATAAGAGTGGGCAAGAGACATAACCTATCCGACCTCATAAAGAAACTCTAGTGCTGCGACGTTAGTCTGACGCAGGCGATGATTCTTGCCAGACTTGTATTTGCTGACTCGACTGGTTTGAAGCGATGAGCTACTTATGAGACAGAAAAGAAATATACTACGAGGGTGTTTTAGAACATTTTGTTGCATGCACTGCACAGTTGTTGGGAGAGAAAAAACTCAGATTTATCTGAGATGCAAATAGGCTAACTATTGCTGACGATAACAGTTCATAGATTTGTGCATAATCAAGTTTTAATGCCGACGATGAAGTAATTATCATTATTGAACAGTTGTCAGTTACTATACAAAAGAAAATTGAAAAAACTAATGAGCGCTGCTTTGTAAATCTAGTAATTCTTGGACTCGAAGCTCAAATCGCTACCTCAAAGAGTTGTAGACAATAACTGGATGTAGGCTATTGGTTACTTCATTTAATTGACTGATATATATGCAAGAAAATCAGCATTTTCTCATAACTATCACCTCATCCTGCAGTAAAATAATTTGCGTTTTTCTCACTCATTGGTTTGTATGAATAATACTAACAAAATTGTTGTAATGCCTTAGATTAGGGCTTTCACTTCGTCAGAAAAACTCTGCTCATCGCTGACGGATCCACACATTGTGACTTTTGATGGAAAGTAAGCCTTTCATTTTACTTAATACTGTTGCAGCTGTAAATGTATATGTACCATACTGGTACCTCTTAAGAGAATATCTGAGTTGTTTCACGCTGCAGTCGAGGTCACCCCACATCGCAAAACGCAGCGTCTTGCGTCCAGGTTGTTGAGAATTAGAACGCGGAGCTCAATGGTGCATTCCAAAGCGACACTGGCTATGGAATCCCACAAAAGCATTAGAATCTTATGTCTGCGATCAGCAATCGGCAGTCAATGTAAAGTACATGACAAAGTGTTATGTACCAGAGTGACAGCGGAATCATAGGATTAACTTCCTCCTGTGACTTGTTCTTCTTGGCTCTTAATAGCTTGATCTGCAGACTGAATTCACATGTTCGGCCAGGGTAATTTCTCTGTCGAGAAGCATGTAAAGATACCGACTGAACCGCGCCAGTGGCTTCTAGTCCGGAGATGCTGATGCCACACCATAAGGTTGATTTATCTCGGACCGGAAGCGTGTCACTCACATTTATTGAAACCATGGCATTGTTGCTAGTGAAACGAACTCAGCTTGATATATGTGAGATCTAACTCTACGAAAATCATGCAGGTGAAAATGAAATAATTTTTCCCGTGGCTCGAATATGGTCAGAAAATGAAATGATGAAGTCAAATATATGTCCAAACTACGCGCACATTTAGAAACAATCAAAACGCAATATTTCAAACTCAACAGACGTCAGCCAATCTATCTGCGGAGGTTGACTTATACACAGAAGAATGGGTGCAGTTTTAGATGGATTTAGAAGTTTACTATACTATCCAACCAAGACTAAATATCAAAGACAGAAGCAGACAGCTGGAAAGCGGGAACAGACGCTCAACTGTGAAATGAAAGAAATAGCTGAGTGTCGTCGACGTACAATTAGTAGTCAAGAGGACTGTCGATAAGTAGTGAACCGAGTGGAGTGCTGTGCAATGTAATCAGTAGCTGCCCTAGTATAGAACCTTGTGGAGTACAGCAGTTCAAGATAACGGTGTAATGATGCATATTGAAACCAAGAACAGTAGTGACAGTCGTAATATCGGTAGCATATAGCAATGTACAGAGGCTAAGCTTCTGAGGTACATCATGTCAGCACTGCAGTTCTTTTGGGAGAAAAGCCAAACCGCTGGCTGACAAGTAACACATTAAGAGGTTGGCAATCAAGGCCAAGGCTCACAAGGCCAAATCCTAAGCCATCTAGGTCAGGACCTTCAAGGTTTAATTTATTTTCGACAGCAGCAGCAGCAGCAGCAACAACAACAACAACAACATAATAGTTATTATCAAATTTTAATAGCTGTATACAATTCTTGTATTAGCAGAAAACACGTTTCTTTACGCATGGCTACTATTTTCCAGATACTTCAGTAACTATTACAATGGAGACTACTACTTTGTGCTTGGAAAGGTCGACTTCTACAAGTTGGAAGTAAGTTAAATATACAAATGCAAATACTGTTGCACAGAACACATACATTTCATCATTAGGGAAAGTCACAAGTCTGTGATTAAAAACCGCAACGAGAATCACAGTCTTATGTAATTTGCTTAAGGCAACCAACTTATACATGCAAAAATTCGTTTCTATCTTTCATTCCTATTTTCTTTAATCATTCTTTTTTCTTTCTATCATTCATTATTTATAGCTTATAAATCAGTAATTTTCCAACAGACTTCCGCAGGACCTCAGGGTTCTGCGGATCACCAGCAGAAGTTCCGCGAGAAATGATGTAATAATAAATAGTGGTATAATAAATAAATAAATAAATAAATAAATAATATACTATGGAACAGGGGCGTAGCAATAGGTTGTGCAAGTTGTGCGAAGCACAAGGGCCCACGAGGCCAGGGGCCCTCTGAGCCCCCAAGGGGCCAAGGCCCAGTTGCTCAATTACGTAACGCAAAATAGCCAAAGTTCAGTTTGCTCAAGGGTCCTCGGAAGGCTAGCTACGCCACTGCTATGGAAGACAAATTCCTTTAAGCGTTGTTCATATCTGCAGATCAATATCCATCACTTTCGCATGCCGGTTGCTTCCCATATTCTCGCATTAATACCCTTTTCGACCTCGCTGCCACCAGTTCTTAGTTTGTTACAGTCATTCCGCTTTTTATAGATTTGAAATCTACATAGCTTTGTAATTAGCGTTTCTACCAATACTCGGCATCGCAACTATGGGTCCGAAGAACCTGAAAACTACGTGAGACCAAGGCCCGAATCTAAAAAATAGTAGCCAGTTCAGAGCCTGATGAAGTACATAGAGACAATTTGAGTAATTTCTGCGGTGGCCCAAAATTTGAAGTTACGTCGTTATCAAACTGCCCATATCAATTCGTTCTTCCTCAAAACTTTTCTTTACCTTGGCCTCCTCTCTCAAATGCTGCAACCGCTCCTTAATCTAAGCGGTACCATCTGTTTGGAAAAAGAACCCCCGAAAGACCTTCGTCAGTTTGCTCGTCCTCTTCTTTCTCTCGCCACGTGACATAAGACTACTAAGTCACATAGAAGACTTATTAAAAGAACATACGCGCGCAAAAGAAAAGAGGCAAAAACAGCCAATTCAGAAGCAGTGAGTGCATGTAAACACTGAGAATTTTTATTTTAAAAATGTTGAACTCTTTATGTAAGCTTAATTGAGTAATAAGGGTGAAATATATGTAACTATCCAGACTGTTTTGCATTTCTATTTCTTCTAGACAATCCACACTGTTTTGTGTTTCTATTTCTTTTAAACTTCTCACTTATTTTCCTTTTCTTACACAACCACACAATGCACTTCATCATGTTACTGTACCTACTCTTTCTTATCTTGGTTTTTGCATTTTATACTGTATTTTCAGATTGCAATTTTTTCTTTTCCGCTCTCAAAAATTTCCGTAATAGACCAAAAACATTGCAATAAGCTGTTAAACAAGCACTGGCTGATTTTATTATTTGAAGCAGACAAAATATAGAGAGTAAGTACGCATGGACATTTACAAGTCAAGCAGAGGAATAAACAAAATTTTTTTCCAAGGTTTCTCTTATCGCCTGAATGCCAAAAAAGAAAACGCTCAAATGCAGGTGTGCCTGGGGTGACTGTAGGAGCAACTTGCCAACTCCATTAAACTATGAACACCGGAATACCGTTTGCGCTGAACACAGAGCTCACAATCATGCACCAGATCTTGCAACTGAAGAAATGCAAGTTCAACTTCATAAAAGGCATCGCGAAAGATGCTCAACTATTTCTCCTCGTAGGCGCATAATTAATTCAGCAGCGGCATCGTCACCTCAAGAATCAGTAGCCGGTGTTTTATAGAAAACTATGACTCGCCGAATTCAGGAGCACGAAATGGCACTGAATATTTAGCAAGAACCCACCTTACTCGGTTTTCAGATTTCGATAAACTGCATTGCACTCTGAGAGGGAAGTGCGTTTTCTCCTTCCCGACAACATGGTTAATAACGGAAGCGATACGTATTGTCGCAGAACAATTGCATAAGCCAGTGATTCTATGCTGGTGCAGCATATCACCCGATTAATTCATTGAAAACTGAACAGGGTCGAGGCAATACGGTCGCTATTTAAAATCGTGTACATTTACATTTATGGTGGATCTATTATTGGCCTGCTCACAAACATTGAATGTGCGACGGAGCATTTGAAGTCAATCCTATTTTTTGTGCAGGGCACAAATAATTCATGGCACACGAGGCTCAAGCATTTACCATTGTGCTTATGCTCTTTTGAATGACAGCTTGCTGTCCATATATCGGCGACTGCCTCGCATCTCAACTAATTTCTTAACAGTCTGCTTCAAGAAATATGTATTGCTGAATAAAATAATCTTGATATGACAGACCTTCTACAATATTTCGAGGACATATATGTTGGTCGCGTAAACCGCAACGATAACGTTTCCCTCCAGCTATGCATCGGAAAGCTGTTTGCACGGTACACGAAAGAACACTGGAAGGGATGCCAAGAACAAACATTATTTAGAAGGTTGGCATTGGGGAATTCAAAGCTATGTATAAGGCCATAATCCGTCAATTCTCAAGTTCCATAAGGCTCTCCCGCGTGACGAAGAGCGTCAGCAAGCACTGTATATAAATTTGGCTGGAAGCCAGTCACACAGTGAGATGTCGAAAACATAGAAAAGAGTCAACTCTCGTCTTCTGACGCTCCACAGACATTACTCTCAGTATATTATTGATCGAAAACTTTTCTACTGAGTGTTTCCACGCAATTATTATGGCTGAATAAATCTATCTGCAATCAAAAAAGTTTATTAAATATTTTTCAAATTGCTTTTTAAAATTTACTTGAACTTTCTGCACATGCTGTTTTTCCGCATGCTGTTTCGTATCACATGCTCTTTTGTCATATGCTCTTTTGACGTCTGCTCTTCTGTCGCCCAATCCACTACTCAACACGATTTTAAAACTCCAAAAACCTTCACTACAGGTGCAAGTTCGTCAAGAAACTTGCAATGGTAATGCTGGTTGCAACTGTGGTGTGATCGTCAGAGAAATAAATACTGCGATAAAAGTGAGCTACACTGATTGTGGACATTGGGATTCAACGACAGCGAGACCGATATCTGTTACGCGTCTGTTGACTCAATGGCCTGATGACGGAACGAACGTAACACGAGACGAGACTGGAAGAAGATTTAGCGTAAGTAGCCTAGATTTGTCCAGCTGTGACTCCAACGTTAATTTTGCTATTTAAGTTAGACTTTGCACCTTCTAATGACATTTATAGCATCCCTTTTGGTGTTTTTTTAATGAACGCTAAATTTCCAGTGAAATGTACAGGACTTATGTTGTTATTGTGTTCTGAGGAGCAGGCACCCTTGGACTAATTCAATTCAGAGTAGCCCATTACGTTCAAAATCAAAAAGGCTAACATTTGCCGAAAACCTCTGCTGGAAAACTGAAAACGGAAACTGGGAAAACAGAAAACCTAAAATATGGGTGAAGTCATATGCCATCTGTGTATAAACATATTGGATAATAAAAGCATCAATTATTTCATTGTTACTCAAGCTAATGCAGTCAGTATGATCAATCTAATCGATTGTTAACTTGTGACTGCTGTGCTTACTGTTCACAGATCCGGATGCCTTCTGGTACTCGCGTAGAAGTTGACGCTACCGTTCCCTGGTTCAGCATTTATGTTCATTTAGCTCCGATGTATCATGGGCATACTTTTTCCAACTCTACATGCGGAAATAGCAACGGTAATCCATATGACGATTACATTGACCCCAACATTTTCAAGTGAGACCGGTTTAATATTCATCCTACACATTTATAAGCCATTTGTTATCATATTCTATTGTGCACTACAAATTCTAAAGAAGAAAAATCACATCGTCATTATCACGATGACAAGATAGTGCAGCATAGGATTGACGACGGTATGCCATAAATATAGTCTAGTGAATTTCTGGTAACCGAAGATATTAATGATAATGGCAATTGATTTGAATTTGAGAAACATTGTGAGATTCTATGCTGTTTTAAGGTTCTCATTATGTTTTACATCAGCCTTATGTAGTTGCCTTTGATAAGGAAACGGTGATTGTATTCGAGATGATAGACCTATATATTAATTTATTAGAACACGTGTATTGAAGGTCAAAGGAACTAACACTATGCAAAGAAAATGGCGTTATTTTATCGACTTGTTTTTCGACTGCAGTTTTTGCACGTCTTCTAATTTCATTGATAGGCAAGACATCTTTTACAAAGGCCAACCATATGCTGTTTTCGACGAGGGCGTGACTTGAACATAAAGCAATTTCTTATACGATATGCTAAGTCATTTGCACTATCCGGCACAAATGGTGACCTGATATGAGGGGGTGAAAGCAACAGTATATATGTATGTATGTACGTATGTATGTATGTTTGTATTTATTTATGTATGTTTGTATGTACAACACTCTATGTATGACCTAGCCGTAGCTTTATATAAGCTGGCTATACTGATTAGCAAGTGAATTTGGAACTATACTTGTATTACTTATTATAAATACTTTACGCAACAACACAGCTGTCACGAATGAACATCAGACATTTGTTAAACTGTTTTTCCAACTTCTGACACGGACTGCCAGGATCTTTCCTAGCCATACAGTTCTAAACGAACAAGTTCGCTTTCTTAGTCCATCAACCTAGAACGTTTAATTAAAATGCATACGAGTTAGTTTCCACTTAACAATCGCCTTCTGTTTCGGATCAGCTGGCCTTTTAAACTTAGAATTAATATTTTCATGAACACCATTCATTCACTCGTGCCCCTAACTCAGCCAAGCGTGACCACGAACCGATCACTGCTTTCATGTAACGCTTTGCGCTTTCTCCGCTACAAGAACCGACCAGACGTTCGCCCTTGAGACACTTTCAGCTGTCACTGACAGATTCCTAGGTGGCGATTAGTAATTATTATTATTATTGGTAGTAGTTGTAGTAGTGGTGGTAGTAGTAGCAGTAGTAGTAGTAGTAGTAGTAATAGTATTTAGAAACTTCTGTCTAGTGGACAAGGCATTAACCGATGGCACACCAAATTCAAGCTGCAGTCAGGTGAATATCCAGAAAAGCCAGTCCACCGAAACAGAGAGGCAGCCTACGGCGGACAAGTCAGCTGAAAAATGTAAGTCTTAAGTTGAGCACGAAGTGACACAAGAGAATGAGAATAACGCAGAGCAGAAAAAGAATTCCAAAATTTAGGTTACCTTTACGCGTAGGAGTAAGATCTGTTGATGGTTAACTGTAAGCCTGACTGCTCAGGCTGACAGACAATCATCAACGATCGGTTACATTTTCCCAGAGACAATCCACACTGGGCCTTCTGAAAGGGCTCAAGAAACGTTTTCATCCTATCTGAAATCGCAATTAGTTGGTCTGTATTAAAGACCAGCCATATTTCAGAGCATCCTACAAGCATGTAAAAGGCATTTAACATATTAGCGACATACTAAATGTCCTACTAATATGTGGGCTATATTAATAAGCGCAGATTCTATTATTAGGCAATGTGTGAGTTGAGTCAAATTTCGTCGTATAGAATTGCTAAATGCTTTACTTAATCAAAGAGGTGAGTCTTTTCATTGTAATTAATTGTTTTTAACACCAATTTGTTCTTTGCATCTATTACCGATGAAAGACGTTAGATCTGTTTGTAATGGTTCAGCATTTCAGATCCTGCGAAGAGTTATTTCAATGCACAACCAGAGTGTTATGAAGACTTTTACCCGCCAGCTAAGTCTTGCAGTTGTTCACCTTTGGATCAGGAACATGATGTCATATGTACGAATATTGAACAGAATATAACTCCGAAGTCTCAGGCGAACACTGAGATATCTTCTATGTGGTCATCCGGTGTAATATGTGTTGACCCTGAAAGTTCGTTTCTGATTCAACACAGCAGTGGCGAAAATGATGCGGACTATATCCTAGACGAAGCCGATTTATTCCCTCCCTTTATACCAGATAATAATGCCAGACATAATCTCACGTTATCTTGGCCAACTCCGACAGGCAAAACTGAAGAAGAAGTGGAACAGTACTGTATAAATATGCTGACAGGGTCTCCTCTATTCTCTGAATGTCAAACTATTGCGAACACTGACCACGTAGTACTACAGTGCAAGAGCGATATACAGGTAATTCAACTCTCTTATACAAAAATATAATTGCACAATTGTACATACAAATCGCATGCTGAGCATCTAGTATAACAAAATTGGTGGGAAAGATGTACAAATGGCTTTAGACCCTCTATAAATCCCAAATTCCTGAATTGATTGGTTTTAAACTTAATTTTGATTATTATGTTGTCTAGTCCTCCGCCGCAAATAAGTACGAAGGCGATCAGATTACGAGTGACGCTTCCACCGACACACAAAATACACACGTGATTTTTGAGTTTGTTATTTCTGAGCCTTACTTGCGGCACATAAGCCTTGACCAATTTTTGCACATTGGGGCTTATTTGACACATTTTATTTGTGGAAGTGCCTCTTAATTTTTAAATGGTCAAACCAAACTCATTTTTTTAGAAAAAATCGCATTATTCCCTGCCTTGCCTACAGTTTTGGACCGATTCTCAAACCTTTTACACTGACCGATGCATACAAATGATCAATGGAAAATGATGCAAAATGGGAATAAAACAAATTCAGTGGAACGTTTTTTGAAAATAAATTGTACCAGAAATTCTACATCTCAAATATTAATTAAGCGTAGGCCTATTAAGCAGTCGTCCATGCTGATCGGCTTTAATTTCTAAGCGATTATTGACCACGCTCGAACGAGCATTCATCCGCATCCTTAGATTGGTTGCTTGGGTAGACGACATTTGATCACATTTGTAAAGATGAGGATGAGTAATTTCATCCTAATTAGTAAGGAACTTTGTTTCATTCAGTATTTTGTTTTTATGGTGATCTGGGTTCTGTTTTTATTAATTCGCTAACGTTATTTTTAGGTTGTAAGTGTTGAATGGATTACATATGACTATATACATGGCTGAATCACGTCTAAATGTACAGAAAAATTATATAGCGCCTTATCAGAGCTTGTGACGAGTGCATGTCGAACCAAGAACAGATGGTTGTCGTCGGCATGTTGGTGAATCCAAGCTCTAAGAGTCATTATGATCTGGGTTAGATCAGCTGTGTACATTATGCACAGAAAAGGTAATAAGATGGAGTTGATAGACACGAAATGGAATTGCTGCCCATATGGAGTTATCTTGGCTATTAGTTACTTTCATTATCCATCAAGATGAACACTAATAGCAAACAGCTATTCTAGGTTTTTGACAATTCGATAGGATTTACTGAGTGTGATGGGTAGGATCTTATGGTTCACAATGCCAAAAGTTACTTTCAAGTCCAGCATTAGCTCAGGAATCAGTCGCGTCACAGAAATCCGAGATGAACTGCAATAATATTAGCGATATAAGTATGTTTGTATGTATGTATGCATGTTGTGTGGGTGGACTCGTGTCTGTAGCGGTATATACACAGAGCAAGCAACAGCTGTGGGGTCAGTATGTATGTATGCATGCCGCTAGAATGTTCATGATAATTATTTCACTTTCTTTGGAACATTGCATTCATGACAGATGGCTGACGAATACCTTTCCACGCATTCTTATGCTGACGGTTTTGGACAAGAATGCGTAAATGTTTTGATTGCACAAGAATACGATTCCACTGGTGGAGGAACACCGCCACCGGTTGGCGCTTCTACTATTTACAACAAACTCTGTCCTAGTCAGTGCAGCGGCCATGGTACTTGCACGAATGCAAAGTGCATCTGCAGTGCAGGTATTCTAGTTGATATAACCTTTTCATATGTGTGATAGATGTAGATCTACTTTAAGTGTTGTTATTACTTCTTGAGATTTAGTTAGGAGCAGAATTAACGCTAGTAGCGCCATTAGTGAAGACTTCCTTGTCTCGCATTGGCGAGCTGGTTCATTTGTTTTGTGGATCAGCAGTCCCCCTTGCAAGCAATTCTGACAATGCAACACTGTTTATTTCCAGCCGAAGGCCGACCTGGAATGGCCTTTCTCTTGATCCCTGTTTTTTTAGCAGCCAGCGAGGCTAGAAAAAGCTATTTATCACATTGACATTTTCTTGTATCTACTAGGCTGGACTGCAAGTGTTTATAAGAAAGTATCACGACGGCCCTAAGTAAAAGCTGTGGATTACAAAATTAATTATATTCTTAATGAAAACAGGTGGACCGAATTGGCCGGGCTACCTAATATGGAATCTACATTTGATTCCTGTGGATCTGAGGTTCTATTGGCCAGGGCTGTATGAGTAGCATACATCGAGAAATCCTGGGCAATCAACAGCATTTGGCTTGGCACCAATTTCCGCTTGTTCAAAGTCTACATACTGTCTGTACTCTTTTATAGAGCTGAGATCTGGATGACAGTCAGTTACCTTGTAACGAAACATACGAAAAATAAGACAAACATAGTAATAAACGTTTTTAATTATACAAACAGTCGATAGTTAAATGCATTTTAAAAGTGTCCTAGAATTCCGTTAGTTAGATGACAATAGGACAACGCATGAACGGTTAAAAATTAGTATGATATGACATTTTAAGAACAATTACTAATATTATAGGATTTATAAAATAATAAGAGGGCATTTTGTGAACGATATAAAGATAATTGGCATGATATGAGATGCATGATTGCGTGGAATTTATTTTTAAAAGAAATGGGTGACTTAAAGGAGGCTGCAACGACATTTTTGCACATGATCCCGCACAGCAGCAGGCAGACAGAGGAAAGCTAAGCTGTAAATTCTTATCTGTCAGATGTTGATATGCGAGGTTAACTGCAAATAGCTAACGCGTAAACAAACAGACCGGTCAGCCGGAGCGGGAACTGGTGGTCTGTAGACGACAGGATACGTTCAAAATTATGCCGGGTGAAGCGGAAACAGGCGTTGGGATACAAAGCGGAAAGACCGATGCCTTAATGGATTTATGACTCACACAGGTATGGAAAGGTGAAGACAAAGAATTATACGCATTGTAGCAAGAGAAAAAATACGACCACAGAAGGCATGGCACAGACCGAAGTAGATGCCAGATAATGACATACCTGAACGAATCGAGTACAAAGTCCTATCACTTACCAACAAAACACTTTAGTCCTCCCAACCTTCCTATCTTCGTGAGTTATTTACAAACCAACCACTTCGCTCAACCCGCTCTTTTTCTGCCCTAACACTTCTCCGCCCGCCCATCATTTCATCCATAAAAGTTAGTAATCGCTTCTTAGCCATAGTTCCTCAACCACCCTGGAATAAACTCTCTCCAGAAGTGCGACAGTTACCTGACCCATCATCCAAACTCATCTATGCTCCACAGTTTACAATTTCTGCATCGGCTTTCATTCAAATCTGAAAGCATTCCTCTTTCACAGATCCTATACTGACACCCATTTTTCCTGTTATCTGTCTATCTGCTCTAATCCCAAATACCATCTACCGTAGCTGCCACGCTGTCTCTGTGCCTGACTTTTGGATCTTGACCTGGAACCGAACCTTTTGCCTATCGATTTTGTTTTGACTGTGCGCCTGTGAATAAGCTGGTCCCCGTGAAGGTTTTTGTGGCCCTGTAGAAATCTCGGAATTACGATTACAATAACTAGGGCATATAATAGATAGAAAATGGGGAGTCAGGATTCCTTTTCACGGGACTTAATTCTCAACACTTGATGATTGGTAATCGTAACTCGAGATTTCTACAGCGCCCAACAAAACTTAAGTCGCGGGAACCAACATATTCACAGGCACTCAGTCAAAACATGAACCAATGGCAGGACCAAGATTCAGCACGAAGACAGTCAGATGGCTAGACCGCTATGGGCGATGGTGTTTGGAATTGAACCGGAAAGTGAGATAAAAGAAAGAAGAAGAATCAGGATAAGATTCGCTTTTTGTTAATTTGCCTCGGGGCAGTTGCATTGCGTACCCTTTCCCGTTACTTCTGGCGTGAGGAGACTAGTGTCTTTACCGCCCTCACTGTTTCACATACTTATGAAAACAGACTATTTTTCTATTCTGTAGGAGGACTTCCACCGTTGCCGATACAATTACGTTCGATGAGAGATAGGGGATCTGAGTTTTTTGCCGCATGTCTTACTTTTTTTGATTTTATTACGTGTTCCATTAACACTTGAAATATGTGTTTTACATTTACTTTGCTTATACTTGCGACAGGTTATATTGGAGCCGATTGCAGCATAGACGAGATGCAGCCTCCGACTTTAACCGGGATTATTCGTGGTGGACTTTGTGACGTACAGCAACGTCCATGTGCTACTATCAGCGTATTCGGTTATGGAGTCACTTCATCAAAAAATCTCAAATGCCGATTTTCGGTTTGTACTAAATTTTCACTCATAATTTATCATTTAACTGTTCCATGTTTAAAATGTTTTTGCGAATGAGTTTTTGGTTGTGGAGTATCATACGGCTGGGTGCATGCATGGTCCTATCCTTCGAAGCTTTAATACTAACCCGCTTTGTGCATTCCTTGCTGAACGATTAAGGAAATATCATTAATGTGCTGACGACAGGTCTACTCATCTTCTGATTTCTGTCAACAGTCCCATTTCTGCTCCATCTATTCAAATATTCTCATCTGACCATTTTCAATCCGTTCAAAACCAACAAATCCTTCTTTTGAACTGAAGCCAGCAGTTGCACAAGTTCGACTGGCTTATTGCTATTCATTAGGGTGCAACTTATATCAGTTGGAATGGGTCATCACTACATGTAACTTGGATGTCAAATTCGATTCCAGTGTCATTCTCAGAGCACATTTGAAGCACTGCAATTTTCTTTACTTGTACGAGATATCCTTAGTCTAAGACTCAATGTGCCTCATAATGTCATGGTTTCACTAGCTAACGCCTTTTTAGTTTCTATTCGTCTTGATTACTGCAACTGATCGCATTTAACTGACCACATGGCCAGGACCATGAGATTCGTCCATTCTCTGTTGAAAGGCCCGAGGACCAGGAAATAATCGGCTTCCCTACGTTCACTTGCTAACATAGGATCTTTACTTATTTTTACTTTTAACTCACATCATAGAAGCATATTTGAACAAATTGTGAATGCTGGTTAAATGAAAGCATCCAAATTCCCACACATAGTTCCTGTGATGCATTCACTTTCATACCTTTCCATTGAACAAAGAATCCATCCAGTTTTAAACATGTTCCATTGTTTGCAATGTAAATTTCACTCACTCTTTTCTGATTACAGTTAGCTTCTATTTAATCACCTATGCAAACTTTAAAGGCAATCGGCGTGTTTTTACACCTAATCACACCCACGTTTTTCTATTGTGCCAATGATGTGTTACGTTACAAAGTAAATCACAGGCCGCCATGGCATTGCTGCATTCTATGTAGTGGCGACCTGTGACGTAATTTAATTTTTTTATACCATAAGTTAACTACAGTCTAATGAAAAGCATTAGGAGTTTCACACTAAGAAAACTGTGTAATGCCATTTGATAGTTTGTAATTTAATGTATTGCTTTGGTACGATCCGTGTTAGGCTGTGGACAACGGTTCACCTTTGGACACAAACGGGACATTGATAACGAGCAGCGAAGTAAGCTGCCCTGTTCCGAACATCAGTACTGAACGTCCTGCAGTTTCAAGGCAAGGCATTTCTGTAGCTAACGATGGAGTGCTGTACAGTAACATTCTGGAACTCATCACATTTGATTCCATCTGCATATCGTGTGGCCAAGATAAAGTTTGCACTCAAAAGGTATGTCCTCTACCCTTCTTTTTCTAGTATGAAAGGCAGAAAGTCTAAAGGGTTATTTTAACTTTTAACAGAATTAATGCTTTGTATTATAAGATCGATTGTTTTCTTCTAGTGGCGAACTCCTCCGAGATAAGTCTACGACGCTACACCAGGCCGTTTTGTTTTGGGCTCCCCTCCAAGTAGTATCCATGGAGAACGAGATTCAATGATGAAGGATCCTTTTCCATGACCCTGAACCACATGGTCGACCTCGATGTCTTTTCTCTCTTGAATGGCTCAGTTTGTCATCGTCCACAAGTCTCTCCGACAGTCCTCCTCCCTACATCATTACCTTCCTGCTAGTTATTTAGCACAGACCTGCTAGCAAAAGAGGAAAGAGTTTATCAAAGTGCCACGGGTTTATCAGTCTGAAATTTTCTCTTTCAACCTTTTATTAAATTTAAAGATTAACTACAAATGATGCAAAGTAATGATGATTGCCTTGCATTTTTTGTATACAAATGCGAATGTTATTTAGCAGAAATTAAGCGCTACAACTCCGGACATTACATTACTACTTGAGCAGTTGACCAGTATAAGGTTTGAAAAGCACTGGCTGGCAATTGATATTTGCTGCTTTACACGCGTTCTTTCGAAATAGAAAGGTCTAGGCCTATACAGAATAAGCTGCTTTGAATGTTCAGAATTGTAAATCGAAAGCATTCAATGATTTTTATGCCTTACACATTTGTGAATTCTTGATCATATGTTTATATTTTATCTTATGTTTTTTTTGACAAAAATAAAGTCTACTATTCACATGTTGGCGAGTTCCAACTACCCGATTCCGAGTCAAGTCTAAATTCAGAACCATTGAATCCAAAATCCTAGAGTCCGAGTTCGAGAGACGTTGATGCAAGCCCTAGCCCAAATTCTTAGAAATTAAACTCGAGTCCCGAGTAGAATAAGTCTGGGTGTTGCCTTACAGATAAAGTCTCGCCACTTGCACAATGCTTTTAACAAGGATAACTAAAATGCGACGAAAAAGTTTTGGTTATATTTTGTTACAAATTTTAGACTGACTCTTGCTTGATAAGTAATCGGTGCTTCGCCAGTGGAGCAACGAAAGATACTCAGAGCTGTCAACAATGTAGTCCAAGCCTAAGCATCAATTCGTGGACTGATATGCCAGGTTAATATTACATGGGGAACCTTAAACCAACTGGCTTTGTCTCTGTCTCTGTCTCTCTGTCTCTCTTTCTCAGTCTCTCTGTCTCTGCCTCTGCCTCTATCTCTGTCTCTCTGCCTCTGTCTTTCTGTCTCTGTCTCTCTGTCTCTGTCTGTCTGTCTCTCCCCCTCTCTTGGTTAATTTTGTACATCGGCTTACTCGTGAACAGTTAGGGTTCGGTATGAAAGTTTCCAAAAAGAAATGAGAAAGAGCAACAATTTTCACTGCATTCTCCATTAAATTAGATACAAGGTTTCGAAACAAGCGTCGTGTCATCCATGCACGCCTCGCTTTTCCAAAACTTCATGACTTAAAACTGTTACACTGCGTCTGTAAACTCACGTTCACTGTAGTGCAGTGAAAATCTGCCTGCACACAATTAATTATAATACGTTGGATGGACTGCAGTAATAGAATTTTGCAGTAATAGAAAGTTGTTGAAATCTGTCCTGTAAGGAAATTAGCTCATTACAGATAGCTTTTCTTTTCGATCGAACTTTTTGGGTTATAACGATGTCACGGACAATAACAGTGAATTCTTGGTGATAGACTTCTTTAATTTCAGTTTTATGTTGTTGTAGTTACCGAAAGAATGCAGCCTTGTTCGAGAATTTGCGATTTTGGAGCTCAAGTTAAAGAAACCGTTTGCACGATCAATAATACCGTTGTTAACATTGAACCAGTATTGTGCCAGCACAGTAGCTGTCCAGGTTGGTCTATGCACCGAGAAGTCAATAAACTAAATTAAAATAAAAGAACTGATCTTAAAGAATCTTGGTTGTTAAAAATTCTATCTTGTATCTCAACTTTTTCTAAACTTTTATAAAGCGCATTTTAGGCAGCCCCAAAAGCGGACTTTGAACCTGAAAATTCTGAATTTTTTGAACTTTTCTGTATATATATATATATGCATGTTTGCTGTATTGCTGAATCATTGTATCTAAGTTAAAGTTTTCTTATATTTAAATACAAATAATGAGACCTCTATTCGTGTAATAAATATTAATGAAATGATTCATTTAATTACAAAATAATTGTTGAAAACAAAGAGTAGATTGATCCCATTGACATTCGAGCAGAGTGCCCTTCAGAGATAACCAACTCTATCAGTTAACCGAATTTGGATATTAGTCTATCCAGTTTATTCACAGGGTGAAATCCTTAAATCCTGTTGGCCTAAAGCTATGTTAATCAAAAGGACTCTACGTATTTGTCAAACAAGCTGCTTCATATTAATAAGACAAGAGGTGGATTCGCTTTTGCCGATAATATATTGGCTTTCATGCTGGACTGTCAACCGAAGGGTCAGGAATTCAAATCTTTAATTTGACAGAAAGACAATTCAATATATTGTTTCCATCAACCGCATTAATATGTTAATGGGAGGATTAAACGGCGAGGTAGAAGATTGCCGAACTCAGACAATGATGTCCCTAACACCGTAACTAGAGAAAATGTATATAACTTACATTATTTTATTCGTTCCATAGCTACCTCTCGCTAAAAGGAGTGCTAATTCTGGTGACTGTCTTTACCGAGGTTTCGAGCATTACTTCTGGCGACAGTTAATCAGTGCTATCGACCTATTGAAATGTCATTGGTGGCATATAGGCCTTTTGAATTGTCTTATATTATTGTTATGTTGCAGCAATCCCTGAAGAGAAATCGCAAGGCGTTATAATGACCCTTTCAAATGAAGATACAGCTAAGGTAGCGCTAAATAATTTATCCAGGCGTTAAATGTAATGAATTAAACTGACTTTGATTCTCTTTTTATTCGTTATTCAGACGCCTGAACAGTATGAAACGTATATGGCATGGCTAAAAAACGCTTACGTGGGGTCTGCCACTGATAAACATATGCTACCATGCAGAAGCACTTTCATGTAACGGGGAGAGAGTCTGAGTCTCTTTGCTAAGGCATATTGTGTAGGCCTCCCTAATTATAAAATTCGTATATATTGAGTTTTCCCTCAAATGAGAAGAGTCTCAGCCAGGTGACATCTAGGCATGGACTTTAGTGAAGATCTTCGAGATGGATAATTGCAGGCGTAAGCATCAAAGGGATGAAAACTCGACTTAAATTGAGTGCCATGGGCGTAATGATAAACCTGGGTTTCGAGTGATGATCTGGGGATAATGAAGTGTTTAGAGTATGTAAACGCACAGGAGTTACCAAAAAACTGTGGGAATATTGATAACAGCAGGAGTCAGAGCCAGCATTTTCCTTTTAGTCGGTAACAGTAAAAGCCAGCTCTTGTTGTTGGTTGGGTGAATAACGTGTTCTACACTTGTCTCCTTTCAGGGTGTTTTGTTGCATTGCAAGGTCTCTTCTTACGCTGTTGCATTTTACTTTCTGCATTGGAGAATATTTTCTTATGAAACAGAGCCTGTCTATTTTAATAAATTTTAGTATTTTCAATAGTTACTTCCATTGTTAGACTACCACAAGACCATTTTCAACTAATGAGCCCATTGATTTGCATGCTAAAAACACAGCAATATATCCTCATGGAATTTGTTCAGCGTAACGCATTCGTGTTAAGAGTCAATTTATATAGCGCAAAAAAGAATTGATGTTAAAGACAGTGCACAGATAATGATGGACTGGAGAAGAATATAGAAATATAATGACTTTCCTAGTTAAAGTAGTGTGACAGGTGTAAATTTTATTGAAAAATAACAGTGTTTTATTCTCATCTCCAGTTATACAGTGCGAACGTAGATGGGTTAATCTGCGATTTATGCTTGGGTTGCATATATGTCCTACTGCTCTGTTGCGTAATTTATTCTTGCCACAAAGGCAAACATACTAGAATATTTCAGTTACTTTAGATTCTTTTAACACCGACGGATATTCTGTCTCAAGTTGCTCAGGCCGTGAACAGCTACTGTTCCATTCATGCTAC
Source organism: Norana najaformis (assembly GCA_964023275.1). Lineage (NCBI taxonomy): Eukaryota > Metazoa > Annelida > Clitellata > Crassiclitellata > Hormogastridae > Norana > Norana najaformis. The sequence goes on along the minus strand of OZ029913.1, from coordinate 8,923,260 downwards.
ACAGTGTTGCAACAGCGTTGGAATTCTGAACAGGTATGAACAGTATTATATCAGTTTGCCTTATTCTGTCGCCATTAAACTCATTTTTATTGTCATTTTGAACTGATTCCCTATTTTATCGAGCTAAATGAATAACAGGTTTATCTAGTGTACAAAATGTAAGCAAAGGTGCATGCTTTTGCCCTTTCTCTAACTATGTCTTCCTTCATCTCTTTCTGTCGATTTCCATTCTTTCTCTCTCTCCTTTCTCTCTCTCTCTTTCTTATTGGCGCTGAAATTGCATTACTAAGTTTGATTTACCCAAACTATTTGTCCTTGCAATTTGAACTGTGTGTCTGACAAAGCTTGAAAAATTGAGATTTTCATTGGTGCAGCTGTTCCACAGGTATATGCTTTGTTGTTTACATTATGCTGTCTCATTAATTTTTATCAGCTTTATATGTGTACTACAGGGTTCGTCTGAGTTCATTTACATCGCTTGAATTATGTTCCTATGGTTCAGGGTATCCTCAAGTTGGTGAAACATCTTCAAGGTAATAGTTTCACTCTCACAATATAAAAATAGCCTGCCATTTTTCATTCGCTAAGCCTAATTTGCAATATGCAAAATGTGCATGTTTTTCTATAACAACCCTGTGATATCGGCCATGTTCAGTTTTTAACGAATTTCTCGCGTGAGATCCTTTATCAACACTGCCCGTTTGAATGGATGCCACGCCCTTTAATGTCCCCATATACGGACCGAGCTAGCCCGAGATTAATATCTCTGAAATAAACTACAGTCGTTATGCGAACCGGCATCCTCACACCAAGAGGCACCTTGACTTACGCTTTAACCAATGTAGCTAACCAGGTCAGTACTTCTATGTTCCAATTTAGATCCTATTACATTTGATCAGGTTTACTGGCGATTTATGTCATCAAACTTATTTAAAAAGAACTAATATTACTATGTCATTTTGGAAGGATTGACTCAAATAGGCTTATTAGGTCATAGTTGTGCTCCTTAGGCTGCTCCGGTATAGCAGCATTATCTCATTCCCAATAGCCTGCTGAAAACTATGGCTCAATAAAAATGTTAAATAATTTTCTGATTCTGAATGACTTATTAATGCTTAACAGAATTAAGGTCACTGTCAAAATGATCCCAAGTCAAATTCAGCAAGAGTGTGTACAAGGCGTGCCGCAAAATCCAACAGTTCGTGAACAAGCATATGTGGATCCCGAAATTATAGTCAGAGCAGTCAACGAAGCCACAGACGTCATAGAAATGGTATGCAATTTCTATAGAAATTATAAGTAATATACGGTTTACAAAAGTAGATTAATGCGAGACGTTTCAGTTAAATTTTTATGATTCGTATGTTAAACAGGTTGCCACACAAGTTACTACTTTCAAATCACTGAAAGTACTGTTGATCGCTGAACACACTGGTTCGATCTTTCTGATCTTGTTAACAATTTTATTTCGCATCTCACGTGCCCCTCGTTCTCAATAAGTTCGTTCAACTCACTTCGGCGCCGATTGTCTTGAACTGCGGTGCTTCACACGGTTCCTTGTGAAGCCGCATCTGTTTACATTATGTACCAATCCACTCGGTTCACTACACGCCAATAACTCTCTAGATTACCATTTGTACAGGCCTACCTACGATTCCAGCTATTCTTAAAAGTGACAATGCCAAGCCTAATCCCGTTCTCCAACTACTAACTTTTCCCTCGGCGATGTTCAAGAGAGTTGTATTACAGTCGTTTCCTTTTGAAATGAGACTCATACATGTGCGTAATCTGTTTCGTGATTTTTAGAATAAAATTTGGCATCGCCTATTCTATAAAACTGTTCAAGACTAACCTTCGAATTTGTCCTTGTAGGCTCTAGACATAAATATTATGTCTGTTGAAAAATGATAGTGGATCCTACTCTGCAGCTGGACTTCCAGTAGCAGGGTCGATTGTGATGAGCTTTGTCACAGCATTCGCGTTGACTGGGCTCATACAAAGGCCCTACAGGACACTGTTTTTAGACAACATCTGCGACGTTAACTATCTAAGCGAACACTGAATTTTTATGCTAACAGTCTATGACTAACTTAAAGTTTTGAATAATAAATCTAGAATTACATTATTCCTAAATTGACAGCAGTTAAGTACTGTGATATTTAAACAACCTTGACATAATATTATTAGTGGAGGCAGTCTTGCTAAATTAATCAACCGTTTTAGTGTACAAAGCCTTGACTTACGATGAGTTAATTAACCTCGTTTACTGACAAAAAGTGTAACAAAAGAAGTATACGACTTCCATTTTGTGGACTTTAATTATTGCATTTGATGGTTAAGTTTTGTATAAAAATTGTTTGATTGTGTAAAAAATGAATTCAGTTCTTCCCAAAATATATGGTTACTGAATAGAGATACATGTCAAGGTGTATGCCTGTAGCAGGATACCTGAGCGAATGAACAAACGAATGAATGGATAAATGGATGAGTGAATGCATCTTTTATTGCGTATCTTATTGTACAGTTCTAAAAATTTTAGACCGATGTCATCAATAGCAGATAGTGAACGTAAATAGATAGCCCGAAAATAACTAGCGCTCTCCGTGATAAACCACCAATGTACGACACATTTTCACTGCGGTCATTCATAATAATCCGCTTCATTTTTAATATTTTTTAAACCGAAAGGATTATATCTCAAACGCAAGATGTAAATCATCGAGTAAATAATGCATTTATTACCATGCCATATGTCCATCGGCTGAGCAAGGAATCAAGGAATCGAGGCGTGGGTGGGTCACAACGGTCAGACAACAAAAGCTAGACGATACAGATAGGTCTCATCAGTTTGAGGTTGACGAATAGATCGAAGTTGCCTCAGGTTAAAGTAACAGATTGTGTAATGGTAATAACATGAACTTCTAAAGACAATCTGGAATCAAGAGTCACACCTAGGTCACGAATTTGGGGCACTTTAAAAATCTATGTATCTTGCAAGAAAATAAGAATGTTATGCAGAAGAGATCTAGGAGGGCCACACTAGAGGGTTCAAGATCATGACCTAGATCCTAGCCTCACGATCAAGATCAAGATCAAAACGGAATATCTAAACCCAGACCAAGATCATAAACGTTACGGACTTAGCACCAATATGTTGTTCTTATAATACAACATTATGAAGTTAATTGAATCGCAAAGAAGCAAGGGGTTAATACAAAAATTAAAGTGAAGTGCAAAATAATCAGTCACATCATTCAAATTAGAAGTTTGTAACATTTTACAAATACTAAATTACACAAGGTTCTGTCGCAGAGTCTTGGACTGTAACGTTTTATACAGTAGAGGCCACTACAGCTTAACACTCAATAGGCGCAGATGTTTGCTGGGATGAAAAAACTTTCAAATATTGGAAAAAGTCCTCCAAATACCTGATCTGTCGCATCTGATAAGAAGCAAAATCCGAGGTTCTTTCTTGTTTTGCACAAGATGGATTGTCTCATGACTTGGAAGCCATTGCAGAAGTACCTGGATGGCCATCGTTTCAAGTGTTTTAGCTTCAAGGCCGGCCGCAGCTTCAATCAAAAAACCTCACATTCAGTCTCGAGTATTTTAATCATAAGAAACCCATTCTTTCTTTAACAGTAGTTTTATTATCTTTCGGACGTTAGTTAATTACTTAATTGTCGTCATTTTTATTAGTATATGCTGCCACACTACTTAGTAACAGTAACAATAGAAGCAGCAGTAGTGGGAACAGCAATAGTAGTAGTGGGAGTAATAAAAATAATATACTACTACTAATACTACTACTACTACTACCACACCCCACTACTACTACTGCTACTACTACTACACAACCGAGCCAGTCAGAAATCAGACAGATTGGTTCGTATCGGCGGCCACTGACCAGATTTTCTCCTACGGGGTCAATAGGGTAGCTTCCGTGACTTTCCCAATCGTTTTACACAGATCTGTTCTACCTGATACTAGCGGAATTGCTGGGGTAGGCGTCCCTTTACTTAACACAGACCTGTGCTTATTTCTTGGGAACAGGATCTTTCCTCGAGTTCTGTCCAACCTCGACGTCCCAACAGTCGTGACTCAGACCGCCTCGCGATCTACGGCAGAGTGGGCCCTCGCCCTGCCCTATCCGCGCCGTTAGCCCGAAACCAGACAGTGTTTGTCTCGGTCGTCCCTTCGGGAACGCAAAGATTAGTCTTTGTTCCCGGACTCCCGGACTGTCTCGACTGTATATCTGTATCGTAACCGGGACCGTATCGAACACGGGCTTCTCCGGACGTCACCCTCGTCCGTGTATATGTATTTATATATGCTATGAAGTCGCTCAAAAACACTTTAACTAGTATATATGTGAAGGCACGCAACCATCCTTCACGACTAAAGCAACGCAGCACACGATGCCTCTTATTCAACCCCTTTGCGCTGTCTTGCTTATGTAGTGGCCAGCTTAATCATACGTAAATAAAGGTGTCTGACTGTTACCGATTACGTGCCATAAAACAAACATTTAAGGACTTATACATTTAAACAATTTAGTGCGTTATTTTACTAAAAAAACTAAGAACTTTGCTCAGCCTAATTATTACACTATTATCAGATTCAATTTAAATTTAATAAAAATTAATTGCTAAAATTTCTATGCAGCTAAAGCGGCCGAACCGTGCACACAAGCGCAGCACATTGTGGCTACCTTAAGAGAGTACTAGTCACTCCAGGCCGTTGCCCGTCGCTTTTTGAATTTCTTCAAAAAGCGACTATCAGCCACAATTCGACTTGATTTCCTCAACAGATTGTGACTTTTTACTTCGAATTCACCTGAAGTTACCGTCGACTGATACTTCGGGTATCATGGTAACACCGCTATAAACGTTATTAGACTAGATTAATCAAATTAAATTCGATTCAGCCTTATTTGAGTGGCAAAAGCAGCAAAACCGCAAAGAACGCTGTCGTCATTGTTTTACGTGTTTGGCAGTGGCCTGTACTGAATAAAGAGACGAACGTATTGCTCACGAAATATGCTCCCATATACACGGTTAGAAATTGTGCAACACCAACTTCCTGAATTGTCCCTTAATTGTCCCTTCAACGTTATCGCTTTGACTAATCACATGCTCCAGTATTATCAAAAGAAGAACTTCTTGCTTTCACTCAAACTGATAGGCGAGAGACTACTTAAGAATCATATTTATTTTGTTTTAGACTTTATCTTGCGTCCATGCTAGATTGTGCCAAACTCCGCTAAATGTACTGCAAGATGTAAGAAATATTAGCACAATCTGCGCGGCATATCAACCAATCTTATCTGCAATTTGCATTATAAAACGGCATATTTTGATCTCTCATGAATTCAAAATCCCCCAAAAATTTATTTTAAATTTGTTAGGGATGATTAGATCAGGGAGATCTCTACCCTGTAAAAGTTTGGTAGCGATATGATCAGCGGTGACGTCTCAGCGACACCCAATATACACACCCATTGAGAGTTTTGGCTTTTTCCTTTTATTTTCTTGAAGTTTCAGACATTTATCTTCCAAGTTCCCTTGTCAAAGGTTTTTCACAATCTGCGAAGCAGAGCAGCCAATATTAACGCCTCCTCTTTTAAAGACTTTTTCCAGGGAACAGCGTACAGGTCACACACATTGACCGATGTTTAGGCCAAGCTGCTCATTGGATGCGATTTTCTCGTAAAATATCTCTTTTGTTACTAAATGGATTGAAATTTAAAAAGTGTCCGAATGGCAAAAATTAATAAAATGCAAACGTTTCCTTTTGTCTAGAAAATGTACCGATTTTTCAAATATTGTAACCATAACTGAGTGAAGATATTTGACAAGTTTTTTAGACAAGAAATTTCAGTGCCTATGCTCTTATATCTGTCAAATGACTCTCCGCTTATCCAAGACGTAATCTCAAGCTACAGCAGTGATGCACATCATGTCAGCAAAGTATAAACCTACTGTTATTTTGTAGATGTATACAATATCTATCACCACATCTCGTATAGGCTATATATATAATTGTGGTATATTTACATCTTGGCCTGTGGCTTGTCGACTACTCGAACAAATATTTGAGGACAAGCCTGCGTAGAATGGAGAAATGCTATAGTCTATTAGAGGCTGTAAAAGGAACTAGTTTGAAGGTCTTACTACTGACTGGCCGATTGATTGACCGACTGACTGACTGACTGACTGAGAGACATACAGAGCGGTCCCTCGGCTATCTTGGCCGTTCTCAGTGGCTGATCCGAAGCTTTGGAATTCACTGCCAAGTTTTGTGCGTTATGCTAGTTGTTTAATGTCCATCACATCTAAACTTAAGACTTGCCTGTTTAATCTTCCTTCCTTACCGTAGCTTGATTTCTCCAATTAATTGTATTTTGACTGGTTTTCTCCAACGGTTTACGATTTCACCGAAGAAACCATTGATTGATGCCTAGTGCACTATAATAACGACGCTGTAGAATTAGAGCACATCGTGCCTTTTATAATTTGATCAGGATGACAACTACCCAACTACCAACTATAGCACCGGTTCACAACAACTAACAAACAGTGTTCAACTAAAATTAAACGATGACCTTCCGTATATTGTGGACTTAGATAGAAACAACCATTCGACATATATCTTAACCACTGGTATTACCATTTATGTAACTTTTATGATGCTATGCAATAAGGCAACTGTAGAACCATGCATGGCAGGAGTAATTTGATAACTTATGAATTCTCGTCCGGACACAAATTAATGTTTGTAGAATGTCTTTGTATTTGCTAAACTAATGATGATTGTAATTGTAATAAGAAATTTGTATAGTGCCTCTTCAAGAAAAACTAATCAGCTATCAAAGTTACTTGAAAATTCAAAACTACAAAAATCCAGGGTTTTTTGGTCTGAAGGCATTCAGGAAGAAGATAAACACATGATACAGAGCAAATTAAAGACTCGCTAACGACGACAACGACTATGATGATAAACGCTGTGTCTAAATCCTCTGACGGTATAGTCATTGTTTGAATAACACAAGTACGCTTCAAAATTTACGTCACTAATCTTGTATATGTCGATTGAAGAAAGTGGAATTAATTGCTATTATCTTTGAAATTGATTACAAGAAGTGGACATAGTGGTCCATTAAACCTATGCGGTTTCAAGGTCTCTTCCTAGATGCCTTAAATTCCTAAGAATGTAAGACAGGCCTGCATCTCATTTTTATATTTCCGGAGACATAAAGTAAGCTGTTACGCGGTTGAACATGTGTCTATGCACATTCTAGATATCTGAAAGAGCATTCAGTTAAAACAATGCAGTGGTAGATCTGAGATAGTCAGATCAGTTCAGGCGTGGGGGAGCTATATTATAGTTCCAATGCATACTAACTTACATAGAACGAAACAACTGACGTTGCTATTCATAGCTAGACACCGAAATTTGTGGTGATCATAAACTTGTCATTCATCACCTGCTGTCACGGTAGTTCAAACAGCATTAATGGCCACTATAATCAACGGCGTGTTTTACTTCCTGATAATTCTATGAGCTCCTAATCGAATTGCTGAACATTTAATACGGGTGACTATGTTTTGGAGATCTCTGTCCAGAAAAATCTTGGTAGCATTTATTTTCTCGTACTCGCTTACCACCCAAACGCCTATACCGATTTTTCGAAGGCAACTGATATAGGGATAGTAAAAATATTATTCAGTACGAAAGCTTAAAACACATAAATGGTGCACCTGCCTTCAGTTTTTGACCCATTTCCAATTGTTTGCTTTTCTCACAAATAAAAACGCATGCCCAATTCGAAGTCACGGGAGCTAGTCTTGTAGAAATATTTATTGTGATAGTAAAACAGCAGATATTAATGTAAACATATAAGAATTTAAGAATGAGTTTTAACTTCAACATTTTACGAATAACACATGTAAACAGCAAACATTAAACGCCCGTAATTTTAACTCTTACTGCAAATAATCATCAAAAGATTAAAGATTGGGAAAGTATTAATATATATTATATTCTGTTTTAGATGTCGTTAGCAATGTTTGTAACGGCTACGGCGGATGGTGTTCTGTCATTTCTTTGATGTCATCCAGGTCTAAACTTAAGAACTAATTTGTTTCAACTTGTTACCCACCGTAGCCTAACTTCTGGTTTCACTTACCTACCGGATTTCGACCTGGCTTCTCCAAAGGTTTATGATCTTTGATTACAATTTCATTGAAGCAACCATCGACTGATGCCTTGAGTATTATGATAACTGGACCATAAAAGTCATTAGATATAGTCGATAAAATGATTAGATGATTATTAATGTAGCACCTATTGCTGTTCCAATGCGCTATAAAATATCTTTCTAACAGATCGTAAAATGCGTCTGTTATGTATGTATAATAAGCGTTTTAAATGGTGTGTCGCCTACTCTGTTTCTGTAACTGATGTCATAATTAAATTAATCGCTCAAGTTTATACTTTGAACTATTTTGCATTAGTCAGTTTGATATCATTGCGGAAGAAACGATTCCCAACGCAAGCATTTGCGTTATCATCTGCAACACTATCTGAAGAGACCGCTCGTCTGACTGACTGACAGTCAGTCAGTCCGTCAGTCAGTCAGTCAGTCAGTCAGTCAGTCAGTCAGTCAGTCTGTCTGTTTGGCCGTCTATCTCATACGCATTCTCACTACAGTCATTAATCTTTGATACTTATGATGAGACACGTGAATTTTCTATATAAGGGTCGTCCACTTTGTCATGATTGCTTCGTTGACATACAAACGACTTTTTGTTACTCGCACTGGTCGATAGCAGCCATCTGAAACAATTAGATTAGCAAGATCTCGAGAATGAACATGAAAACTTGCCTTATGTTAGCTGGAATCCTTCTTCTTGGTTTGTGAAGAAAGTTATTTTATAAAATTTATTATTGAATTATAAAACATCATAGAGCCAGAATACATAATTTGAGCTTTCACACATTTCAAATATTTGTAACATGCACTTTTAAAATTGTACAAAGTAAAGAATTCGCCATTTAAAAATATGTTTGCAGCTAATTTTAAGGATCTGCCTTAAGCTGCTAGGCATAAGCTCCAAAACTTCGTTTTATTTTAATATGATATATTAATTATATGAATATTAATATCAATATTAATGTTAACAATTAATCTGATCGGATTGGGTCGGTGAGCGATATTCAGTCGGTAGCCTGAATCTGAACGAACTGAGGTTCGCTAAGTGGCGTTCGCAATGGCCATTCGAATTTTTTTCTGGTTATTTATTTTATTTCAAAGTCAATTTAGCAAGTCTTGGATTGTATGAAGTCATTACCCGCTTATCTGTGCAAGTGACGGTTGACATTTTAAATACTCTCGATCGTCCTCAGTAACTCCGCCACTTGTGCGGGTAGTGCCAGTTCCAAACCTGGATAAAGGAGAAGGGCGACGTCAACGGCCTTCAATGCCATAAGATGTCGTTACACACTGGAACTACTACTATTGTCCTCGGTAAGCTGCAATACAGTGAAAACTGTACAACAATTTTTCCAATCGACGTCAGCGGCCTTTTGATGATTTAAGGTGTCGTTAAATATTGGAAACTACAACTACTATCGTTCTCGGCCGTCTTGGGTAAGCACTGATTCCGTTTCGTCTCCGGAAGAAACGATTGGTAAGTGCATTTCTTGTGGCACTACTGCTATTAATGTCCAGAAACGTCGGGATCAACACGGGACCAGTGCGTAGATACAAAATCAAGGCGACGTATAAATCATTGTCTTTGAAGTTCTAAGACCTGAATATTCATACTTTGTGCATCATGCTGCGAATATCCACGATATCATAGCCGAAGAACGTCTAACCGAGACGTGGGTTAGCCCTACATCTGATGCACCGACCTATATTAGGCAAGGGTGGTACTCGAAGGTATCTCCGTTCCACACGTTCACCGGCATCCTGGCCGAGGCGGTGGTCTTGCAGTCATCTACCGTTCCTCCACTCAATTCACCGTCCATCCTCTGTTCAACTCCTTTCATACATCGTCGTATGAGCTACAGTTTTGACATGAGCAGGTAAAGCTGCATCTTTTTTGATCATCGCCACCATTAAGCTCCATTCTTCTATGACAAATATGATTCTTACAATCACTACCAGTGCTGATTTGTCTATGGCGATTTTAACTGTTCGGCAGTGATGGAAATCATATCGACGACGCGTTGTACGACTTATTAGCAACATTTGACCTCAATCAGCATGTTTCGACTCCAACTCGCAAAGAAAATCTTCTGGATATACCGATCAATGATCTTCATGCGACGGTTGGAAATGTCCCGATCATTGATGCTGGTTGTATTTCTGATCACAGTCTTATCAGTGCCACAGTAGCAATGGGTACATTCAGCCGTCCAGTTGCATTTTCATATCGCCCGATCAGCCGGTCAACACAGTGGAGTTTGAGCAGGTGATGTTCAACATCGAACTCTTTTTCAGAACCAGCGCAGACAGTAGATGCTTTTGCAGAGTAACTTTATACTGTTGTTCGAAGGGAGATGGATAAATTTGCACTCATTCTCATCTGCTTTAGGAGACCTGCTGAGCCTATAACAAAATGGTTTATGCTGAAGCAAAGCAAACCAAGCGAGCCATATGTTAACATATTTCATTCAATTGATTCTGAGAAAGCATCTGTTCTTATATCTCTTGATTTGAGTGCTGCAGTCGACACTGTAGATCATGTTATATTGCTGCCCCGCCTCTATACATCATTTGGAGTTTCAGGTCTTGCTCTTGTCTGGATATCTTCTTGTCTTAATGATCATTCTCAGCAAGCTGCAATTAACTCAAATCACACTCAGCTTTTTGCATGTGATTCAGGTGTGCCTCAGGGTTCAGTTCTTGGACCTCTTTCTTTTGAGTATTTATTTCGCCCCAATTGTCAAAATGCACACATGCATAGTGCAATGGTCAAGCAACATGCTGATGATACTCAACGCTACGTTGCTATCTCGACAACAGATCCCTCAACTAAGACTGAACTCGCACACTGTTTGTCCTCTCTTCACATTTGGTTCTGCTTTAATGACTTTGCAGCAACCGAGGTAAGTCAGAGGCAATTATTTTTACAACTCATCAGCGTATGCAGACTTTCTCTTTACATTAATCTATTGACTTTGCAGGAATCAAAATCCCATTACCTGATAAAATTAGAACTCTTAGTGGCACTGCTTACAACTCGCTAACCATGACTTCACACGTATCTTCTATTTGCAGGTCTTGCTTCTACCGTATTAGGGCATTTCGTCACATAAGACATTCTTTGAATGATGACATGGCTAAAAAAGTGACTTGTGCGCTTGTTGGTTTTCGATTGGACTATATAAATGCGGTGTTAAATGGTATAATCCTCTTTTAATATCAAAAGCTCAAGAGGGTTCAAAATTCTCTCTCTCTCTGTTTCTGTTTCTGTCTTTGTCTCTGTCTGCCTCTGTCTGCCTCTGTCTCTGTCTGTCTGTTTGTCTCTCTAAGGTTGTTACATGTTCTTCCTCTTCATCAAATTCAACTGATCGCCTTCGTGAATTTCACTGGCTTCCTGTTGAATGGCGTATTAAGTTTAAGATTGCAAGGTTAACCTCTAAGGCCCCGAACACCGGCCTTACATATCACCCTCCTAGACTCTTGCGTTCTTCTGATACGGGTTTGCTGCAGAAATCCAGGTTCAGGACAATTGTAGCATCACGTGGCTTTAGCTGCTGCTCTCCTTGTATTACTAATCGCCTACCACAAAAGGCCCGCCTTGCAAACTAGCTATCATCTTTCAAATCACTGATTAAGACTCATTACTTTACCCTAGGGCTTGCATAATTCCATCTTGGCCCGTAGCGAACATACATCCGCGGCTCAGATTTAGGTATACTGACATTTCGCACGTAATAAGTGCTTTAAATAAGAATAATAATAATAATAATAATGGGCCTAATAATAAAGTTAAATAATAATAATTATTATTATTACTATTCTTATTTTCCCTGGAGGTATATATGATCCCTCAGGACTAAAAATTGTTCGAACTGATAAAACATCTGGAACGGCTACATCTCGTCAAGTGCACGTTATATAATAATAATTATTATCATAATAAGTAAGCAACTAAGAACTTGTTTACATCAGCTGAGCGAGGAATCGTATGCGTGCATATATATTGCTTTTATTCACACGCAACATCAGTAATTCTAAATCTGAGGCTGAAAGCAACTGTAAGTGAAGGACTTGCTTAAAGTCCTTACACAGGAGAGTCCCGAACCCGTACTCTCCGTGTTACAAACCCAGCGTTCTAACCAGTGGGCTACCGTCGAGCTAGACTATACATAAATATTTATATTAAAATGATATCATATGTATCATATATAATACTTATTTATATAGCTTATATAAGACGTCGTTGGCTCATACAAACAGCAATAGTAACAGTAAACTAGAGCACAACTGCCGACTCAGTATCGTACTTCGACTCCATCAGACGGAAATGTTCAGGCTGGAGAAATTTACGCCGATCGGCTGCCCAATTGTCCAGCTGACAAAACTGACAACGAATCCTGACTCGATCCGACCCAAATCGGCCAGTCAAATCGGATCAGATCGGGTCGGGTCGGTGAACGGCCGCCTTTAATGTGCCCGTTTTGATGCAAACCTGTGATACATATGAGGGGTTTAGCTGACAACTTTCTTATGGGTTTTACGGAATTGTAACATTTGTAAATTAACTTATTTATCTGTATTTTGCAGATGCAATCGCTCTCACTGAAGGTCAAGATTGCACAGATTATGTGCTCATTATAGACAGCCGCAGAAGTACGCAACAAGTGTTTAATGCCGCAACAGATTCTCCAATCTCCGACAATGACATAGACCAAAGTAAATATTCTGGTCTAAATCTATTGAACTAATTGTTATCTGAAATATGGTCTTGTCTTGTCTTCAACCGCCTCGGCCTTGCGGTACTTCTTATGTAGGCGGATGCAGGCCTCCACCTCCGATCGGAGGTAAAACTCGAGCTCCCAGATTTTCTGCGGATTTTTCTGTGGTATGGACGGTGTCATCTCAGTCGGAACGACAAGAGGCGGATACAGAGGCATGGATATAGCTTCTCTACCAGCAGAGTGGCGCCCAGTTAGTTGATGGCAGTATTTTTGTCCGAAAAAAGACTCTGACATCTACACCGCCTGCGGAGTACTTTATTCTGCTGAAGTCGAAATACCCGCTGGAAACGTCGGCAGTTTCATAATCTTCTTCACCTTCAGGGTGTGGCAAGACCGTAACGATACCGACTATAGGATCGGCTGTGATAGTACCGAGCAATGTGAATGTCCAGAAGTCAGGCCCATTGAAACCTTGTCTGATGTTTGAGCAATCGGAAAGACAAGGGAACTCACGCATCTGCTGTAATAGTGAACGTCTGCACAATCGAGGCCAATACGGTGTCCAACGCAAGCAGAGTCATGAACAAACCACCGTTGGAGCCTGCGAGATTCCAACGTCTATTCCGCTCTGCGTTAGATCTCCGACCTGCGAAGCGGACTTTCTAAATGCATACACCTGTCAGGCACTGAGCCTAGCTCCAAGCCCCATCTCTCTAGCCAATAGTTGCCCACTCGGTCCCAGCCAGTGCTGGGCAAAATTCCAGGTACGATTGGCAACTGCTGCTCAAGAATGAACTTGCAGAAGCTGTAAAGCCGGTGTTTGGAGCGTTTTCGCCCAAGGGTGGTACGTGCCCGTCATAGCTCAGTATTGGCACGGAGTCAACATACTGTACTTCTTCGTCGCCGCATCTTGAATATTCACGGGGAGCTGCAGAGCCCTCAGCGGCCGTGCGCCAGCGCACATACAGTGACGGCCGAGGTTCCGTCGGTATGGTAGATTGTGATTGGAGTTCTATATCAGTTGGCAGTGGGCCTCATTGTCCGCCCTGCCTATCCGTACCCCATGACCCAGCGCAGCCCTGGACGATACGCCACCAAGCTTCATACTGATTTCAGGCCCCCAACGGCCACACCGATGGCGAGCTGAGGTTTAACGAGACAACCTGTCAGGGTGCCATCCTCCTTGAAGACGTGTAGGGCGTCCTGATTGTCCGGTTACAGCTTGTTGGTCAAGTACGTCTGCCTCGCTGGTACTGTGCCATTCTTCGTTGTGGCGTTGGTGGCCAGCTGCACCACTTGTGACCAGCTCGTGGCGTCGCAGTCCGATCATGGGGGTAGATATGGTGTTCGGAGTCCTTTCAGTCGGTTGCCCTCCATGTCTCTGTCGTCCGTCATCTTTCCGCCACCCAGCTACTGGATGTTCTTGTCGATGGTATCCGCATAGCCCTTTGTCGCAGCGTCAATGTTCGCTGCAGGCGCCCCAACGTTTGCCACCTGGAACTCGCCAGCCAAGAGAATTCCCAGCATAATGTCCCCAGTCTTGTGGACAAGCCCAGCATCGCTGAACTGCCCTCCTCCTGCTGGTCAAACCTCAAAAAGAGGTTAGTTAAGTGATCGATGGAACACATCTAATACCTCTGAGCAAGAAGGATGGAGACAAACGATCGATTGCGGTAGACCTCACACGCTGTGCCTAACTTTTTCAAATGGCTATGAAGCATAAAACTAGTCAATACGTTATTTACTTGAGTAACTTTCAGATAACTTCGCAATTTTGGCACCAAACGTTCATATTTTGGCAACATTTTTAAACTCTACTAAAGATACTCATCTATGACAGGTTATTTTTGCAGTGTCGGATATTTTGTGAGCTATAAACTAGTAAATTATAAGATTGTCGAATATTAGAGCAAAGCTTGTTCTAGAATACGTGCTCGTGTATTTTGCTAAGAAATAACCTAAAACTATGGAATACATGTTGCGTCACTAAATATTTCTACGTCATCGAAAGAAAAATAAAATCAACCTAATATTGCTGAAGAAAATGGAAAGTTTCGCTTTCACTTTTTCTCTAGCACCAAAAACAGTAAGTTAGTTCGGAAAAATGTTTCTTGAACTTACCTTCAGCCAACAACTGAAGAGTACCCTCCCACACTCACCAGGTGGCTTGGGAAGAATTCGAACATTACACGTTCTACCACGAACCCAGAGTACTATTCTATCAGCGTAAATGTGCGGTGCGTGTGCTTTAGTTGTCAGTTTTGAGGACTTGCGTCGATGTTCTGAATTTATCAGCTCCTCCTGTAGGAGTAACATGAGAAGCTGAACTTCCCAGTTCTGTTCGTTCCGTCAGTTCTTTGATGTTATTTAGGTCTAAACTAAATACGCATGTCTCTCAACTTGCTAACCCACTGTAAGCTGATTTCTGGATTCTCTAACCTATCAGAATTCGACCTGGCTGCTCCAACGGATTGTAGTTTTGATTGCGATTTTGACTTGAAGCGACTTTCGCCTTGATCACTATGATAGCGGCGCTATAGAAGTCTTTAAACTAGATTAGAATAGATTAGATGTAATTAAACATTTTAGCACTCCTGGTTGAGGCAATCTTTCGTGTTGCTTATGAATAATCATGCTAGAAGATTCGTTTTTTGTTGTAGTCACTTGGTTTTTGTTTGTCTTACAAAAGTATTCCATTGTAATTTGTGGATTCAGGCAAATGGTACCGATTCGAGTCGTATGTGGGAAATACGATTCCTGAAAGACCAGAAAGCGAAGCCGTCGAATCGAATCGTTGTGGTACCAGTTATCCAGTGTACATCAACGGAATCAACCAACATCCAAGCCAAGGTAAGTGCATCATATAATGAAAATAGATCACATGCTAAAAGGCCTAAAATCATGTACACAGATTTCTGAACATTATTCCGCTTGTCCGCTTTTCTGCAGCATTTCACAAAAGACTGAAAACTCTAACTTCTCGAAATATCCTATCCTGTACCATTTTATGACCACCATCATCACCAATTTTCATCTTAGCACCACGCTGTCTTACGGCATGAGCCCCGGATTCTGACCTTGGACCTAAACTGATCAAACAATCTGGTTTTTGCGGACTTGATTTGATATCGCGCCAGTAAATAAGCTGGTGTCCATGATGCAGTTCTTGTGCGGCCCAGAGAAATTTTAGAGATTTACGTTTACATTTATATTACATTTAAGAGAAATTGCAAGCTACAGCACTTTACCGTAGCGCAAACTTTATTCATAACCCAGACCATATAGTCTTTAAAAGGTGCAGCTGTATCTAAAATTTGTTGTTCCTTCCAAAAGAAAAGTTCCACGTATAAAACTTCGTCAAAATTTAGCGAAAAACTGCTTGAATACGTGAAAAGTTTCAGTTGGAACAAAATAATTCATTGTTATGGTTTGTCTGGCAGTTGCAGCCTTATGGATCCGTTTAGGTAGTTAAATGCGCTATGAGAAATTGTTTGAGAATTATACACGAAAATCATCATATGATAATGTTGTGAAATGCGGGGAAATGATTTTTAAAATAAGTGTAGATTTTATTATTGAGCTTTTTTGAACTATATTCATTTGCTTTTACTTGTCAAAACTATATTAATAATATGGAAGGCCGAACTATCAATAATTGGAATATAAATAATTTACTTATGCTGGTCATAAAAAGACCAAGAAAGAGAGTTGTAAGATGGACAGAGGTCATAGAACGGTACCGAAAGAGGGTGAAATGAAGGACGGAGGTCCGGTGATACAAATCCGGAGCATCTTGTTTTAGTCATGTCCTAGAAAAGGGTCTGCGTCGTACATACACCTGTATATTTCTCGCTGGTAGCAAGCGCATATTATTGAATTTGCATGCATGACTCTCCTCAAGCACCTCTTTTGGAATGCATCCAGCGTCTTCTCTAAAGCCACTCCCAACGTCCAAGTCTCAGTCCCGTAAAGGAACACAGACAATATGTAATATATGAACAGGCGAATTGTTTGTCCAGCCGAATGTTCATTTTCCAAAATTCCCAGAAAATCTGCTCATACAGTCGCTGGCATTTGATACAGTATTAACCATCGACTTCAGGCTAGCTGCTATAATCGGCCCTGACGTTCGACCCTAGGTTGGTGAACCACCCCAATAGTTTCTTCTTGTTTTCTGCAGTTTGTATGCGATCGAAGGTGGTTCTAACGTTTTCTAAATCTTGGTCTTGGTCCAACTGATTTCCATTTCAAACCGATGTGATTCCTGATTCATTATTTCAAAAGACAGAAGTAAGATCTCCAGAATTTCGGCACCGAGAACAACATCGTCGACAAAGTCCATGGCGGGAACATCTCCAATCTCTGCTTGTCTTTCAGCAACAGTATGCTCCATGATCTGGTCCATCAGAAGCAACAACAGGTCTTGGAAAGATTTGCAGCTCTGTCGTATTCCAAATTTCACGTCAAACAAATCGGAAGTCACACCGTCAATATGTACAGTTGAGTTGGGGTAGAGCTCTCTTATAAGGTCCCCAATCTATCCAGGAATTCCAAGACAGATGAGCAATTTTCAGAGAGTTGTGCTGTCTACAATGTCATATGCAATCCACAACGGGTGCCAGTATTCCCTTCCTGACTGAAACAGCCTAATCATCTTAAGAAACGATCCACAATGTATCTTCTAGGAGTAAAGCCACTGTCTTCTGTGCACCTGAATGGTAACAGGCGCTACTTTAAGAAGTTCACAAATTATTTCTCACTGTGAAGTGAGAAATAATTTGTGAACTATGAGCTCAGATAACATACTATTAGACCTTAAGTGTCGTCAAGAAGGCATCAGATAAGAAATAGAATCCACTGGTTGTTCAGCGGTTCTTCGGGATATTCCAAGTCAACCAGCTTATAAGCCTATATGCAACTTTCCGTTAAAGGCTTTTATATACAATGTTTAGTCATAGTTGAAATTATTAATGAATAACATCTGGCAGAGCACATAGCCCATATATTAATACAAACATAAATATGATCCAATTCATCATATACGTATTACTTTTTGTCATTACCAAGACCTATTCTTAAAATTTAATTTATGCGAATACTGTGCCTTATTGATTATTAGATAACGAAACCAGGCAAGCAACCGTTAAAACGAACACTGGCTGGCAAAGTGAAATAAGTATACACAAATGTCCACCGGATGGAAACACAGACAGTTTCTACATCTATCATCTTGTGCGTGCTCCCGCCGATCAAATAGCTTACTGCGCTGGTGAAGGCGTGCCTTGCGACGAGGGCTACATGTATAACGGCTACGCTTGCGTTGGTACGTGGGAGTGATTTTAATGCGATGGCAGATTACACATTTTAAGCATCATGGAACACTCTACAACCCACAAAGGTTTAAGAACACTTAAGAAACTGTTTATGTGACTGAAGCGCTTTTCAATATAATATTATGTTTCTGGGATTGCAGAGTATTTAATGTGCAGTCTTTTTAATATTACGAGAGCATGTGTGTAATGTATATCTACGTATTTATGCATACATTCCTGTTTGCATGTGCATAAGGACGTATGACGTTTGTCTGTATGCAATGCATCAATGCGTTTATGCATGCATCAGAATTGGTTCAGTTACAATGTAACTTCTATTATATTGCGATTAATTTCATAATTAGTCACTTAATATTTTCTCAACGTCGTTTGTCGATGTAATTCCGGCGGCAGACAAGCCGTGCACATTACAACCACATACATTTTAGGTCAAACAAATTTATTCGCTTTCTCTATTTGCTAATGGTGCCATGGGTTTCAATATGGTTCATTCAGTTTATTGTTATAGATTGTTTTATTATTATTAATTTTTGTTATAGACTACTTTCCGATTATAAAAGACGTGACATTTTCTGGTCCCCATACTACAGGACACGATGACGAGCAGCAGATTTACTTTACATGTCAAGTACAGTACGATAGAGTACCAGAAGATTCCTATGCTAGGTTTATGATAACCTTTCTTTTTGACGGCTTACCTCTCGAAGACGTAGGACCGCCTCATAAGCCTCTATCGCCTTTCATAGTAGGACCCGAAGGCGAAATATCTGCTAATCTCACGGAATATCATTTGCAAGGAAGACTTGGGAAAACAGTACGTTTTTTCTTTCTGGTTCGCTTTTCAATGTTTTAATGTGAAACATATCGTGTACTTTGATGAATTGTATGAACGATAATCTGAATTGTGGTAGATGTTATTCCTCTTGATTGCCATTCTCAGGAGCTTACTAGGACGGTTAAATGTCTATTTGTCTCAAATGGCGTACTTGAAATCGAGCCGATAATGCAGAGACGAAAATAATAGTCGATTACGCTAGGAGTTCACTTAATTAAGGGTTATTCTATCTATTCTACCCTAAATTTAAATGCGTTCAACCTAGAACAGGTGCCCACAATGAGTTGTACTTCCCAGTAGTCACCATCATCGTTCGTCCATCAAGGGAAGAGTTCAGCCATTCTGACTGAGAGGCTGACCGACCATTTTGTGCGAGGTGCCGAAACTTGTGAGAAGGACCTCATGCTCCACTGTGTTGATCGAAGCCGCTCTGACGTCAAGAAGTGCCACCAGCATCTCGTGACCAGATTTAAGGGTTCATGTGTACTACCGATGTTTACAGTTTTCGACTAAAATATGATGCTAAATCAAAAGTTCTTGGCCCATTTTTGTGCCTAGTAGCTTGAATCATTGAAAAAATTGGGCATCATAAGGTCAATCGTTTGAAATTATCAAATTTGGAAACGTATTTTCGTTTTCAGCAAAAAAGAACTGTTAACATTATAAATTCCTATTATTCTTCGGTCTATAATATTTATGTTCAATTCTTAGTAAATGAACCATGGAAAAGATTAATTTAGACCGAATAACTGTTAACAGCAACAAAAGTTTCAAGACCGAATAGAGGTCATCGTCGTAATGTTTTTTGCACATCAGAAATCACTTAAGCTTGATCAATGATGTATACGGCGCTCTCTGGATTTAAAACCTCTCAACGGCTTCACTTCAAATTTTTACGAAGGTAAAAATGTTGGCGAGATCGCCAAAAATCCAAGCGTTGGTAGGCACTGGAGCATCTGATTCTACTCACGAATCCGCAATTGAAACTAGAATATGCCGTTTTTGGCCATACTTTAAAACTGTCTGCTTAAACCATTGGTAATTTCGATGACTATGGCGCATGTAATGTGTTATTATGACCTCGCTCGACATAACATCACAGAATATATCGCTATGACAAGGGAGCCGCAAAGAAAATTTCTAGCCTCAATTTAGCACACTTTTGAAAGGTTCCAAAAGGCGCTATATAAATATTTCGATAAAAAATCTCGCATATATGCATTTTCTGTTTTAATGATTATATATATAAGCTCATGCGTGAGAGGTGGATATTAAAAATAATTTTATATAATCGTACTATAGAACCAACCCACGCTTGTGATAACTTATCAGTAAATATTGAAGTACAAACTCTCACAATTTAAATCTGTTATTCTTGGCAATTTTTTGTTTTCAGATTCAGTGCAAAGTTCAGTCATTCTGGGAGGGAAACGGTGTTTATAGTCTTCTAGTGAGTAGCACAGAGACATATGACGCTACCTTTGAGGTGAGCTATAACTTACTTTATATTCCCAAAATCTATATTTGACCTTCGTAACTTACGCAGTTCGAAATCATGTTGAAACGTCTTTGAAAGTCAGGATTTCTTCAGACACCATCCCATTTTTTTGTTATTGTAATTAGTTTAACAGAAAATGTGCATAACATCATTTTAGAAAATGGCTATCAATTAGGTGGAAAAGGTGGAGGTGTGCGGGAGCTTAGCAGAAAGAAGCATCTGTCTGATTCAAACCTCTGATTTAAATTTTTTATCTTGGCAAGTTAATCTCTTAATATTCATTCAATATTCATCTGTCGAAAGGTCTGAACTGAAGATGGAATGTACAGCTCTTTGCTGCATTGCAGAACAGCACTAGACATGGAAGCTTGCAACTTATTTATGCGCTTACCAGCGACCAGCGTGTGGCAGCCAGAGTACAGTATTTCGCGCTTAAATATTCTGATATGGGCGCGAAGGTTGAAAGATTGGTCAGCAGGCAGTCAGGCAGCATATCTGCGAATCAGTTTCTGTTGCCGTATCCGGACGACGTTTAATTATTCAACAACAACAGAAAAAATTCAAGCATAATGGCATAAGTCATGTACTTTTGCCGTTCATGCTGTCATGACAACACAAAATGTCAACCAACCCGCGAGGTGCAGAATTGTCCCATTTCCATTAGAAGCATTTCAGCTGGCCAAACGTTTTACTTGTAATTAAATTGCAAGTGAATGAAAATAACTCAAAACAATGAATTGAAAAAATGCAACTAAACTTAACTAACTGGTTTTAAAATTCGCAGGACGGTTGAGTCTTTAAAATTACACAGTGCAATGATTATATACATGTAATAGGTAACACTGGACAAGGAATATTTTGCTTTCTGAACACTTTTAGACGTATCTTGTAGCTTTTTGGCTGCTGATCACGAAAATTACCTTCAAATTTTTCTTTCACATACAGTTTTTTTAATCGCCTGCTTCCTTGATTTCCTCTCACATTTTCTGTCGACTAATACATGTATGTTGTCAACAAAGTAAACTGTTTTGTTTAGTTCAGGCATGCCTGGGCATGTCATGCACTAAGTGTAGGTGGCACAACGTGCAGTGGAAATGCTAAACCTCATGCATGCCTGGTTAAGCTAAATCAGGATGGATGCTGGCAGGACAATCCATAAAATCAGCTCACACATACAGATGATATGTATACGGTGATATCAGTTGTACGTATGTTTATGCATATATTCTACAGGCATCGATATCATAGTGTGGTTAATTAATTATATAGCGTTTATTGTCTAGAGGAAGATTCGTTACAGCAGAAATGTCCCGTCAATGTCACAACAGCTTCGATACACTCTGTTACATATGTGGCAAGTTTACGCTTAAGCCTTAAAGACGCAGCATGACTTAATAAGAAAGCCTATGAACTCTATTTTGGTTGTAAACTTGGCGATTAAGACAAACCTTGTGATCCTCACATTTGCTGTGCAACATGTGCTGTCGATCTGACAGCTTGGCTCAGAGGTACTCGGAAATCATTGCCGTTCGCGGTCCCGATTTTATGGCGAAAACAGAACGATCACGTGACGGACTGTTACGTTGTCTGGCTTCTCTGCTAAAATAAGAAATCTGTTGTATACTCCAATCTGCCTTCAGCAATGAGACCAGTGCCGCATGACACTTGCTTTATGCATATCCGTGACCTTCGCAGAATCCACCCTAAGCTTGACTTTAGAACTGCATCGACCATCGCCACATCTATAGTCCATGCTAAAATTGACTATTGCAATTCACTATTCCTGAACATAGGCATCACCTAAATGAGCCGCCTTCAAGCCATACAGAATGCTCTTTCTCGTGTTGTCACCAAAACCCCCAAACACCATCACATAACTCCTGTTCTTAAATCACTACATTGGCTTAAAATACCTAAGCGAATCGAGTACAGAGTCCTATCACTTACCTACAACACGCTTCAATCTTCCCAACCCTCCTATCTTCGTCAGTTATTTACAATACCATCGCTTCGCTAAACCCGCTCTTCTTCTGCCCTAACACTTCTCCGCCCTCCAGTCACCTCATCCTTAAAATTTGGTAGTCGCTTCATAGCCATAGCTGCCCCACCACTCTAGACTAAACTCCTCCAGAATTGCGACAGTTTTCTGACCCATCATACAAACTCATCGATGCTCCATCGCTTGCAATTTCTGCTTCCGCCTTTCACTCAAAACTGAAAACATTCCTCTTTCACAGATCCTATATTGACACCCCTTCTTCCTCTTATCTCTCTCTCCTGTCTAATCCCAAACACCACCCCCGTAGCTGCCACGCTGTCTCTCTGTCTGACTTTTGGATCTTGACCTGGAACCGGACCCTTTAGCCCATCGATTTTGTTTTGACTAAGCGCCTGTGAATAAGCTGGCCCCGCGGTGCAACTTTCGTTGGGCGCTGTAGAAATCTTGCAATTACGATTACGATTACGATTGCGAAGACAGTTTGCCAATACCGAAGCCACTAGAGAGATGGAGCCTAGATGAGGCAGACAAAGATGCCACAATGCACGAGCCAGACATGGAAAACGAAATTGATCTAGCTTTTGAACTTTTTGTGTCCGGTTAACCTGATTTTATAACATAGTCAGGTCAGAGACTTAATTTGTCAAAAACAAAAGTAAAACTATTTTTTTGAAGACTGCAAGAATGAGGTTTGCTGTCGCCAGGTAAGAAAATTTCTGTCTTTCGGAACCACCAAGGAGATATGAGAAATTTCTTTACGTAAGTTGACAACTACTTTTGTTTCTGTACTTATATTGTTGGGTTGTTCACGGCCTTGGGTTGTGAGCATGACCCACAAAATGGCTTCTTTTCATAGATTCGTCAGTAATTAAGCCTGAGAGCTATCTTGTTATACAATGGCAATGTCCACCCTTCAATATCTATTAGATATGCAATACACACAAAAGAAACCTACGGAAACATGGAACTGTTGTTGAAACACATACAGTACAAGAACTGCAACTGCAACATCTGCGGTGATCTAAAAGTAGTGGCTACTGCTATTAGGAATGCACCTCAGATATATCAGGTACTGTTGTTTCATTTGCGAATAGGACTGCTGTGCTAAAGAATGTCATTAGAATAAAAAAGAAATGGCCGCTCCGTAAGCGTTTGGTTCCAAGGCAGAAAAGTGTGACATATAAACCAGTTGACGTAAAATCATATTTTGCCTCCTCCTTATATAAAACTCGGACTGATGATAAATTTTGTGAAAGAGATAACAAGGAAGGTGTAGGATTTCACGATTTTTGAGAACGATATTTCCAAAAATAATTGATGCCAACATTTAGAAAGGCATTTTTGTTGGTTCACAAATTAGACACGTCATCAACGACAATCTGAAGATCTGCTAGAAACACGCACAACAATAGAGAGACTGAGAGACTGTCGATATTTCGATCAAACTACAGTTTTTATTTAGGTTTGCCAAGGTAGTTGAGCCAACATATATTCAAAAGGGAATACGCAACAGACACTTTAATTGCTTGCTCATAAATTTTTAACTATTTAACTTGCATTTTTCGTTTTCAACAGGCCAAATAAATATATCTGCCATGTGAACAGTTCTGATACTTTGATTCCCTTCACATCTTGTTACTCGCTTAAAATTCATAAATTGCGTATATCCTTCCTGCGCATATCCACCGCCAATAAAACTATCGTTTCTGACTTCATTTTGATCGAGTAGTTTATTGTGTGCGGAATATGCTCGATAATTCTCGAATGTTCGGACTTCTACTGTGTCAGATTCTACGTCTAGCAGTTATTTCTTAATATGCTTAAGATTTCGTGCGTTTAGGACGATATATTTGGTAGGACAAATTGAAGCACGGTCGCTAATTTGAAACTGTCACCAAAAGACAGGTTTTCGTGTCGTTTCCGATAGTGTCGAACGCAAGACTTAACTATCCTACGCCGTCCGCGAGCCCGAGGTCCTGGATTCGGTGAAGCAGAGACAAGGCGTAGTTTTGAAGTAGCGTCAACCGTCAATCACGAAGAGGTTGTGCAACCAATCGGTCGGCTACTGGTGAATGCCTGTCCTGCACAAACGTGGTGGCCTGAGGAATATAATTGACTATACTATTGACTTGTACCGTCTATGAAGGTGTGCCGGAGAGTGAGTGAATCGTCTGCTACAGACTTGTTTTAATCAAATCGTCATTGCTCATTAGCAATGCAATACTGATCAGGATCCGTGAACATTTGCAAACTGTCAACTCTAGATGGAAATCCGTTGTTTGGTCTCTTCATGCATGCGTGAGTCTGCCAATGGTGACTTTTCTAGCTGTCTAAACATTGTCTGCGTACTGATAAAACTTTTGTTCTAAATGAACTATAGCTTAGACCTAAGCTATCGTAAACAGAGCATTTGTGAGGTACTATTGAATGTTTACACATACATACTTACTTACGTGCATGCATATATGCATATGGTTAATATTTATGCTATCTACAAATATAATTGTCAATTTCAGAGACACCGTATTTATGTTTCTAGGGTCCCGAGACTTTTGACTTCGACTTCAATCTTGGTGCGGAACAAAAGATTTTGTTCACTTCAACGTTGCCGTTTACTTACTATCACTGTTCAGCAAACGGCTACTGTCCGTTGCCTTTTGTATATTACTTTCCTATAGAGACGGAAGTGGCCACTGATCCTGACTGTCAAGTAAAATGGAAAAATGGAACCATTTCTGAGTTAGATGTCTACATTAAACCGTTTGGCGGCAGCCGCACTTTTCAGATTTGCTTTGGACCTTATAATGGAGACTTCGCTCAAGGTTCTTCTTCACTGTGGCATAATTACATTGTTCCGAATATAACGGTAAGAAGATGAGTATTTTACATAGATGGTTGCCATAGTCTTTCTTCTTTCTGCCCAGTTCGGGTATTTCTCTTCCTAATGGGGATTTATGCGTGGCTGACAGCAAAGGCAAGGTTACAAAACTCTCTGGCGAATTCATACCTTCACATAATGTTACAGTCTTACACTTCTTTGTCATTTAACACAACGATTCACTACTTAAGTTCCACAAAGTAATACCATACGACACCGATCACGATTACTAATGCAGAGATTAGTCATCAGGCTAACAAAAGTAATTTCGACTGAATACGTTGGAATTTTGAAGGCGCTGGGTTTGGCATGAATGCGACGGAAGTCAAGAAAATGAATGAAACAAGAACAAAGAAGTTGGAAACGTGCATTTTGAAAGAAATATTGTGAAAATTGATGCCAATATTGCGGATAGGCGAGTCTGAGATGAAAGTGAGTTCTTGAAACACTAGTTAGGCGGATGGAAAAATCAGCGATTTTTCATCTGCTCTGGTAGGCATAAATAATTTAGGTTTTGCAGCGTTGAAGCAGAGGGCGTTCGAGCACACCCATTTTCAGATTTGGTTGACGATTTCAAGCAGCTGTTTGACCGAAGGAGAAAAAGGTTAGAGAAAGCCTACCTTAAATCAATACAGTCATCTCCAGATACATACCTGCACGTCTCTTCAAGAAAACTCTCATGTTGAATGGTTTTAAAATATTTTAAGTGCATATCCGCAGTGCATGACTGGATGGAACAAACCGGCTATGACTTTCTTTGCAAGAGTGATCTCTTCTTCCTAGCATTATTATTTACCAACGCAAGATTGACCTTCCTAGGCAGACAACACGCCCTTATCCTCCTCCGTTGCTCCCTGAATTTACCCACTCCGCTCCACCCTCCAAGAGGTCCCTTGCATGAACCACCCTGTCGGGAGGGTTTTGATCGTACCCTGCTTAGGGGTCTTGCAAACACCCTGAACTTGGCCCTTTCAGACACGCAATGGCTTCAAGCTTCACTTCTTATTAGTTATGGTGATCTGGGCGTTTACGACGCGCATCCTCGTTAGTACTTCCTGCCTTTTCCCTTCCGCCGCAAGTAGACGCGTCGCTCCAAAATTCTCCAACTTAGGCAATTCCAGAGCTGCCTCGAATAAAATTCTCATATCGCCCAAAGCTCAGTGGTGTTGAACATCAAATTGCCGATGACCTTGTTGCCCAAAAGAAATCATTCTGGGATCATCCTCTTGTCACGAAGGACTTTGCCGTCTTGCATGAGTTGCAAACCGGCAATTTCAAGGGTCGGTCCAGTATGACAGAAAGGCAGCCTAAGGAGGATAAGCACGCTGAAACAAAAAGTAGAGAATACAATCAGACGAACCGAAAGACAAATTTGGTCTGAAAGTAGGTCTAACAGTGTTGTATGGCACATACGACAATTTTCATTTAACTCAAAGGGCTTTTGGCAATGGAACACTTTCGCATTTCTTATTTATCACAAAGTGAGGAAGATCAAAGGCTGGAAACATTTGCATTATGAAGATATAGCATCTTTGCATTCATTTGCGTGCCTAAATCATTTCCCTAAAAATGCACCTATGTCACAGCTGCATTCTGTAAACTTCAGAAGGGCACTGAGCATAATATTACGTAACGTAGATATGACGAGTTAGCATTATAGCGTAGATGTCAGCATGCTTTGAACTGGCCCGAGTGTGCATGGCAAACACGCCTGTATCATGTGCCTATGATTCTAGGCACCCTAGTGAGTAGGCACCCTAGTGCTGTGGCGTTAATTTGACGTAAGCGATGTTGGTGATGATTTAAATCTATACTGTTAACACGGCGAGATATTGAGGCTCTGAAAAGACTCACTTGAGTTTCTAAGCCAAAAGCTGAATGAAACTCAAAGAAAATGAAATATTATTGAGAGAGAATTCAGCCTACTCTGCTATGACATTATTTAGGTTCACATATTCTTGTATATACTGATCATAGCTTTTTGTCACATTTGACCTGTGCCTATGTAGGCCCATAAGGCCTTGTCATCTTATCTGATCTGCGGCATTACCAGCCTTACAATGCTGTCAAAGTGAGATATCGTAACGGCCAATCGAATGTGGCAACAAAATTTCTTTTATGATTGTAGCTGATTATACCGCGGTTATTATGGTAATTTTGTTTAACATGACTCTCCATATTTGACAGTTCCTATAATAATATTGCATTACGTTTCCATTCAAGAAAATCGTCTTAGGTTAATCTGTAAACTTCAGAAGGGCACTGAGCATAATATTACGTAACGTAGATATGATGAGATAGCATTACAGCGTAGATGTCAGCATGTTTGAACTGGCCCGAGTGTGCATGGCTAACACGCCTGTATCATGTGCTTATGATTCTAGGCACCCTAGTGAGTAGGCACCCTAGTGCTGCGGCGTTAATTTGACGTAAGCGATGATTCTTATCCAGCTTCTATTTGCTGACTCGGCTGTTTTGAACCTATATGAGACAGATGAGAAATTTACCCAGAGGGTGTTTTAGAACATTGTGTTGTGTGCACTGCGCTGAAAAGAGTCTTTCCAATTTTGCATAGCTGATGGGACAGAAAAAAACTCGGATTTGTTTGAGTTGCCAATATGCTGACTAATGCTGACGATAACAATGAATAAATTTGCGCATACTAAAGTTTTAATACGGGCAATAGAAGTAGTTGTCATGACTGAACAGTTGTAAGTTACTATACAAAAGAAATTTGAAAAAAAAACAATGAACGTTGCGTTGTAAAGTTAGTAAATATCAGATTCGTAGCTCAAATCGGAATCTTGAAGAGTTGTAGACAATACATGGATGTAGGCGATTGGTTATTTCATTTGATTGTTCAATATGCTTGCAAGAAAATTAACCACTTTTGCATAACTATCACCTACTTCTGAAGTGAAATTATTTGCGTGTATCTCACGCATTGGTTAGTGTGATTAAAACTAACAATATTACATATTGTTTATTGTTGCAATGCTCTACTTCAGATTAACGCTTTCACTTCACCAGTAAAAAGTTGCTCATCGATGTGGGATCCACACATAACGACTTTTGATGGAAAGTAAGTCTTTCAATTTAAATAATATTGTTGCAGTTGTAATTGTAAATGTAATATGCTAGCGCGTCTTAATCGAATCTCAAAGCTGTTTTACGTTGATATCGGTTAAATAGAAAAAATGTATCTTTAACTTTGAGAAAAAATGTAATGCAATTGGCATTAAGCGAGGCAGGGTAAATTTCACAGAAGAAAAGTCTTGACTTTTACGTACCGAACCTGCACGGAGACAACAACGAGGTCACCCAACATTGCAAAGGAAGCTTCTGGCGTCCAGGCTGTTTAGAAACTGGAAAGCGAAGCTCACTGATGTATTTATTCCATAGCAGCTCCGGCTATGGAAGCCGGCAAAAGCAATAGACTCTTTTAGTGCATGCGATCAGCAATCGGCAGTCAGTGCAAAGTATGTTGCATCTAGTCGTATATAGCAGCGAAACGTAAAAAATTGGCCCGTGGACTAGCAGTAGAGTTGAGGATTGCCAGATCCGGAAAGAAGGAGGGCCTACAAGGACAGTGTTGCTCACATCTAGGGAAGAGAGGTGTTATGTACCAGAAAGGTAGTGGAATCAGAGGATTAAGTTCTTTGCATGACTTGTTCTTCTTGGCTCTTAATAGCTTGACCTGTTGATTGAAATCACATGTTCAGTTAGAGTAAGTAAACCGTCGAGGAGCATGCAAGACAGATACCTAACGGCGCCAGTGGCTTCTAGACCGGACATGCTGATGCCACCAGCATTGTAAGGTTGATTTTCTCTCGGAAGGGCGGCGTGGTTGTAAGAGTTGTGCCGCGTAGATTAAGGAGCGGTTGCAGCATTTGAGAGAGCAGGAGACTGGAGGAGAACACACACACACACACATATTTATATATATATATATATTGAATTTTGGCGGAGTTAAATCGTTGACTTTTCGGTAACATCGTATCTGGCCTTTAACGACAACAATCATGCTAGACTTAGCAACAGCATTAACCGGACGAATGTTGCATGCAGCTGTAAGTCATGTAATCTCACCTGACCTGACCTGACCTGACCTGACCTGATCTGATCTAATTTAATCTAATAATTTCTATAGCTTCGTTATCATAATGTATAAGGTGTCACACGATGTTCAAGTGAAACGTTAGTGAAAAATCGAATTCGTTAGAGAAACCCAGTCGAACTACGATGGGTTAGGGAAACCAGAAGTCAGGGTAATGTCAGTGAGCAACTAGAAACATAGGAGTTTTGAGTTTAGACTTTAATGGGATTAAGAACATGGCAGTGGATTCAAAAGCTTGAGACCAATCACCTGATGCTCGAGAGCCCATCGATGACTTGATGCGAGGCACTACATTAGTCAAATGGTCCGTTGATCATTGATCTATACTTTGTTTTAGTGGATGGGGAATAAAGAGAGATAGCCTGGCTGATTGTCACAAAAAGCTGCGTGTAAGTGAAGTTCTTTATGATGAGCCTTGAGCAGATGGTTGGACTGCTAATACGTAGCAAGCGGACTTCAGATAAAATATTAGGTGTGGCGCTGAGTGATAAGCAAAGTGAGAGTCATAATAGATTTTGGCGAATTTTAAAAAGGATTCTAGTTGATGACTGAAGAGGCGAGATCATAAGGTGAAGAAGAGGAAAGTAGAAAAGCCTATTCATTGTTTGCCCCGGTGAACTGGAGGTGAACCGGAGACTGGTAAAGTTGAGACTGAGATGGGATCTTGAACTAGTGGAAAAGTTAACCTGGAGCCATTTTCAGGATTTATCTTTGCTCATGACGCTTAAGGAAGGAATCCATATCTAGTTAAGTGCCTGTGAAGTAGTTCTTGCGCTGGTGGAGAATTACGAACAGAGCCACAAAACCGGATGCTCGGTTGTGCTGCGTCCGCTTGAACTGAAAATTGCGGTTCATGACTGCTTGTTTCAGTGACTGTTGTCTACGACTGTGTGCCAGTAGTTACTGAGTGAGATCAAAGGTTAGTACGGTCAGTCCTTACACGGGGCCCTAAAATGATGTGACACCCATTCAAACCGGCAGAGATGGTTAAGGATCTCATTTGATTAATTAATTAAAAAGTGAGCAGGGTTGAGGTCATACAATAACTATAAAAACGTGTACATTTACATTTTCCATTTCCTTTTATAAAAGGTCGCTGTACATAGCAAGTTGTAAATATGCATTAATTGTTTAAAGAAACAGGGTTATTAGGCTGGCTGAATTCAAGACACTGCTTTAAATGTAGTACCTTGTCAACTCTAAGATAGATTCAACTGCATTTTGCCTGATGTGCAGCCAGTGTAATGAATGCAATAAGGGTGTAATATGCCACTGTTTAAGATTCTTTGTTATGGCTCTGGTCAGAGAGTTTTGAACCACTTGTAGTTCCTGCAAATCCCTTTTATTGAGACCAATGATAAGTGAATTACAGTTGGAATGTTGGCATTGTTATTAGTGAAATCAAGACAATTTGATATATGTGAGATCAAATTCTACAAATATCTAGTACATGAAAGTGAAATAATTTTCATATGATATGAATATGGTCAAAAAGTAAAATGTGAAGTCAGGTATATGCCCAAAATGCGTGACCATTTAGTAAGATCAAAAAGCGATCCACCAAACTACATCAGCAAATCAATTTTCGGAGTTTTGACTTATGCTGATGAAAAAGAAGGCAGTTTTAGAAGGATTTAGAAGAAGTTTACTACTTGCCATCCAACTTTGAATATAATCAAAACTGAAGCAGGTAGTTGAAGAGAGGAATCAGAAGTTGAACTGACAAATGAAAGAAATAGTTCTGGGTATCGTGAACGTACAATAGTAGTCAAGAGGGCTATCCGTAAGTAGTGAACCGAGTGGAGTGCCGTATAATGTAAGCAGTTGCTGGTGTGCTAGGAAACTTGTTGAACACTGCAGTGCAAGACATCTGGGTAAAGATGCATACTGAAACCAAGAACAGTGATAACAGCCGTAAATCGGTAGCATATAGTAATTTACAGGAGCTACATGTACATCAGAACGAAAAATGTTCGCTGACAAGTGATACAATAAGAGGTTGAGAGTCAAGGACAAGACTCACGAGGCCAAATCCTAAGATAACTGGGTCAGGACATACGCGGTTTTAATCGATTGTCAATAGCAACAACAACAACAATAATAATTATTATTATTATTAATATTATTCTCGTATTAGCAGAAAACACGTCTCTTCATCATGGCTGCTATTTTTCCAGATTCTTTGATAACTATTTCAATGGAGACTATTACCTTGTGCTTGGAAAGGTCGACTTCTACATGTTGGAAGTAAGTTAAATGTATGAACGTGAATATGGTTGCACACAAGACACACATTCTTTCATTGCGTTAAATCCCAAGGTTGGGATTAAAACCGCAGTGAGACTCACCACCTTATATAATTTGTTAGTTTTTAATTAAATGCATTCATAAGCATTTATAAGCGTCTTGATAGTTACGGGTTTCTCGGGATATGAAAAATTATTTTAGGGTTTCTGCCATAGGCAAAATGTTTGCCGTTTAAGGTACTTATGCGATAATTCAGATTATGATTTCTTCTATTTGCTTTCGTTGTCTTATTTTCGCACATCGTTTGCCCTTCTGTCACCCAATCCACTACGCAACAGGGTTTTAAGACTCATAATAAGATTTACTTTCACTACAGATACAAGTTCGTCAAGAAACTTGCAATGGCAATGTTGCTTGCAACTGTGGTGTGATCGTCAGAGAAATAAATACTGCGATAAAAGTGAGCTACACTGAGTGTGGAAAGTGGGATACAACGACAGCGAGACCGATATCAGTTACGCTTCTGTTGACTCAATCGCCTGATGACGGAACGAACATAACAAGAGACGAAACTGGACGAAAATTTAGCGTGAGTAGTCTCGATTTGTCTAATTGTGACGCCCAACGTTAACTTTGGACTTTAATTTATATTTGCGCCTTTTAATCACATTCCGTTTTGTGTTGTTTCTTTAATAAGAGCTTAAATTCCAGTTAAATGTAACGAAATATGTTGTTATGGTGTTTTGAGAAGAAGAAAGCATTTGACTAATTAATTCCAGGACAGCCTATTACTTATCATCTAAGACCAAAACTTGCCAAAATCGTCCGATACTCACATAGGGAACTGGAAGAATAGAAGACATAAAACATGGATAAAGTTGAATGTCATTAAATGATGATGTACTATAATTCTATCGTTAGTCAAACTAATGTAATGGCTGTAATCGATTAAAACAACTGTTTGCTTCTTCGATTGACTGTTGTGCTTACGGTTCACAGATCCGGTTGCCTTCTGGTACTCGTGTCGAAATTGACGCAACCGTCCCCTGGTTCAACATTTATGTTTATTTAGCTCCGATATATCATGGGAAGACTTTTGCCAACTCTTCATGCGGAAACAGCAACGGCGATCCAAATGACGATTACACTGACCCCAACATTTCCATGTGAGACCTACAAATTTATAAGCCATTCTTTGTCAAATTCTAATGAGTACTAAAAATTCTAAAGAAGAAAAATCACATCGTCATCATCACTGGATGGCAAGATAGTGCAGCATAGTGTTGACAACGTCATGCCATAAAATAGTGTAGTGAATTTCTGATAGCCGAGAAAATTGGTCTTAGTGGCAATTAAATTATAAATTGAGAAACAATGTGAGATTACATGTTGTTTTGTGGCGTTCTCGGTCGAACTAACTGTTCATGGTGTGGGGTAACTCTAGCCCAGTTCTATGATCAGAGCCACCCGCCTCACTGCCCCTTGTATTTTCACTGTAAAATGACCTCTCCGTGTCGTCTCTGCCAATAGTGTCTGTTCTCTCCAAGGAAGGTCTAGGATGGGCCGCTTCCTTAAGGGTGTCAACACTGTAACGCTCGGCCTCGGGATCCGACTGTGCCTCTTCCGCGGTCGCCGGATGGGCAACGTCCTGAGGATGGCCTTGATTCAGAACAGGGCTCGTTCCTTTACCTGCAATAGTCGTTCCCTTTCTGCGTGATGACTTTCTCGTAACCTCCATTCTGCATCTCGTTACTCTGCCGCTACCGCCAATATTCTGAGACACCAGTCGTTTTCTTGTTTCCGGGAACAGGGACAACTTACGACGAGCCTCCGCGTCCTTCCCATTATCACCTGTCTGTCGCTCCATCTCCTTGTATAGACTTCCGGAGTAAGATTCCGTACCTGGTCTCTGCTTTGGCAACTATCGACCAACACCGTTTGTAAATTCTACTTCAGGAGATAGGGTACGCCTATGGAACACTCAAGAGAAGGTCCCCTCTTTAACCTTCTGCAAAAGAACACACGGACCTTCGTACCGACCTACTCACGAGGAGGCCCTTCCCCGCAGTTCAGTCAGCCAGTGTGTGGCGACAAGCATATAGACGAGTCGGTATTTTTCGTCTCGATATTATCGGGGTAACCGACCCGGTCTATGATGTACCGGGGCTTTTCTTGATATGCGTTTGTATCCGGCCCCTTAAGAACCAGGTCTCTTCTTGGTCTGCGTTTGTATTCGATCTCTTACGTACCGGGGCTAATGCTGCCGCGTTTTCCGCCGAGTTTCGCACAACCTCTTATTTTCCAACTATCGTGACTTGCTCAGACCGTCTCGCGACTTCCTAACAGGGTGGGTCCGAGCCCTGGTGGACCAACGGAGTCAGTCAGAAATCAGACAGATTGGTTTGTTTCGGTTGCTATTCCTCAGGAGCGCACGGACGAGTTTTCTATTACGGCACGGGTTTTCTCCTACGGCAAATGCTACCTCTGGGTTTCACAGACCTCTCTACGCGTCTTTCCCCGATCTTCGCACAACCTCTGTCTCCCAATATCGTGACTTATTCAGACCGTCTCGCGACTTCCTAACAGGGTGGGTCCGAGTCCTGCTGGATAAACGGAGCCCGTCATAAATCAGACAGATTGGTTCGTAACGGCTGCGACGTTCTCAGGAGCGCACTGACCAGATTTTCTCCAACGGGGTCAATGGGGTAGCTTCCGCAACTTTCCCACTCGTTTCACACAGATCTGTCTTTACTTCGTATGAATGGGGTCTTCCCCGGATTCTGTCCAACCTCAACGTCGCAACCGTTGTGAGTCAGGCCGCCTCGCGATTTACGGCAGAGTGGGCCCTCGCTCTACCGGATCGGCGCCATGAGCCCGAAATCAGACAGTGTTTGTCTCGGTCGTCCCGCCGGGAACGCACAGATTAGTCTTTTCCCGGACTCTCTCGTCCGTATATTTGTATCGTAACCGGGACCGTATCGAACACGGGCTTCTTCGGACGTCCTCGTCCGTATATATTTGTATACGCTATGAATTCGCTCAAAAACACTGACTCGTACATGTGAAGACACGCAACCATCCTTCACGACTATAGCAAAGCAGCATACGACATCTCTTATTCAACCTATTAGTAATTCCTCATTTTAACGACATCTTATGGCATCAAAGGCCGTTGACGTCGCCCTCCTCCTTTATCCAGGCTTGGGACCTGCGCTGCCCCAAACAAGGAAGTGGCAGAGTTCTTATTCAACCTTCTACTCTGTCTTGCTTATATAGTGGGCCAGCTTATTCATAGAGAAATAAAGGTGTCTGACTGCTACCGATTACTTGCCATAAAACAACCATTTGCGAACCTATACATTTAAACAATTTTGTGCACTATTTTGCTAAAAATAAACTAAGAACTTTGCACGGCCTAATTATTACCCTATTTTCAGATTTAACTTAAATTTAATATAAAAAAATTCTAAAAATCCTATGCAGGTACCGTGCACACAAGTGGAGCACTTCGTGGCTACCTAAAGCATGTCATAGATACTCCTGCAACATAAACTCCTGTCTTATTAGTGAGATTTCCTCCAATAAACCTTCACTCATCCTCGACTGGCGCTGTATTAATATTTCTTCCTGGCGATCATGACTCTCCTTCATTCTCTCTTCTAACTCTTCCTGGCGCTGTATAAATGTTTCCTCTTGACGCTCAATAATTTTCTTCATTCTCTCTTGGAACTCTGTTTGGCACTGTAGAAGAGCTCCTTGTATTTGTTCTTGCCAATTAGTCTGGCGCAGCATAAATTCGGTTAAAGCCTCATGAATTGACGCTGATGAAGACACCATAGCTACATCTTCCCCTTCTCAGAGGCTGTGTCACTGGCTGGTGCCTCGGCTATACTTCACATCAATCACAGAATTTGATTTTCGAAATAATAATCAACTTTATTTGCAATCAAAGAAATAAAATTTTCTTTAAAATCCTTATTTAACTTTAAGCTGCTTTTTATTTATTTACTTGGAACATTTAATACAATTTCGTAATTAAAAAGACAGTAAATGAGGAATCAAATAAACTCCCTGCTCGGTGCGTCACCACACGGAAGAGGTGTCCGACTTGACTGAGCGCGGAAGGACGATACACCGAACCGACTCCAACGATTCCAAGACCAAAGGTCTGAGTCTTGAAACTCCCGCGAGAAACCTTCGGCACAGTAGACCCAACGCTTTGCCCCGGCGTGAATCGAACCCCGGACTCCGCTGTTTTAGATCATAACTCCAACGAGCCGATTTAAATCCATACTATAGAGCAGGAAAGAGTTTCAATCTCGCCCTACAGAATTCAACGCTTCTACCTATAAGAAAACGGACGATCTCTACGACTAATCCAGTAAGGTTCGAACCGTAAACTGTCTTCTTTAGTACCTCGAAGCTTCTGAGAAGAACGCACACTCTATCAACTGCGCAACCTCTTTTATACTGACCACCAAGCACTCGGTCACCTCAAAAGTCGCCGCGCGAGGGCGAAAGCAGCTGCTAGGCAGACAGGGTGAACTTGTCCGAAGCGCCCTCTACCGGGTCCCTCAGTTTTTTTCCCCGTACTAGGACCTGGTGAACTCATACGGAGCGACCTCTTTCGGCTCCCTCAGCCTTCACCCGTACTAGGACCCGGTGAACTCGTACGGAGCGACCTCTGTCAACTCCCTCTACCTCTACCTGCCTTCTGTATTCGGACTGAGTGACCTTGTACGAGGCGACCGCTCTATCGGCTCTCTCTCTCTCTCTGCCTGCACCTGTATCTTTTTGGCGCCAAAAACCATTTACCGCGGGATCAGCAAGGGCATTTACGTAGTGCCGCTTGAAACGAAAGGCTGGTTCGTTTCAGTATCTATCGCTTTGTATGATTAGGTACACTTATTAAAATATGAATTTCCCTATGGCCCATAGAACGACCTATGGCGCCGCATTGTTAACACGACTAGAAAAGCTGTAGTTTGCAGCACACTATGACAAATATGTCGATAAGTATGCATGTGTGTATGTATGTAACTGTATGCATGACCTAGCCATAGTTCTATATAAGCTCACGCTGGCTTTGATTAACAAGCCAACTGGGAACCAGTCTCGTATAATTCATTATGAATACTTTTTTGCCTAACAACAGAACCGACCAGGCTTTCGCCATTAAGACACCTCTAGCTGTCAGATTTCTAGATTGTTGATTACCTTTATGCGTAGCCGTAAGATCTCTGCTAAGAAGCATGCCAATAAATTATTCATGGACATTCGACACGGTGGCAGAATGCTAATGGGTTTGCCTTTCACCTCTCTCTCCGAAGTTTGAATTCTAGTGTCTCATGTGAGTTTTAAAAAATCAGCAATATGCTACAAGGATGAAGGTTACCCCGTTGATGAAATGTTTCTGGATTCTGTCGAAGATCTTTGCAGCGTCAATTGACAGGGCTCCGAAACATCTACTCGCCTGATTTCTAGCGTAGCGTTAATTCGATAAATTTCTGCTTATCTTATGTGTATTAAAGAAAAGAACGGTTCAATCGCAACAGCACTTCAACGACATCGTAGACAGTACTTTCCCGCCAATGGCAGCATGATGTTGACAACGGCATGCAATAAACCTAGTGTAGTTCATTTCTGGTAGCCGAGAAAATTGATGATAATGGCAATTAAATTCTAATTTGAGAAAAATTGTGAGATTATGTGTGGTTTCAAGGTGCTTAGTACATTTTAAATTAGCCTTATATAGTTGACTTTGATAAGGAAACGGTGATTGTATTCAAGATGATAGGCATCTCAATTTATTAATTTATTGGAGCAAGTGTATTGAAGGTCAAACCCTAAGCAAAGAAAATGGCGGTATATTTTTCAACTTGTTTTTTTCGGCTGCAGTCTTTGAACGAGTCTTCTAATGTGATTGATATCTTTCATAAGGGCGAACCACATGCTGTTGTTGATTATGGCGTGACTTGACATAAATTAATTAAAGTAATTTCCTGTGCGATATGGCAAATCATTTGCACTATACGCTGCAACTGGTGTCCCGGATGAATATTGAGAATAAACCATTTTCTGCATTGATCTATGGGCGGTGAGAGCAACAGAAGAGAGTGAAGCTGATATGAGATGATTGTATTTGGCCTCCTGCAGTAACTGAGACAAGTTTATGCCAATGTATCTGTCGCTTTGCTTAATTAGGTCCACAGATTTAATATGAATTTCCATATAGCCCAGAGAGAGACTTATAACACCGCAGTGTTATCATGACTAGACAAGCTGTAGTTTGCAGTACATAATAAGAAATATGTATGAATGTATGTATGTTTGTATGTATTTATGTACACTGTACGCATGACCTAGCCGTAGCTTTATATAAGCACACGATGGTTATACTGATTAGCAAGTCAATTTGGAACTATACTCGTATTATGTATTATGAATACTTTAAACAACAGCAGAACTGTCACGAGTGAACGTCAGACATTTGTAAAACTGTTTTTTTCAACTTCCGACACGGACTGCCGGGATCTTTCCTAGCCAAATAGTTCTAAACGAACACGTTCCCTTTCTTACTCCATCAAACCTAAAAACTGTTTAATTAAAATGCACACGAGTTCGTTTCCACTTAACAATCCCCTTCTCTTTCAAATCAGCTAGCCTTTCAAACTTAATATTTTCAGGCACACCATTCATTCGGTCATGTCCCGAACTCAGCCAAGCGTGATCATGAACCGATCACTGCTTTCGTATAGCGCTATACTCTTTCCTTGCTCAAGATCCGACCCTTGAGACACTTTCAGCTGTCAGATTCATCGGTGGCGATTATTAATTATTATTATTAGTAGTAGTATTAATTAGACACTTCTGTTGTGCCGGTGTCTAGAGGATTAGGCATCAACCATTGGCGCACCAAATTCAAACTGCAGTCAGGAGAATATCCAGAAAGTCAGTCCACTGAAACAGAGAAGCAGCCTACGGCAGATAAGTCAGCTGAAAAATGCAAGTCTTAAGTTGAGCACGAATTGACACAAGAGAATGAGAATAACGCACAGCAGAAAAATAATTCCAAAATTTAGGTTACCTTTACGCGTAGGAGTACGATCTGTTGATGGTTAACTGTAAGCCTTACTCTCCAGGCTGGTAGACAACCATGAAAGATCTGTTATATTTCCACAGACAATTCAAACTGGGCCCTCGGAAAAGCCTCAAGAAACGCTTTCATTCTATTTGAAATCGCAATTAGTTGATCTATATTAAAGACCAGCCATGTTTCAGAGAATCACACAGGCATGTAAAAGGCATTTAAATATTAGCGACATACAAGATGTCGTACTAATGTGTGGGCTATATCAATAAGCGCAGATTCTATTATTAGGCAATGTGTGAGTTGAGTCAAATTTCGTCGTATGGAATTTGACTCAACTTAAACAATGAGGTCAGACTTTTTATTCTGAGTAGTTGTTTTTAACACCAATTTGTTCTTTTGTATCTATTATTGACGCGAGACGTTGGATCTGTTTGTAATGGTTCAGCATTTCAGATCCTGCGAAGAGTTATTTCAACGCACAGCCAGAGTGTTATGAAGACTTTAACCCGCCAGCTAAGTCTTGCAGTTGTTCATCTTTGAACACTGATCTCATATGTACGGATATTGAACCGAATGTAACTGAGAAGTCTCAGGCCAACACTGAGATATCTTCTATGTGGTCATCCGGCATAGCATGTGTTGACCCTGAAAGTTCATTTCTGGTCCAACGCAGCAGTGTCGAAAATGATGCAGACTATATCCTAGACCCAGCCGATTTATTCCCGCCCTTCGTACCAGGTAATAATGCCACACATAATCCCACGTTATCTTGGCCGACTCCGAAAGGCAAAACTAAAGAAGAAGTGGAACAGTACTGTATGAATATGCTGACCGGGTCTCCTGTATTCAGTGATTGTCAAACTGTTGCGAACACTAACCATACGGTACTACAGTGCAAGAGCGATATACAGGTAATTCAACTCTCTTATACAAAAATATAATTGCACAATTGTACATATAAATCGCATGCTGAGCATCTAGTATAACAAAATTGGTGGGAAAGATGTACAAATGGCTTTAGACCCTCTATAAATCCCAAATTCCTGAATTGATTGGTTTTAAACTTAATTTTGATTATTATGTTGTCTAGTCCTCCGCCGCAAATAAGTACGAAGGCGATCAGATTACGAGTGACGCTTCCACCGACACACAAAATACACACGTGA
Source organism: Norana najaformis (assembly GCA_964023275.1). NCBI lineage: Eukaryota > Metazoa > Annelida > Clitellata > Crassiclitellata > Hormogastridae > Norana > Norana najaformis. Next base: position 8,883,158 of record OZ029913.1, on the reverse strand, counting down.
TTTTTGAGTTTGTTATTTCTGAGCCTTACTTGCGGCACATAAGCCTTGACCAATTTTTGCACATTGGGGCTTATATGACACTATTTCATTTGTGGAAGAGCCTCTTAGTTTATAAATGGTCAAACCAAACTCGTTTTTTTAGAAAAACCCGCATTATTCCCTGCCTTGCCTACAGTTTTGGACCGATTCTCAAACCTTTCACACTGACCGATGCATACAAATGGTCAATGAAAAATGATGCAAAATGGGAGTAAATCTTAAATTCAGTGGAAAGTTTTTTGAAAATAAATTTCACCAGAAATTCTACATCTCAAATAATAAATAAGAGTAGGCCTATTAAGCAGTCGTCCATGCTGATCGGCTTTAATTTCTAAGCGATTATTGACCATGCTCGAACGAGCATTCATCCGCATCCTTAGATTGGATGCTTGGGTAGACGACATTTGATTACATTTGTAAAGATGAGGATGAGAAATTTCATCCTAATTAGTAAGGAACTTTGTTTAATTAAGTATTTTGTTTTTATGGTGATTTGGGTTCTGTTTTTATTAATTCGCTAACGTTATTTTTAGGTTGTAAGTGTTGAATGGATTACATATGACTATACACATGGCTGAATCACGTCTAAATGTACAGAAAAATTATATAGCGCCTTATCAGAGCTTGTGACGAGTGCATGTCGAACCAAGAACAGATGGTTGTCGTCGGCATGTTGGTGAATCCGAGCTCTAAGAGTCATTATGATCTGGGTTAGATCGGCTGTGTACATTATGCACAGAAAAGGTAATAAGATGGAGTTGATAGACACGAAATGGAATTGCTGCCCATATGGAGTTATCTTGGCTATTAGTTACTTTCATTACACTGGTCAACATAGAAATCGTTACTGACTGGAAAAGGCCCTAATGTGTAGCATCTTGGTGTGCTAAACACGAATATAACCATAAAAAATTTTTATTGGCTCTCGTTTTGAAAATATTTCATATAGTTCATTTTTTATGTTTCACCATGTAAATTTATGCAGTAGGACTGCGGCAATATCCTAAATAAGTCTAGAATGATGTAATATTCCACCTCATTGCATAATCCCATCATGGACACATCATGCACAGTTGATTACGTCATTTTCTGATGCAATGTAAAACTACAGCCAGTCGGCTGCTGACGTAAGATGACGTCAGCAGTGTACTATATAAAGCGAGTCAGAACGGTTGAGCATTTACAATATTACAGACTTTGTGCGAGACAGTTTAAGTTACTGTTTTATAAAACTATTATTACTTTATCCATTTAGATACAATACAGAACAGTAATGCCTCGGAAGTGCGTAAATACTGTGGACAACTTTTGTTACATTTGTGGGGAAGTGACATTTGCCAACCAGAAGAAAAGTATCACTTATCAAGTCAAGAAGGCATATCATGCTTACTTCGAATGCAAGGTTGGTGACCAAGACAAGCCATGGGTCCCTCATATATGCTGTGCTACATGTACAACACAGCTTTCACAGTGGTTGAATGGCAAAAGACCATCAATGCCGTTTGCAGTTCCCATGGTGTGGAGAGAGCAAAGCAACCACGTAGATGACTGTTACTTCTGCTTGGTTCCTCCTCTTTCCGGTGGAATAACGAAGCAAAAGAAGTCGACAATAGTCTACCCAAACATTCCGTCAGCATTGAGACCAGTTCCACATGGTGATGGACTTCCTATTCCAGAACCTCCAGCAGAATATATTTTCCTTGATTCATCTGATGAGGACAAGGGTGAGCCGACATGTTCTTCTCCTGGTCCGTCAGCGTGCAGTGATCCCGATTTTCACTGTGGTGCATCATCAACCCCACACAGAATAACACAGGAAGAACTAAATGACCTTGTTCGTGATTTGGACTTATCCAAAAACAAGGCAGAATTGCTAGGATCAAGACTCCAACAATGGAATCTTCTAGAAGAAGATGTCACAATTACTTCATATAGAAAGCGCCATCAGCAGTTGGAACCTTTCTTTATGAAGGAAGGTAGTCTGGTATTCTGTTCCAATATTGACGACCTCATGAATGCCTTACAGATCACTCATGACCCACAAGAATGGAGACTCTTTGTAGACTCTTCAACACTGAGTCTTAAGGCTGTGCTTTTGCACAATGGAAACCGTCTTCCATCTATTCCATTAGCGCATGCTGTCCACATGAAAGAGACATACGATAACCTAAAACAGCTACTGCATTCCATTGACTATAACAGGTACAAATGGCACCTGTGTGGTGATTTGAAGGTAGTTGCCATTTTAATGGGACTGCAGCAAGGATATACAAAATATATGTGTTTCTTGTGTGAGTGGGATAGCCGAGCAAGAGAGTTGCACTACGTGCGGAAGGAATGGACTCCCAGACAAAACATGGCAGTTGGACAGAAGAATATCCAGCACCCAGCTCTGGTCGAGGCTCACAAAATCCTACTACCACCCCTTCACATCAAACTAGGTTTGGTGAAGAACTTCGTGAAAGCCATGGACCGCACTTCGCCAGCTTTCCGATACCTGCATGAAAAATTCCCTCGACTCAGCGAAGCAAAGATTAAAGAGGGAGTTTTTGTGGGTCCTCAGATTAGAGAACTCTTCAAAGATGACCGCTTCAACAACTTGCTGGAGGGTGATGCGAAACAAGCATGGAATGCTTTTCGTCTAGTGTCTACAGACTTTCTGGGGAATGTTAGGGCAGAAAACTACAAGGAACTAGTAGAAGACATGCTCAAGCAGTACCAGAAATTTCGCTGCAATATGTCTCTGAAGATGCATTTCCTTCATTCCCATCTGGATTTCTTCCCTGACAACTGTGGTATGGTTAGTGACGAACATGGCGAACGTTTTCATCAAGATATCGAAACAATGGAGCAAAGGTACCTGGGAAAATGGTCCACTACAATGTTGGCTGACTACTGCTGGACACTCCGCAGAGATGCTCCCGAACAGCTGTACAAGAGACAGGCAAAAAAATCTAAGAACTAGTCTATGACCTGGTTTTTACAAATATTAACTGTAAGTGTATCACTATTGGCATGCATTGTGCGATATAAAATTACTTCATTTCAGATTACAAAAAAACTAGAGCCAATTCGGCATTTTCACTGTCATATTCGTGTTCAGCACATACAAATTGATAAGAACTGACTAATTTCATTTCAGTAACATGACTTTTGTAAAAATTTGTTGTCCAGTGAATTATCCATCAAGATGAACACTAATAGCAAACAGCTATTCTAGGTTTTTGACAATTCGATAGGATTTACTGAGTGTGATGGGTAGGATCTTATGGTTCACAATGCCAAACGTTGCTTCAAGTCCAGCATTAGCTCAGGAATCAGTCGCGTCACAGAAATCCGAGATGAACCGCAATAATATTAGCGATATAAGTATGTTTGTATGTATGTATGCAAGTTGCATACGTGTGTGGTATATACACAGAGCAAGCAACAGCTGTGGAGTCAGTATGTATGCATGCCGCTCGAAGCTCGGCAACGAGTTGCCAATTGTACATGCAACTGATTTAGAACCTCGGACACATAGGTGAAAGGCAAACACATTAGCAATCTGTCATCTTATATCGCATCTTGCTACTGCTAGCCCGTCGATGTATAACAGCAAACTGCTGATAAATGTTACTGTTTTGACTTATTTATTTGATAATATTAATAACTGTCGTTTCTGAGCTGATGTTCATGATAATTATTTCACTTTCTTTGGAACATTGCATTCATGACAGAAGGCTGACGAATACCTTTCCACGCTTTCTTATGCTGACAGTTTTGGACAAGAGTGCGTAAGTGTTTTGATTGCACAAGAATACGATTCCACTGGTGGAGGAACACCGCCACCGGTTGGCGCTTCTACTATTTACAACAAACTCTGTCCTAGTCAGTGCAGCGGCCATGGTACTTGCACGAATGCAAAGTGCATCTGCAGTGCAGGTATTGGAGTTGATATAACCTTTTCATATGTGTGATAGATGCAGATCTACTTTAAGTGTTGTTATTACTTCTTGAGATTTAGTTAGGAGTATAATTAACGCTAGTAGCGCCATTAGTGAAGACTTCCTTGTCTCGAATTGGCGAGCTGGTTCATTTGTTTTATGGATCAGCAGTCCCCCTTGCAAGCAATTCTGACAATGCAACGCTGTTTATTTCCTGCCGTTGGCCGACCTGGAATGGCCTTTCTCTTGATCCCTGTTTTTTTAGCAGCCAGCGAGGCTAGAAAAAGCTATTTATCTCATTGACATTTTCCTGTATCTACTAGGCTGGACTGCAAGTGTTTACAAGAAAGTATCACGACGGCCCTAAGTAAAAGGTGTGGATTACAAAATTAATTATATTCTTAATAAAAACAGGTGGACCGAATTGACCGGGTTACCTATTTTGGAATTACATTTGATTCCTGTGGATCTGAGGTTCTACTGGCAAGGGCTGTATGAGTAGCATACATCGATAAATCCTGGGGAATCAACAGCATTTGGCTTGGCACCAATTCCCGCTTGTTCAAAGTCTACATACTGTCTGTTCTCTTTTATAGAGCTGAGATCTGGATGACAGTCAGTTACCTTGTAATGAAACATACGAAAAATAAGACAAACATAGCAATACACGTATTTAAATATACGAACAGTCGATAGTTAAATGCATTTTAAAAGTGTCCTAGGATTCCGTTAGTTAGATGACAATAGAACAACGCATGAACGGTTAAAAATTAGTATGATATGACATTTTAAGAACAATTACTAATATTATAGGATTTATAAAATAATAAGAGGGCATTTTGTGAACGATATAAAGATAATTGGCATGATATGAGATGCATGATTGCGTGGAATTTATTTGTAAAAGAAATGGGTGACTTAAAGGAGGCTGCAACGACATTTTTGCACATGATCCCGCACAGCAGCAGGCAGACAGAGGAAAGCTAAGCTGTAAATTCTTATCTGTCAGATGTAGACATGCGAGCTTAACTGAAAATAGCTAACGCGTAAACAAACAGACCGGTCAGCCGGAGCGAGAACTGGTGGTCTGTAGACGACAGGATACGTTCAAAATTATGCCGGGTGAAGCGGAAACAGGCGTTGGGATACAAAGCGGAAAGACCGATGCCTTAATGGATTTATGACTCGCACAGGTATGGAAAGGTGAAGACAAAGAATTATACGCATTGTACTGTAGCAAGAGAAAAAATACGACCACAGAAGGCATGGCACAGACCGAAGTAGATGCCTGATAATGACATACCTGAACGAATCGAGTACAAAGTCCTATCACTTACCAACAACACACTTTAGTCCTCCCAACCTTCCTATCTTCGTGAGTTATTTACAAACCAACCACTTCGCTCAACCCGCTCTTTTTCTGCCCTAACACTTCTCCGCCCGCCCATCATTTCATCCATAAAAGTTAGTAATCGCTTCTTAGCCATAGTTCCTCAACCACCCTGGAATAAACTCCCTCCAGAAGTGCGACAGTTATCTGACCCATCATCCAAACTCATCTATGCTCCACAGTTTACAATTTCTGCATCGGCTTTCATTCAAATCTGAAAGCATTCCTCTTTCACAGATCCTATACTGACACCCATTTTTCCTGTTATCTATCTATCTGCTCTAATCCCAAATACCTCTACCGTAGCTGCCACGCTGTCTCTGTGCCTGACTTTTGGATCTTGACCTGGAACCGAACCTTTTGCCTATCGATTTTGTTTTGACTGTGCGCCTGTGAATAAGCTGGTCCCCGTGAAGGTTTTTGTGGCCCTGTAGAAATCTCGGAATTACGATTACAATAACTAGGGCATATAATAGATAGAAAATGGGGAGTCAGGATTCCTTTTCACGGGACTTAATTCTCAACACTTGATGATTGGTAACGCAGGCCTGCATATTAATGGTTTCCAATTTTTTTCTTCACCGTTTTAGGTGTTTTCATTGGTATTCAGTTAGCTGAATTCAAACATGCACGGGTTTTTCCTCTATCACGTACGGTTTTTTCCACAAGTGAAGACAAACATCCAGGAAGACCTAGCAGAGTGGAAAACGCTTATTTACAAAGAACTTAAAAATTGTTACAATGAACTCAGCTGGATTTTTCATTCATTCATTTGTAAATGTTTGTCACAGGTGCCGAGAAGTCAGAAATCTTTATAATATCTTTTCTTCTTCCCTTCAAAGCTCCTTTTAGAACTGTTTCTCTTGTACACTGCTTGCGGTTCTTCTCTATGCAACATCCAGCAGTAGTCTGCTATCATGTTAACGTTCCACTGACCCTGATACCTCCGTTCCATTTCCTTTATGTCCTGGTGGAATCTCTCTCCTTGTTCTTCACTGACAGCACCTAGATTTTCTGGGAAATAGCTTAGATGGGAGTTCAAAAGGTGGAGCTTCAAGCTCATTGAGCAGCCCAAGGCTTTCAAGTTCTTCATCATGTTTCCTACGATGTTCTCGAAGTCACTGTCTCTATAGTTGCCAAGAAACTTCTTTACCACTTCTTTAAAGGATTGCCAAGCCGATCTCTCAATTTCTTTCATTTTGGTATCAAATATCTCGTCCCTCATGAGTTTTCGAATGTCAGAACCGACGAAAACCCCTTCTTTCAGCTTCGCTTCTGACAACCGTGGAAACTTGCTTGCAAGATACTTGAAAGTATCACCATCTTTTGGAAGGGCTTTCACAAACTGCTTCATGATGCCAAGTTTGATGTGTAGTGGAGGTAAGAGTACTTTTCTTGGCTCCACCAAAGATTCGAAGTGCACGTTCTTTTCTTCTACTTTTAGTGTCCTGCTTGGCCACACCTTCTCAGTCCAGTGCTTGGCTTTAGCACGGCTATCCCATTCGCAGAGGAAACAGGGGTACTTGGTGTAGCCGCCCTGTTGACCAAGGATCATAGAGATCACTTTAAGATCGTATTTCTTGAAGTTCAGTTTGGTCAGGATGAAGGCTAAATTGTCATACTTCTCTTTCAAATGAACGGAATGTCCAACCGGTATAGAGGCGTATTTGTTGCCATTGTGAAGAAGGACAGCTTTTAGACTTCTTTGTGATGAGTCAATGAAGAGTCTCCAATCGTGAGCCTCATGCTGAACTCTGAACATTTGCATCAGACCGGTAACATCGGAGCAGTAAACAAGTTCACCGTCTTGAGAAAAGTAAGGCACGTAGTCTTTCTCTCGGTTTCTAAACCAACTAAAAGAAGTTCCAGGAGTCAACAAGTTCTTCTCCTGGAGCCTAGAACCTAGCAACTGAGCGGAATCTTTCGAAAGAGCCAGATCTCGAATCAAGTCGTTCAATTGTGATTGTGAAAACAGTTCGGGCTCACTGCTGTCGTGTGGAAATTCCTCATCAGAATTGCCATCTGACTCACTCCCCGATGGCCCACTCACATCGCTTAGGCTTTCTGGAGGCAAAGGTATGGGAATGCCAGGTCCATGAGACACAGGGCGCAGTGCAGATTCCAGGTTCGAGTAGCAGATTTTGTCTTTGTTTTTTAAGCTGTATCCCTGTATGTTGCACGAGCAAAAGTAACAGTCATCGCTGTGGTTTCGGGGCTCCCTCCATATCATAGGCACTCCGAAACGAAAAGATTTCACCTTACCCTTAGACCACATGCGCAGTCCTTCCACGCAACTGGAACAAACTCGATGTGGGGCCCATGCCTTGTCCTGTTCTCCAAGCCTTACACCGAAGTATGCAAAATACACTTTCTCAACAAAGTCCGTGACCTTCCGCTCTTGCTTTTTCACTAACAGTTCGCCACAGATATAACAAAACCTGTCAGGAGAATTAACACATCCTCTTGAAGCCATGACAGTCATAAATGTATACACCAGACTTAACCCTTTCACGTCGTTAATGTAAAAACCGGACTTAACCCTTTCAGGCCGAGGTTCAATTTCGCATTTATGAAAACATAACAAGAATTCGGGTGTCTTCATTACTACATCATAATAAAATATATTTTTCATTATGTGCATGTATTTGTAATTGTGTTTTCAATGTAAAATAGCATTTCTGCGGAAAAATTGAACTTTCCAACAAAAATCCCAATTTGTGTCAAAACTGTATGTGTTAGAATTTTTACAATATTTTTCCAGAAATGACCGTGTAAAAATCTATAAGAAGCACCATTTACTTTGAAGAAAAAAATTTCATCGCAGACCTGTGTATTCGTAAGCTCGAGATTTCTACAGCGCCCAACAAAACTTAAGTCGCGGGAACCAACATATTCACAGGCACTCAGTCAAAACAAGAACCAATGGCAGGACCAAGATTCAGCACGAAGGCAGTCAGATGGCTAGACCGCTATGGGCGATGGTGTTTGGAATTGAACCGGAAAGTGAGATAAGAGAAAGAGGAAGAATCAGGATAAGATTCGCTTTTTGTTAATTTGCCTCGGGGCAGTTGCATTGCGTACTTTTTCCCGTTACTTCTGGCGTGAGGAGACTAGTGTCTTTACCGCCCTCACTGTTTCACATACTTATGAAAACAGACTATTTTTCTATTCTGTAGGAGGACTTCTACCGTTGCCGATACAATTACGTTCGATGAGAGATAGGGGATCTGAGTTTTTTGCCGCATGTCTTACTTTTTTGATTTTATTACGTGTTCCATTAACACTTGAAATATGTGTTTTACATTTACTTTGCTTATACTTGCGACAGGTTATATTGGAGCCGATTGCAGCATAGGTGAAACGCAACCTCCGACTTTAACCGGGATTATTCGTGGTGGACTTTGTGACATACAACAACGTCCATGTGCTACTATCAGCGTATTCGGTTATGGAGTCACTTCATCAAAAAATCTCAAATGCCGATTTTCGGTTTGTACTAAACTTTCACTCATAATTTATCATTTAACTGTTCCATGTTTAAAATGTTTTTGCGAATGAGTTTTTGGTTGTGGAGTATCATACGGCTGGGTACATGCATGGTCCTATCCTTCGAAGCTTTAATACTAACCCGCTTTGTGCATTCCTTGCTGAACGATTAAGGAAATATCATTAATGTGCTGACGACAGGTCTACTCATCTTCTGATTTCTGTCAACAGTCCCATTTCTGCTCCATCTATTCAAATATTCTCATCTGACCATTTTCAATCCGTTCAAAACCAACAAATCCTTCTTTTGAACTGAAGCCAGCAGTTGCACAAGTTCGACTGGCTTATTGCTATTCATTAGGGTGCAACTTATATCAGTTGGAATGGGTCATCACTACATGTAACTTGGATGTCAAATTCGATTCCAGTGTCATTCTCAGAGCACATTTGAAGCACTGCAATTTTCTTTACTTGTACGAGATATCCTTAGTCTAAGACTCAATGTGCCTCATAATGTCATGGTTTCACTAGCTAACGCCTTTTTAGTTTCTATTCGTCTTGATTACTGCAACTGATCGCATTTAACTGACCACATGGCCAGGACCATGAGATTCGTCCATTCTCTGTTGAAAGGCCCGAGGACCAGGAAATAATCGGCTTCCCTACGTTCACTTGCTAACATAGGATCTTTACTTATTTTTACTTTTAACTCACATCATAGAAGCATATTTGAACAAATTGTGAATGCTGGTTAAATGAAAGCATCCAAATTCCCACACATAGTTCCTGTGATGCATTCACTTTCATACCTTTCCATTGAACAAAGAATCCATCCAGTTTTAAACATGTTCCATTGTTTGCAATGTAAATTTCACTCACTCTTTTCTGATTACAGTTAGCTTCTATTTAATCACCTATGCAAACTTTAAAGGCAATCGGCGTGTTTTTACACCTAATCACACCCACGTTTTTCTATTGTGCCAATGATGTGTTACGTTACAAAGTAAATCACAGGCCGCCATGGCATTGCTGCATTCTATGTAGTGGCGACCTGTGACGTAATTTAATTTTTTTATACCATAAGTTAACTACAGTCTAATGAAAAGCATTAGGAGTTTCACACTAAGAAAACTGTGTAATGCCATTTGATAGTTTGTAATTTAATGTATTGCTTTGGTACGATCCGTGTTAGGCTGTGGACAACGGTTCACCTTTGGACACAAACGGGACATTGATAACGAGCAGCGAAGTAAGCTGCCCTGTTCCGAACATCAGTACTGAACGTCCTGCAGTTTCAAGGCAAGGCATTTCTGTAGCTAACGATGGAGTGCTGTACAGTAACATTCTGGAACTCATCACATTTGATTCCATCTGCATATCGTGTGGCCAAGATAAAGTTTGCACTCAAAAGGTATGTCCTCTACCCTTCTTTTTCTAGTATGAAAGGCAGAAAGTCTAAAGGGTTATTTTAACTTTTAACAGAATTAATGCTTTGTATTATAAGATCGATTGTTTTCTTCTAGTGGCGAACTCCTCCGAGATAAGTCTACGACGCTACACCAGGCCGTTTTGTTTTGGGCTCCCCTCCAAGTAGTATCCATGGAGAACGAGATTCAATGATGAAGGATCCTTTTCCATGACCCTGAACCACATGGTCGACCTCGATGTCTTTTCTCTCTTGAATGGCTCAGTTTGTCATCGTCCACAAGTCTCTCCGACAGTCCTCCTCCCTACATCATTACCTTCCTGCTAGTTATTTAGCACAGACCTGCTAGCAAAAGAGGAAAGAGTTTATCAAAGTGCCACGGGTTTATCAGTCTGAAATTTTCTCTTTCAACCTTTTATTAAATTTAAAGATTAACTACAAATGATGCAAAGTAATGATGATTGCCTTGCATTTTTTGTATACAAATGCGAATGTTATTTAGCAGAAATTAAGCGCTACAACTCCGGACATTACATTACTACTTGAGCAGTTGACCAGTATAAGGTTTGAAAAGCACTGGCTGGCAATTGATATTTGCTGCTTTACACGCGTTCTTTCGAAATAGAAAGGTCTAGGCCTATACAGAATAAGCTGCTTTGAATGTTCAGAATTGTAAATCGAAAGCATTCAATGATTTTTATGCCTTACACATTTGTGAATTCTTGATCATATGTTTATATTTTATCTTATGTTTTTTTTGACAAAAATAAAGTCTACTATTCACATGTTGGCGAGTTCCAACTACCCGATTCCGAGTCAAGTCTAAATTCAGAACCATTGAATCCAAAATCCTAGAGTCCGAGTTCGAGAGACGTTGATGCAAGCCCTAGCCCAAATTCTTAGAAATTAAACTCGAGTCCCGAGTAGAATAAGTCTGGGTGTTGCCTTACAGATAAAGTCTCGCCACTTGCACAATGCTTTTAACAAGGATAACTAAAATGCGACGAAAAAGTTTTGGTTATATTTTGTTACAAATTTTAGACTGACTCTTGCTTGATAAGTAATCGGTGCTTCGCCAGTGGAGCAACGAAAGATACTCAGAGCTGTCAACAATGTAGTCCAAGCCTAAGCATCAATTCGTGGACTGATATGCCAGGTTAATATTACATGGGGAACCTTAAACCAACTGGCTTTGTCTCTGTCTCTGTCTCTCTGTCTCTCTTTCTCAGTCTCTCTGTCTCTGCCTCTGCCTCTATCTCTGTCTCTCTGCCTCTGTCTTTCTGTCTCTGTCTCTCTGTCTCTGTCTGTCTGTCTCTCCCCCTCTCTTGGTTAATTTTGTACATCGGCTTACTCGTGAACAGTTAGGGTTCGGTATGAAAGTTTCCAAAAAGAAATGAGAAAGAGCAACAATTTTCACTGCATTCTCCATTAAATTAGATACAAGGTTTCGAAACAAGCGTCGTGTCATCCATGCACGCCTCGCTTTTCCAAAACTTCATGACTTAAAACTGTTACACTGCGTCTGTAAACTCACGTTCACTGTAGTGCAGTGAAAATCTGCCTGCACACAATTAATTATAATACGTTGGATGGACTGCAGTAATAATAGAAAGTTGTTGAAATCTGTCCTGTAAGGAAATTAGCTCATTACAGATAGCTTTACTTTTCGATCGAACTTTTTGGATTATAACGATGTCACGGACAATAACAGTGAATTCTTTTTGATAGACTTCCTAATTTCAGTTCTATGTTGTTGTAGTTACCGAAAGAATGCAGCCTTGTTCGAGAATTTGCGATTTTGGAGCTCAAGTTAAAGAAACCGTTTGCACGATCAATAATACGGTTGTTAACATTGAACCAGTATTGTGCCAGCACAGTAGCTGTCCAGGTTGGTCTATGCACCGAGAAGTCAATAAACTAAATTAAAATAAAAGAACTGATCTTAAAACAGCTTAGCAGTTAAAAATTCTATCTTATATCTGAACTTTTTCTGAACTTTTATAAAACGCATTTTAGACATTTTCTGAACCTGAAAATTTTGAATTTTTTGAAGTTTTCTTTAAGAGCTTCTGGAGATATAGATGCTTGATGTATTACAAGCATGTGTCCCTTTAAAAAGAAAGGACGCATAAGAGACTCATTTATATCTAACTTAGGGTTTTCTTATATTTAACTACATATAATGAGACCCCTATTCGTGTAATAAATATTAATGAAATGATTCATTTAATTACAAAATATTTGTTGAAAACAACGAGTAGATTGATCCCATTGACATTCAAGCAGAGTGCCCTTCAGAAATAACCAACTCTATCAACTAACCGAATTTGGATTTAGTCTCTCCAGTATATTCACAGGGTGAAGTCCTTAAATCCTGTTGGCCTAACGCTATGCTAATCAAGACGACTCTACGTATTTGCTAAACAATACTGCTTCATCTTAATGAGACAAGAGGTGGAATTCCTTTTGCCCGATAATATACTGGCTATCGTGCCGGACTGTCAACCGAGGGGTCAGGAATTCAAATCCGTGTCACGACAGAAAGACAATTCAATATATTGTTTCTATTAAACGTATTGATATGTTTATTGGAGGATCAAACAGTGAGATACTGTATAAGATTGCCGAACTCAGACGATGTATCTACCACCATAACTAGAGAAAATTATTATATTATTACATTATTTTATTCGTTCCATAGCTACCACTGGTTAAAAGGAGCGTAATTCTGGTGATTAACTCTACCAACCTTTCGAGCAGTACTTCTGGCGACAGTTGATCAGTGCTATGGACCTATTGAAATGTCATCGGTGGCATATAGGCCTTTTGAATTGTCTAATATTATTGCTATGTTGCAGCAATCCCTGAAGAGAAATCGCATGGCGTTATAATGACCCTTTCAAATGTGGATACCACTAAGGTAGGGCTAAATATTTTAAATGTAATGAATTAAACTGACTTTTATTCGCTTTTAATTCGTTAATCAGACGCCTGAACAGTATGGAACTTACATGGCATGGCTGAAAAAATCTTTTATGTAGTCAGCCACTGATACACATCTACTTCCACCCAGAAGCACTTCTATGTAACGGGCGAGAGAGTCTGAGTCTCAGTCTTTTTGCCAAGGCATATTGAGTAGGCCTCCGTAATTATACTATTCGTATGTATAGTTTTTTCCCTGAAGTCGGAAGAGTCTCAGCCAGGTGACATCCAGGCATGGACTATAGTGACGATCATCTAGATGGATAGGTTGCAGACGTCAGCATCAAACGAATGAAAACTCGACTTATATTGAGTGCCATGGGCGTATTGATAAAACTAAATTTCGAGTGACGATCTTGAATAAATGAAGTGACCAAAGGATTGATTCATTTGGGGAAATGAATATAGCAAAATCAGAGCTCGCATTTACAGTTCAACCAGCGACAATCAAAGTCAACTCTTTTTGGTCGGGCGAATAACATATTCTGCACTTGCCTCATTTCAGGCCGTTTTGTTGCGTCGTGAGGTCTCTTCTGATGCTGTTGCAGTTGACATCCTGCATTGGAGAATATTTTCTTATGAAATAAAGGCTGTCTATTTTGACAAATTTTAGTATTTTAGTATTTTAGATAGTTACTTCCATTTTTTTAGACAACCACACGACCATTTCCATCTAATGAGCCCATTGATTTGCATGCTACAAAACTGCGCAATATGTCCTCACGGAGTGTTAAGAGTCAATTTATATAGCACAAAATGGAATTGACGTCAAAGACATTGCACAGATAACGGACTGGAGAAGAATATGCCGTTATTGCAATGACCTTCTTAATTAAAATAGTGTGATATGTTTTTAAATTTTATAGAAAAATAACAGTGTTTTATTCTCATCTCCAATTATGCAGTGCGAACGTAGAGGGGTTAATCTGCGATTTATGCTTTGGTTGCATATATGTCCTACTGCTCTGTTGCATAATTTATTCTTGCCACAAAGCCAAACATACTAGAATATTTCAATTACTTTAGATTCTTTTAACACCGACGGATATTCTGCTTCAAGTTGCTCAGGCCGTGAACAGCTACTGTTCCATTCATGCGACACACTGTTGCAACAGCGTTGGAATTCCGAACGGGTA